>ML792204.1:136798-194411 GCA_009831015.1 Picea engelmannii
AAATAACTCTCTGGAGGTCAACACTTTGGGGACATCATCTATATATTTAAAAACAACATAGAAAAGTTAGTGTGTATAGAAAATATAAAAATCCCGATAAAAAATATTACTAAAATTCCTGACATACTGATTATTACAGAGAATACATTAAATATTGAATCCTCTTACCAAGGGACGATATTCATAACCCCCTTTGGTGTGCCTCTTCTCCCTACAATGTCTTTGCGTTTTTGTTATTAAAAGTCTTCTATTTTGCAAGCCTCTGCAATCATAGCAAGGGAAATAACATTTTCCATCACCCGTCGCCTCTAATGTCACTCTTAACCGAGCTAGCTTCCTGTCATTTTCATTCATTGTGACAAATCCTTGTCCTGGCAAGTAATTGTCTTACCTACACCATATCAAACATTAAGTTGTCAATTTTTTATATTTTAGCTACTCATTTTGATTATTAAATTTTTATTTACAGTGACCTACATCTTTATAATAAGGTTAACATATTTATAATAAGGTGATCATATGTGTAGAGGATCAACATCATGACGACATAGATAACATCTTTATAATAAGGTCATATGTGTACAAATGTTTTCTTGATATAATAACGGCATATATACCTAACATAAGTTTAGGGTTAGTGTTTATGTATCTTATTAGTCCCTGCTAAAGCAGGGAATATAACAATTGATTGCAAGTCAAAATCATTTTGACTCTTGTAAATTTACAAAAATTTTAACAATGTTCTATAATGTTTTTCAATAAATATATATTAATGAGAATTTTATATATAAATAAAAATATTTATTTATTTTTACATATTCAAAGGTCAAAAACTCTAAAGTGACTAATTTCCCCGGTTGGAGGTGACAATTAACCACAAAACTAAAAAAATTAAATTATTTGTTTTTAAAAAAATCCCTAAATAGCCACATATTAATTAAAAGTACAAATAATGATTGATGTTACCGACATTCTATGTGTAGTAAATGTACGAATACACTTTGGATTTTGAGACTTTGTTTCATTTCCTAATGAGTTGATGACTACACTTTCTCCACCATCCATATGTACATACCCGATCATGTCAACCACAACGTTTAGCCTTGGGTTTCACAAATCAAGGTTGAGTTTCAAGGGCAATTCCATATCTTTATCAATGAAGAGAGAGATATATTATAGCTACAATTGAAGGGAAAAGGGTATGTGGATTCCATAAACCTAGAATATTATGGAATCCACATGCCCTTTTCCATATAATATACTAACTAGATCCAAAAACCAAAGACAGGAAATATGGTACTACACATATTATAATATATTATCATGGAAAAAACAAACTAAATGAAATTTGTACATTTGAAAAAAAATTTACAGGTTAAATGAGTAAATCAATAAAAAATAACATACTAACCTTGCAAGTTCAAAATCCGAGCTATGTCGATCAAGAATTGAATTTGTTCAATCGGTGGGTGACGAAAAAAATAAACAGCTCAAACAAAAGCCAAGAACAATGTCACAACTATAACAATTGTGTCGCAAAGTCTCTTAAAGTCACGTATATATAGATCAAATAGTCAACTAGCCGTTAATACCAACCAATGAGATAGGAAAAATGTTTGTCGATATTGCCACGAAAGTTTGTTGCTATTGCGATGAAAATCCCGACTAGAGGTAAAAAAAAAATTGTGGATATTGTGATGAAATTTCGTGGCAATATCGACGAAAATCCCGCCCTGTTTAAAAAAAAAATGAAACTAGTGGAAGCGTGGAAAAGTTTTGTGGAATAATCCGCCCATATGTAGTAGTGAGGTCATTCTAGTTAGGAGTTAAATGTCAAGGGGTAATAACATTGATATGGGATAGTATTTAGCTGTTGTAAAACATAAGGATTATTTGTGATAGGTGTTAGATTGGTTAGGGTTATTTGTTACAAGTGTTAGGGTAGATATATATATATTGGATTATGGCTTATTGAATTAGAGACTCAGAGTTAGGTTGTAAAGGGTTAGGTTTTTATAAAGGTTAGGGGTTAAACCTTATATGTGTTATAAAGATTATGGGTTATTGGTGTTAGATTAGTTTTACATTTGTTATAGGTTATATAGATTAGGGTTTAAAGGGATTGTGAGTTAGGGTCATCAAGGTTTACATTTATAGAAGAAATAGGGATTATGGGTTATGGTGTTAGGGTTTATGGGTTATATGGATTAAGTGTTAGGGGTTATAGTACTTTGATGGGTTGGGATTATAGATGATAATATTTGTAGTTATAGGGTTTCTAGGGATTTACATTTATAGGTATTCATAGTTTAGGAGTGGAAATAGTTAAGGGGTAGGGGGGATTGGGTTTAGAGATTAAAGGAGATAATGATTAATATCATTAGCAATTAGGGTTAGTGGTTATGGTTTAGTTGGATTGGCAATAGTTAAGGTGTAGGGGTGATTGGGATTTAGAGACAAGGGAGTTAATGATTGATATCTTTAGAAATTAGGGGTTAGTGGTTATGGTTTAGTTTTTATAATTGTTAGGAGGGAGATGTTGATATTATAGTTGTTATAGGGTTTCATTATTAAGAGCTATAGAGGTTAAGAGTTGGGGATGATATTGATTATAAGGGTTAGGGTTTAAATGTGCTAGGGGTTAAATTCCTTAAGGGTTATAGAGACTAATATTTTTGTGATTAAGGATTAGAAAATATGTGTTTAATAATTATATAGCTAAGAGATTATATAGATTAGAGGTTATAATTGTTAGGGTTGATAGTGATTAGAAGTCATATGCATTATAGAGGTTATGGGTTAGGACTTATAAGTTTAAGGACTACGGGTTTAAATTATGGGTCATTCAAGATATAAAGGTTGGGGTATAAATGAGTTATTACATCTTATAGGTATTACGGGGCCAAGGAAATAGTAATTTTAGTAGGTATAAGAGTTAGGGGTCTTAGAGATTATATGGGTTAATGATTATAAGGGTGAAAGATTATTGGCTACATTAAATGGGTTTGGCGTTAGAGCTTATAATGGCTAGGGGTAATAGAGGTTAGGATTTATAGTGGCGAGGGACTATATGGATTATATCAGTTCAGTATTATAATGGTGGCATAGGTTGAATGATAATGATTAAAGGAATTCACTATGATACTCATTACACGATATATGGGTTAATACGGGTTAAGAGTTTTAATGCCATGGCTTAGAGATTAAAAGTTATATAGGGCTTATGAGTCATAGGGTTTAAGCATTATAACGGTTATGGTTTCTTGGGATTAAAGGGATAATGTGTTATAGGGGATTGTATACCATGAAAATAGGGTAATGGTAAACAATTTTTTCTTGAAATATAATAATATTTGAAGTCAATTTTCATTGATATTGTTATATCCAAAAAATAGTTAAATGTATTATTTAGTCATTATTGTAAGTGAGAAAGGTTATAAAAACCATTCAATATAATAATCCATAAATAATTTAAGAAAAAATAGTTATTGATCACTCTCCTTGATTAAAATATTTCTATACTATTATATTCCAAATTATTAACATCCTTCGTTATACTTTATAAATCTAAAATTAAAATTAATTTATACTAACTATTTAAAATTATTAATATATATATATACTTAATCAATTTAGAATTTATTAATTTAAAATCTAATTAATTTATATTAATATATTTGAAATCATTAAACCTTCTTCCTACTTAATCAATTTAAAATTAAAATGAATCTACAATATTATATTCAATACAATATATCTATTTTTTTCATATATAATATTATTAATACTTTCCATTTTATCTACTTGTAATTCCTGCGCAGCCAAACATACGTGTCATTTCTTAACAACATACCATTTTATCTACTTCTAATTCCTGCCCAGCCTAACCTACGTGTCATTTCTTAAACACATGCCCATCGCAAACACTTATGAGCAAACCACGGTAGCCGACCAGAGGACAAACTTCAGCGGAGCGCTGATACTCAGAGTATTGCAAGGCCTTTATGCTTTTCTTTGTAGGCTTTTATGCGTTTATTGGTATGGACAGTATTTAATAGGGGTTTAGTGCTTAATAAGTTTTCTATGAACAATATTAAATATGGCTGGAATATTCTTAGTAGTCACACAAAATAAATGGCTGTGATTTCAATCATTAACTTCTTAGCTATTATAAAGACATCCGTTTATGTATTTACTTTTTTACATTTACCTAATCATATTTAAAAATTACTTTGATAGCTTACTAATTGCCACCTAAGTGATTAACATAAACTACCGTTTATTTGTTAATCAATAATAAAATTTAATATATTCTTTTAAAGATTCTTTTCATCTTATCAACCTTTCTGCGTTGATCAACCACAATTATGTGGCTGTGCTAGTATACATTCTTTATCTTTTTCATTGTTATATAAATTTTAGATTGAATTTCTAAACTATATAAATTTGGATTAAAATGAATATAATTTTTAATAAATACTAAATTATAATAAATTTAAATTAATATATAAATATATATATATATATTTTTAAGAAATAACATATTATAATAAATTTGAATTAATATATTTAAGAATTAATATTTAAAATATTTATTAAGAAATAAATTTGAATAAATGTTTATTAAGAATTATTTGAATTAATATATTTAAGAAATAACATATTATAATAAATTATATTTAAAATATTTGAATTAAAAAAAATTATGTCTTTCAAAATATTTATGATTTTATGATTCCTGATTCCTGTTCATATTAAATATTAGATTATAATAAATTTATATCATGGATAATTTATAGGTTAAATTTTAATCTATATAATATATATTTTAAGTTATTAACCTCTTTTACAAAAAAAAAAATAATCTTTCTCGTTTTTATATAAATTTTAGATTGAATTTGTATATTTCAAGTTATTAGCTTTTTTTTAAGAAAGTTTTAAATCTTTCTCCTTGTTATATAAATTTTCTTTTAGTTATATAAATTTTAGATTGAATTCTTAGTTTTTAATATTTCTTCTTGTTATATAAATTTTAGATTGAATTTCTATATTTCAAATTATCTCTTTGTTATATAAATTATCTGTTAGTTATATAAATTTTAGATTGAATTCCTAGTTTTTAATCTTTCTTCTTGTTATATAAATTTTAGATTAAATTTTTATATTTCAAATTATTAGTTTCTTTTAGAAAGTTTTTAATCTTTCTCCTTGTTATATGATAATGATGATTAACGTTCACTAAGACCTAATTGGTCTATGGGACCTTAAGAGGGTAAGTGATTACTTGTGATTCTTTAGAATTTTGTTTTTGTGCTTGAAAAGCATTAAGAGAAGCTTTCCAAGATCACAATACTTTTGTTGAGTTAAGAGGTTAGGAAGGTTGGTAGTGTGATCAATATTTTGAAAATGAGATCTAATATGGGTATAGGCTAGACAATCTAAGAGAAAGTACTTTTCATCTTCAACATTCTTAGTGTCACAAAGGTGACACACTCTTTCATCCCATGGCGTTTTAGGAATTGAGCAACGCCCAATTTCACTATGGAGCTCGTGAGAATTTGTTCTTATCTTAGCAATGCTTATTTTTTTCTTTACACTTAGCAAAACAAATAGATAATTTTGATCTTCTAGATTAGGGTTGATTATATCTTTATAATACCTTAATTTTTTTTTTCCTCTAACTCTTTATCACACCACATTTTTTCCTTAAATTTTGATTTGACGTTTTTTTTAATAGTATCTTTATTCTGCAAAATGGTTTCTTCCATGATTCCCCAATAGTTTAACCAAGACATCCTCGCTTGAGTCGATGGTGGTTATGACTTGATTTTGAAGAAAGTTTAGGTAGCCTCTTGTCTTCCATATTGTTTAACTTGTTCTTATACATTAGGTATCTAGTCATAGCCATGCTCTCAATGGGGGAGAGGCTTGTTTCTATGAGGAGGATGGGATAGGGCGTATTTCCTTTAATTTTGAGATTATAGGTTATAAAATTCTTTTGTATTTTCTCTATCTTTCTTCAGGATTCATGAGAGATACTACAGCCCCAGGCTTCACATCCATAAAAAATAACACTTGTAACAAGAGTCTCAAAGAGGAGTTTCTTTTTATCCCAACTCTAAAGATCAACTAATTTACAATTGTTTTCAAGCCCATAATAAGCTTTCCATCCCCCAATAATCCTTTTCTCAATGCTATAATTCCAATTGAGCTTGTGGTGAATATCAATTCCAACATATTTGTATGAAATCACTTCCTCTAAGTTGTTGTTGTCATAAACAAATATATCATAAGGGATCTTATTGGATTTAATAATCATGACCTTAGTCTTATGAGTAATAACATTCATACCCATATTGGAGAAAAAATCCTTGAGGATTCTTAGTTTTTTTTCAAGGTCATGGGGACTCCTTGCCATAAGGAAGATATCATCGACATAAAGAAGAAGATTGATGACTATACCAGTGAGAGTAAGTCCGACACAACCTGCTTTTTCCAAGCATTCTTCTAACTTATCAATGTATATGCCAAAAAGGGTAGGGTACAAGGGACAACCTTGTTTGACTCGGATATTGCAGTTAATCTCTTTTGACCAACCCTTAGTGTTTTTAAACTTAGCAATAATGTTCTCATACATTCTTATTGCAACATCCCTTAACTTGAGAGGCACTTTTATCTCTTCCAACCTATTCCAAAGGTTTTTCCTAGGAACCATGTCAAAAGCTTTTCTAAAGTCAAGAAAACAACAAAAAAAATTGCTTTTAGTATTGTAGAACTCCTCTGCAATGGTCCTAAAGGTAACAATATGATCTACAGTTGAATGATATCTCCTAAATTCGGCCTAGCCTTTATCTCTTTTACCATGACTTTCTAGCCAAATGCTAATATTCTTTTCCAAAATAATTCCATAAATCTTGCCTAAAATCAGGCTAATCATAATGGTCCTAAAATTAGAGGGAATGTTTTTATCCCCATTTTTAAAAATAGGAATAATGAGGCTTTGTGTCTAGGGTTTAGGGAAGCCCTGTTTGACTGCTAAATTGAAGATCTTGTGTATGTTAAGGATAAGTATTGGCCCTCCAATTTTAAAAATTTCAGCTTGGTAGCCTTCAATGTCCTTAGCTTTCCCATTTGCGAGTCACTTAACCCCGAACTCTATGTCATATAAAGAAATAATTTCTTCCTTTGTAGGGACAATAGGAATGGTGTACATGGCATTAGGGAACTCGTAAAGACTTTTAAGGTAGGAATTCCAGTCCGCTAAGGGAATCCTATTATTTTCTTTAGTCTTGCATTTTAGAATTTTGCTCCAGAACTTCTTAGGATCCAACTTGTATAGTTGTGAAACTTGATCTTGCCTTTTATTGATATAGGATGTTTTTTCCTTTTAATTAGGGCTTTGTACGTATTGATCTTATCGAGTTTTAAGGGCTCGTTAGAAGCATACCTAATGGCTTTCCTAGCAATTTTACATTCTTTGTCATACCAAGGGTTGGTTTTTCTATTATTCTTTTTATGGGAAACCTCGAAAGAGAACTTGTTAATAGAAGTGGAAAGGGTAGTTGTAAAATTTTGATAGAGTTCTTCAATGTTTTCCTTATAAGTTATGAGGTTTAATTTACTATTTAAATCCTTTAAGAAAATGTCAACTGTACTTTTTTCAAAGTGCAAATTCCTTTGATTATCAGAGTTCTCTTCAATGATGCTCCTCTGCATGGAAAATTTTAGAGTTAGGGTTAAAGGTTTATGAACAAAGTCAGGCTCATGGTCATTTAAAAGGTCAAAAGTTGTTATTGTGTTGGAAACAGGGATATCAGATATCACATAATCTACAACACTACTACCTAGCCCATGAATACAAGTCATTTGGTTGGAGTTTGGTCACTTCATTACTCCATTGCAAATTATTAGGTATTGAGAGCTGCAAAGCTTGACCAACTCAGTACCAAACAAATTCTCAATTAGGTCTTGAGAGATTCTTTTGTAGCTATTAGATAAAATAAGGTCCTCATCTAGCCATAAAGGATTATGGTTGGAGTCATCACTTAAAAGAGTAGTTTGTTTAGTTTCATTCCTAGCATTAAAGTCTCCTAGGAGGAGGATATTACCTTCATTTTTCAAATTATAAATATCTTGTTCTAAATTAATATAAGGACAATTTTTATCTAGATTATTTTTCTTATAAAAAGTAGAGTTAATAGGTGCAAAATAACAAATTGCTATATACATCTTCTTAGCATTGGTGTCTGAAATTTCTATCCAAATGTATTGATTAACAGGGTCAATCTTATGAAGTTGAATGTGAGGAGAAATGTTTTTTCTAATACAACAAGCTATGCCTCCTATCCCTCTACGGTGGGATTTTTTATTCCATGCCAACCATAGAACAAATTATTCCATGTTAGGGACCTTAGACTCCTCATGCTCCCAAGTTTTATCTAGATAGATAATATCAATATCACTCGGGATCCAACTTATCATAGGACCTTTGCGCCATGGAAATCCACGACAATTCCAAAAAAGGATCCCAAGTGTCCCAAATTCCTATTTATTATTATCCTTCTGGTCTCTATCTGTAACAATAGCTTTTCGATTTCTAATTATTGCCCATTTTCCTTATTTCCTGGATTGTTTTACGTTTTGAACTTCCTTCTTTAATTCAGCTTGGTCTTTCAGAATAAGGTCTTCATTTATAAATATTCCTGACCCTTTTAAGCTCAGAGATTTACTAGGTATGCTATATTTATGGTCATTACAATTTACTTTGA
Organism: Picea engelmannii; assembly: GCA_009831015.1. Taxonomy (NCBI): domain Eukaryota; kingdom Viridiplantae; phylum Streptophyta; class Pinopsida; order Pinales; family Pinaceae; genus Picea; species Picea engelmannii. Next base: position 145,567 of record ML792204.1, read on the forward strand.
CACAGATCAACCTGTCCTTGTGATCAATTATTTTTCCTAGCCTCTTAGCTTCTATGAGGTAAGTTGTATCAATTTGTGATTTATTTTTAAATTCTTCTTTTACTATTGCTAGCATATCCTCCTCTTGTTGTTCTTTTATGCAAAAAATTATGAGGTCCAAGACACTTTTGTTACGCTCATGGTCCAATTCGATTAACTTATTCATTTCCTCTTTGACGGGTTTGATATCCAATTTGTTTTCCATATTACTAAGGGTCAAATTGTTGGTTAGTTTTTCTTCTAGCTCTTTAATCCTATCTCTCAAGTTCTAATTTTCTTGAAATCCTCCTTCTTGGGTTGATTGTTTATGTTTTTCCATTTCTTGAATTATATCCTTCATTGTCTGTAATTCACTCTTGAACCCTAAGAATCTATCCTCTATTTGAGTTTGAATGGTATCTTTAATTTTTTTATCAATCATTGCCTCTATCTCTATTTGGAGTTTTATGGCTCTTTCTTCACTCATTTTTTCTAATGTTCCTAACTCTATTTGGATTTTGGCATTTCTCTCTTCTCTTTTTTTTTTCTACTGATTCAATATAATCGTAAAGGATTTCTAGGGTGATTTTGGGGGACCTCCCCCTGTTAAGATGAGTTTTTGGAATAGTTTAAATCTCTGTACGTTGAAATTTAAATTGAATCAATGTAAAAAGTGACTCACCTCATTCCAGATGTCCAAATGCTCAGCCCTTTGAAGAAGCCAAAAATAATTTCGGTTCAAAACCCTAGATATATAATCTTAGAAATAAAATATCTCCTAAAAATAAATAAATAAATAGAGAAGTATTATTGGCATTCAAAACCTTAGATATATAATCTTAGAAATATAATATCTCCTTAGAAAAAAAAAGAAAAAAAGAAGAAGAAGAAAAGAAGTATTATTCCCTTTCAAAACAGTAAAGATATAATTTCAAAACCACAGAGAACTAGTATACCCGTAGAAATATTAATTTCAAAACCACAGCGAAGTAGTATTCCCCTTCAAAATCGCTGAGAAATATTATTTCCGTTCAAAACCGCAGATAAATATTATTCTCGTTATAAATTTTAGATTGAATACCTATATTGCATAAATTTGAATTAAAATGAATTTGATTCCTAATAACTATATTAGAATAAATTTAGGTTGATATATCTTAAAATATTTTTCAAAAATAACACATTATATTGAATTTAAAATTATGATAATTTTAAATTAATATATTTAAAATATTTATTAAAAAAATTATGTATTTCTATATATATATTCTAATTTTTTTACATATATATATATTCTAAAATTTCTACAAATTTATGTTAATATATTTTAATATTTAGAAATATCCTTCTTTTTAATCATTTTTCCTTTTATAAATAATTCTAAGGTTATCCAACTAATCAAAATAAAATAATGTGAATACAATTAAATATACTTATCATTTATATTTATAGATAATTCCAACATTACTAAAAAAAAAAAAAAACACTTATGTATTTTAAAACATCTATGTATAAAATGAATTTGGTTCATATTAAAATTTTAAATAGTAGATTATAATAAATTTATATTGATATATCTTAAAGTGTTTTTAAGAAATAAAATAATATACTAAATTTAAAATTATGATAAATTTGAATTAATATTTTTAAAATATTATAATTATATATATATGGTCAAGGAGGCCACCTAGGTGAATGCCCACCTGTGGTGCACACTTCAGTCAATTAGGCTCGACCCACTTCACATTTTTGATGTTATTTAAAAATGCATATGTATTATAAAATATTATACTAAATTTTAAATTATGATAAATTTGAATTAATATATTTAAAATATTATATATATGATCAAGGAGGTGACCTAGGCGAATGCCCACCTTTGCTGCACACTTCAGTCAATTAGGCTTGGCCCACTTCACATTTTTTATGTTATTTCAAAATGCATATGTAAATAAATGGTTCCTTGGGTATATAAGGTGAACCGAGACTAAAATAAAACATTCTTCTTTTTTCGTGAAGCGATTGTCTCAGATGGTTTTTGTTGTCTCAGTTTACTTTTACATTTTTGTTGCATTTTCATTTTGGGGGTGTTTTCAGGGTTAGCTAGTGCGTCTTTCTTCATGGATGCATTATGCCTACTCCATTTGACATGCTTCCACACCTAAGAGCAAGATTAATCCATTATGTAACCAATCTCTCATGGTTAAATCCATTTTCTACGATTTTTCTGAAGAAAACAAGAGGGCGCACCAACCTGGGGTTTGCGCCCTTGTTGGTTTTCTCATTTCCGGGATGAAGCAAGTGCGCCCTCCTCTATGGCTACACTGTGTTTTTCCTTTTGATCCCCAGGACTCGCACTGAGATATCCCCATCCTCTTGTCTAAGCTCAAATCATCCTAGCACTGGATCTCCATCGTTGGGCTACCCACACTAATGATACACCCTTTCTTAGAGTTGCGCCCATGTTGAGTTTTTGGTCAACTGCCGGAAAATGTCTCATTTGGTCACCTTCCCCATTATATCTCCTTCCTCGATAGATCAATTAGTATAAGAGCCTCAATATCCATAGAAAATATTCCGATATTGAAGATTGAGCCAAATGTTTTTTGGGTTTTTCATGAATTATTTTAGATTTCACCCATTTCAGGGTTTACTTATTCATGCAAGAAGATCAAAAGATATCATAGCCCCAAGGGTGCATAGATATCCACTACAATAGAGAGAAGTTTCACAGATCTAAAACAATACAGATCTGTCCCTCTAGACCAACTCCTTTGCTCCAGGGTTTTTGCACACTCTGTTCACACAACAAAGCCTGATCCTCTATTTTGTGCCCTCTTCTCACAATGCCTCCATGAAAATATCCCTTGGCAGTTGACTCAGATACTAACACTTCAAATCCCATCCAAGATCTTGCCTCCATCCTCAATGAGTTGCTCAAAATGTTACAATAAAACAATCCAGAACTGTTTCGGTTGGACACTCGAATCCAACTACCTAAATTTTTTGGTAAAACCAATGGAGAAGTTGTGGATTCCTCGATATGTAGCCTCTCCACCTATTTTAATACATGTCCATGCCTTATCGAGGAGAGCAAGATCCAGATTGTATCCTTGCAATTAGAATGCCTTGCACAAACCTGGTGGGATACAAAGAAAGAGAAGACCACATTCGTGATAGATATTGGGAATGCTCTAGAATGCTCTACTTCCAAACCCATCAAAAATTGGGCTTGACTTTCAGATCCATTCAAAAACCGCTTCTACCCACTTGGGAATGTGCAATCTTTGTGGATCAAATGGCACCAGCTCCGACAACTCCCTTCCCAAGAATTTCAAGGCTACATAGAATTATTCTACAATATGCACCTCTAACTGCATATTCCATATCCAAAAGAGGTACTCATATTGAATTTTTTGTTGGTTTATTGATTCAGTTCCGTAGAGAAGTAGAGATGTTTGAAAATCCAACTCTAGACAATGTATTTCAGAGAAATTTGGCTATAGAAAGGAAAGTTTTTCCTAGAGGTCGTACTCCTTAGTGCCGCCCCTACATGAACCCCTCTTCCTCTCAACCATCCAACTCCAATCCTTCAGCCCTCTTTCCACCTCCTCGGGCTCAAAATATCATACCTCATACACATACAAGGACACACTGGTGCTCATTCCACAAGACTACCTCACACAATTCTTCAGATTGTCGAATCCTCCAAAATATAAAGACCAACAAAAATATACTGAATAATCTCATTGCCCCTCCCAAGTGGAAGATACTAAAGAAGTTCCTCTGGAAAATGCCATAGAACTAGATCCCTCACTGATCCTAATGACCCATGAAGATTCAAACTCCTCCACCTAACCCCTCTTCACTCATAACTGCCAGATTATTTCTCCTTGGCTTTACTGATTATGGAAAATGGAAGTTATAAGAATTTGGTGTCTCAAGATCTTTTCAACCACCTCAAATTGATTACTACTTCCCACCCACAACACTATCATCTCAGATGGGTCCAAAAGGATGGCCTCAGCCTCTTAGTTTCTCAGTGTTGTTTGATCACTTTTCCCATTGACCAATTCAAAGATATTGTCCTTTGTGATGTTTTCCCCTTGGATTGTTCGGATTTGATGCTATGGATCCCATACCAAACCCAAGGAAATGCTATCTATCTGGCCAAATGTCACCAGTACAAATTTACCAAAGAAGGTGTAATGAACCTCAAAAATCACCATAAAAAAAAAATTCTTTTCTATGACATAATTCAACTTCATTTAAGCTTAGGATTTAAGAGAGGTAAGATTCAATTCAATCCAAATGATATTACAACACCAGTCTAGTTTACTTCGAATAGGAAATTGTCAAAGTAATCAGTTCTGCACACTTAGTTACGCTTGTGATTGCAAGTCTAGATCTTCATGACTGCTCGAACAGTAGGTGACTTGACTGTCTTCTATGTGCGCATGTAAAGGAAAATATTATCATTTTACTGTACAAAATTTGCTTTAACTCTCTATTAACGTCTGTACTTAATTCCACCTACAATTAAGTATATACCTATATCTTCTCCAAATAATAATTTAGGTATTGGTCATGCCCCGTACACAGTGACCTGTAATATGACCGGTTATGATTATACTCCTATCCCAGCTGAAGATCATCCAACATTTTCTACCAGTCCATTCATTATAGTATTTGAGTTTTTCCTATAACAATAATTCCTACTATGTTCCTACAACTTTGTGAAGAAACAGAGGACAATCGAGTTTCAATGATCACAAGTGCCGAACAAAACAAAGGACCTTGTTGTTTCCTGAAATCCGAAATATGGAATGACTGTGGGCCATCATTTTGGGGTTTCGAGATTCGGTGTTTCGCGAGTACAAGAGATGGACATCAACACAACATTTCCCGAAATTGCGAAAATATGCCAAGCACTTCAGGGTTTCGAGGTTCAGGATTTCGTGAATAAAAAAGTCAATCATCAACACACAACAACTCCCGAAACTGCGAAAGGTTATCAATACTTTGGGGATTCAGAGTTCAGGATTTCATGAGTGCAAGTGCCCAAACAACAACATATACAAACCTATGAAATGCAAATAAGGAAAGGTGGGTCCCGCACTTCGAGATTTTTGAGTTCGAAACTTCGCAATTTCCAGTGTCCAAACATTGACATAAACAAATTTACGAAATGCAAAAAAGGAAAAGGTGAGACCCACATTTCGGGATTTCGATGTTCAGGGTTTCACAGTTTTCATAACCAAATACTCAACATACAACAATTCCCGAATTACGAAAGGTGAAAGGATGTGGGACCAACACTTTGGGATTTTGGGATTCAGGGTTTTGGGGTTTTCAAATGCAAAACAACAACACACAATAACTCCCGAATTCCGAATGGTGAAAGGATGTGGGACCAACAATTCGGGATTTCGGGATTCGGGTTTTTGGGGTTTCAAATGCCAAACAACAAGACACAACAAATCTCTAATTTCGAAAGGTGAAAGGATGTGGGACCAACACTTCAGAATTTTGGGATTCGGGGTTTCGGGATTTCAAATGCAAAACATCTAGCATAGACAAAATTACGAAAAAAATTCGAAAAAGAGAAGGTGGGACTCACATTTCGGGGTTTCAGGGTTTGAAACTTCGTGAGTTCAAGTGCCCCAAACCTCTTATGTAACCAACTTCCGAAATGCAAAAAGTGGAAGCTTCAGGGTTTTCAAATGCCAAACAACAACACACAACAACTCTCGAATTCTGAAAGGTGAAAGGATGTGGGACCAACACTTCGGGATTTTGGGATTCTGGGTTTCGTGGTTTCAAATGCCAAACATCTAGCATAGATAAACTTCCAATTTTTTTTTGAAAAAGAGCGGGTGCGACCCACATTTCAGGGTTAAGTGGTTCAGAACTTCATGAGTTCAAGTACCCCAAACCTCTTATGTAACCAACTTCTAAAATGCGAAAAGTGGAAGCTTCAGGGTTTCAGTGTTTGGAATTTCGTGAGTTTAGAATCCATACATTAATATACACAAACCTCCAAAAGGTGAAAAGAAAGTTGGACTAAGGAATTTTACATGCACAGAAGGGCACAAAGGATAATTTTTTTTGTATAAGGTAAATTCTATAATATTCACTTAGAGCATCTTTTAATCATTGCATTAAACTTCAACAGTACTATATTTCTGGATCTATGTAAATACATGATTAAGAATATCATTCCATCAGAGATTGGTCATTATAAATGATGTTCCGAGGGATCTGAGTTTGGTTTCCTGGGGATTTATCTATAGAGAGGATCTGCCTCGTTGTCATTAATCTCCTCCATTCCTTACCTATTTATAGAAATATAATTACAGATTTCCTTCACATATATTCCCCACAACAAGCAAAAATGGAAAAAGTTACAGCTCCGATTTAATCAATATAATGCATCAGAAAAATCATTCAAACAAAGAATGGACATCATTCTAGTTTGGATTTAATATGACCTCGAAATAAAAAGATAGCCATTCATAATAGAGAGGGGTAGATCAACATATATGAATCCAATCCGAGGGAAGACAAAGGGAACAACCACATTCCTCCGAACCGTAGAACAGGGCAGCCAAAGTCACTTGCCTGATTCACCCCCTAGCTTGACCATGAATCCATGAGGGTGAACTTGGAAACTCCTCCTCAACAATGCCCTTAAATTCCAATAGTTATCATCTTTCCTCACACTTACTCAATAGTGCTCATAACAGCAAGATGATTCTATTTCAGCAAGCTCCTCTTGCCTCACACTCAATCCGTAGTGTTCATAACAACAAGTGAGCTCAAAATTCCTCTCCCACCATACTTACCAGCATCTTGCCTCCTCGCATATGATATTTATCCATTTTTTTTGCCCAAATCTTTTCCCTCCTTTGGGGATTTTCACATATTTCTTAATCCCTAATTTTTGGGGCTGGCAGTGGCCAAATCCATGATTTTCCACTTGTAATAATCAGCCTAGAGGCAGTTCCAACTTGTTCCCCACTCATGGAGTCATGGTCAACTGATTTTTAACATGGTTGGTCCATTTGTCCTCCTGCAGTTAATATAAATATTTTGTTGTGATACAAGTGTCATAGTCAAATAGTTAGTTGAGTCCAAATAGATTTCTGCCCAATAGTCACAATAATTAAATACAATTATTAAATTTGAAATTCAGAATTGCCATAAATGGAAAAAAATTCCAGATTTGAATTTGCCAAAAACGGAAATAAATTTTTAGAACACAAAAATATAAATATTTTATTTTGGCGGGATGTCACATCCTTTCCCCCATCATTAAAACACTATCCTTAGTGTTCGTTCCTTTCCTGGAACGGGATTGGATGATATTTCTGCAAATCTCCCTCCAATTCCCAAGTGGCCTCCTTAGGACTAAAGTTCTTCAATTGCACCTTTACTTGAGCGATGGCTCTGTTCCAAAGTGTTATTTCTCTCTGGTCCAAAATGCACAGGGGTTCCACCTAGAACACGCCCTTGGGTTCCACCTACACCAATTTCCAATCAATCATATGAGTAGGGTCATGAATATACTTTTTCAACAAAGACACATGAAATACATTATGAATTCTTAGATTAGTTGGAAGTGCAAGTTGATATGCTATGGGTCCAATTTGAGCTAGTATCTCGAAGGGCCCACAAAACCTGGGTACCATCTTGGCACAGTTCCGCAACTTCAGCAAGCTTTTTCAGGCTTTGACCTTCAAATAAACATGGTCTCCCATTTGAAATTCCAAGTGTCTTCTTTTCTGATCCGCATAGCTCTTCTGTCTGTCCTGTGCCTCTTTGAAGTTTTGTTCTACCTTCCTTACCATGTTCTCAATTTCTTGGAGCATCTCTAGTCCAACCATGTGTTTTTTATCCGGGTTATCCCCGCTAATTGGAGTTGTACACTTTCTGTCGTACAATATTTCGAAAGGGCTCAACTTAGCCGAAGTTTGGTACCCATTGTTATATGCAAATTCTACCAAGTGTAGGTAGTTTTCCCACTTGTTCGGTTTTGTTCTTACATACATGCAGAGCATATCCTCTATGATTTGGTTTCTCCTTTCGGTCTTTCCATCCATTTGTGGATGATAACTCGTACTCAAATTCAAATTAGTATTTATCCCTGCAAACAATTCCTTCCAAAAAGCGGATGTGAATTTTATGTCTCTATCTGAAATCACCATTTTAGGAATACCATGCAGTCTAAAAATTTCTTTCATGAATATTTTAGCAATGTTAATATCTTTAAAAGTAGACTTTATAGGAATAAAGTGTGCAAACTTACTGAGTTTATTGATTACAACCATGATAGAATCATTATGTTTATGAGTTTTAGGAAAACCTGTTATAAAGTCCAGCAATATGGTCTCCCATTTCCATTCTGGTACTAGTAATGGTTGTAATAGGCTAGTTGGATGTTGGTGTTTAGCCTTAACGTACTGAAAATATTAGCACCTAGCCAAATATTATATTGTTTTGCCCTTCATGTTGGGCCAATAAAATAGTTTCCTGAGTGTTGTTATTGTTTTTTGGTAGCCTCGATGGCCAGAATATGGTTTCTTATGAACTTCGTCTAAAATAGTTAATTTTAGCTCTACTAAATCTGGTATGTAAGGTCTGTTTTTAAATCTTAATAGTCCCTTCTTGTTGATACTTATATCTAGTTTATCTAAGTTTGTGATACTGTTTTGAAATTCTGCCATCATCTTAGTGTAATTTCTGTCATTAATTTCTGTCGTTCTTATTCTTTGTTCTAGATCACTTTCTTCCTTGCTGATATTTATCTCAAATAACCCATGGATTCTGCAGCTTAAAGCATATGCTACTTTATTTTCCTTACCCTTGATATGTCTAACCTCGAAGTCAAATTCCCTCAGGAAGGCTAGCCACATTTCTTGTCTTGCATTAAGGTCTGGTTGGTTAAACAAATATTTGACCCCGCTATTATCTGTCAATATTAAGAATTTTCTGTCCATTATATAGTGTCACCACATTTTTAAGGCATGTATTATTGCTGCCAATTCTAAGTCATGAGTGACATAATTTCACGCGTGTTCCTTTAATTTCCGAGACTCATAACAAATCAAGTGCCCTTCCTGAGTTAGAACACCACCTAGTCCCTCTTTACTTGCATCAACACATACTGTGAAGTCTTTATTTGGGTCTTCTACCTTCAAGATGGGCGTCGATGTCAATAATTATTTTAGCTTGTTAAAGCTGTCTTGACACTTTTGCGACCAGTTAAACTTGGTCCCTTTCTTTTGTAATGACGTGATAGGGTAGGCTATCTTGGAGACCCCTTCTATAAATCTGCTATAATATCCGGTGATTACCATGAATGACCTGATATTTTCCACATCCTTAGGCATTGGCCATTCCATAATGGATTTTATCTTTTCCAGGTCTACGACAATACCTTCCGAGGAAACGACATGTCCTAAATATTGTATTTCTTTTTGATAAAAATCACATTTGTCAAATTTTTCGTATAGTTTGTGTTTCCTTAGTGTTTGCATAACTATTCATAAGTGTTCATCATGTTCCTCCTCCATTTTACAATAGACCAAAATATCATCGATAAATACTACTACGAACTTGTCTAAGTACTGGCTGAAAATGTTGTTCATCAAGCACATAAATGTGGCTGGTGCATTAGTGAGTCCGAAAGGTATGACTACAAACTCGTAGTGTCTGTATCTTGCTCGAAAAGTTGTTTTGTTTATGTCCTGGTCTTTTATCCTAACCTGATGATATCCGGATCACAAATCCAATTTTGAGAAGATCTTGGCCCCACCAACTTGATCGAATAGATCATTTATCCTGGGTAAGGGGTATTTGTTCTTAATGGTCTCTTTGTTCAGTTGTTTATAATCGATACATAGTCTTAGAGTACCTTCTTTATTTTTCACAAAGAGGACCGGTGCTCCCCATGGCGAGACACTTGGTCTCATATATGCTTTGTCCAACAATTCCTGTAATTGTATTTTCAATTCTGTCAGTTCTGGTAGACTCATTCGATAAGGTGCTTTCGACATAGGGGCTAATCTGGGTTGTAAGTCTATGGAGAAATCTATTTCTCTCCTAGAAGGTAATTCTGGTATCTCCTCAACAAACATGTCTCTAAATTCATGTAGGACAACAAAATTTTCTAACTTGGGCTTATCTTCTTTTTCTAATAGATTCATCACTTAGATGGAATAAACTTGACATCCCTTTCTAATGCATTTCTTGAGTTGCATCACTGAAACTTGTCTGACTGATACAGGTTTTGGTATGCCTTGGGTTGTTCTAATAGTGCAAAAATTATCTTTATAGCTAAGTATCTTTGTATAACAATCTAGTACTGCTTTGTGTTGTTCCAACCAATCCATCCCAATAATCATATCATAAGACCCTAGTGGTAGGATGTTCAGATTGGTCCTTATCTTTTGACCATCTAAGATGAACTCAAGGTCAGAAATAAAGTTAACTACCTTTCTTTTAGCACCTATTGCTAGTTGCACAAGCCAAGATTTTTCGTGCTTTTGTTTCTTAAGTTTATTCGACTCTACTACATCGGGAGTAATATAACTTAATGTAGCTCAAGGGTCAATTAAAATACAAATTCGAGTGTCATGGATTTTACCTTCAACATCTACCACCGAGGAATGGTGGTCATCTTGTCGACCATCTAAGGCTACATTTATCTAATGCAGACTTATGCCCATGTCACCCACTGTTGAGGCTTCCTACAAATTGTGAACAATAGTTCTGTTTGTTGCAATTAAACATGGACATTTCCTCCTTAGATGGGGCTCTCCACACTCCCAACACTTTAATGGATCATGGGAGTTGTCCACAAACTTCTTCGTTCCCAGGTTTACCGGTTTACCACTACCTTGCGTATTGGGATGATTGGAGTGAAAATCCTTCCTTGGGAAACTTCTTGTTGCATTCTGATAAGGAGTTGGCTGGTATCCCTTCTTCCATTGGTTTATTCTATCTTTCTTCTTATCCTTCCAGGTCTTGGGAAACTCTACCCGTTGTTCATACTGGTCATAGCACATTTGCGCTTTCTTGAATGCCTCACTCAAGGATCTGGGGTTGTCAAACTCAATTATGTCCCTGTACGAATGTGGTAAATAACTTAAGAATTGATGGATTTTTACCTTATCCTCCCGGATGTATGGTATGAACCTTAGTAGTTACAAAAATTTATTTATAAGGTCCTCCATCGTCATTTGTCTGAGTCGTAACTCATAGAATTATTTTGTCTTCCTTTCATAATAGCTTTCAGAAAGGTATTGTTTCTTAAAATACTTCTTAAAGTTGGGCCATTCCAACTGTTTCTCCTTTAGGCCCTTTGCCAATTTCAGGTCCTGCCACCAAATGATGGCCTTCCCCTTCATATTGTAGATGGCCATTCTGACCTTCATGTCGTTTGAATAGTTGTAGATTTGGAAGTATTTTTTTATGTCCAACAACCATGCCTCAAATTCTTCTCCTGTCCTAGATTCTCCATCAAAAATCGCTAGTTTAATCTTTTTAAATTCTCCTTCAAGGTGGTCTATTTGTTTTTTGTTTCTGTCTGGTATGGTTTTGTATTCAGATGAAGGTGTCCCTTCAGACGAACTGTCACCTTTTTCTATTTTCGCACCAGAATTCTTGGAGGCCCTTTTACTGACCTCTTCCTCATGGTTATCATCTTTTGGAATTTTCTTGGTTACTATACTACATAGCATGACTTCATTTATCTCTTGATGTTCCTGCTGTGCCTTCTTCAATTTTTCATTGTCGGCCTTGAAAACTTGTAGTTCAACAATAAGGTTCCTCATTGTTTCCAACACCTCTGTGGGTGAGCTTCCATCACTGTTCTGTCTTGGATCTCTAGGAGGTCCATGTTGCAGATTCTCTTCCACCCTAATTTCTACACCTTCTTGAGCTTCCATTATTCAACACAAAACAAAAAAGATTTATGTTTGTAATCCACAAGATTTATTATTTTTTTTCATAAATCAAAATATATACTAAGCAATTAATGTGGCCCTATTCAAGCCCAGTGTTGTAACTTTTTCTCTGATACCATATGTAATGAACCTCAAATATCACCATAAAAAAAAATTTCTTTTATATGACATAATTCAACTTCGTTTAAGCTTAGGATTTAAGAGAGGTAAGATTCAATTCGATCCAAATGATATTATTACACCAGTCTAGTTTAATTCGAACAGGAAATTGTCAGAGTAATCAGTTCTACACACTTAGTTACACTTGTGATTGCAAGTCTGGATCTTCATGACTACTCGAATAGTAGGTGACTTGACTGTCTTCTATGTGCACGTGTAAAGGCGAATATTATCATTTTACTATAGAAAATTCTCTTTAACTCTCTATTAATGTCTGTACTTAATTCCACCTATAATTAAGTATATACCTATATCTTCTCAAAATAATAATTTAGGTATTGGTCATGCCTCGTACACAGTGCCTGTAATATGACCTGTTATTATTATACTCCTATCGCGGCTGAAGATCCTCTAATGTTTTCTACCAGTCCATTCATTACAGTATTTGAGTTTTTCCTATAACAATAATTCCTACTATGTTCCTACAGCTTTGTGAAGAAACATAGGTCAATCGGGTTTCAATGATCACAAGTGTCGAACAAAACAAAGGACCCTATTGTTTGCCGAAATCCGAAATATGGAACGACTGTGGGCCAACATTTCGGGGTTGCGAGATTCGGGGTTTTGCGAGTACAAGAGATGGACATCAACACACAACATTTCCTGAAATTGTGAAAAGATGCGGAGCACTTCGGGGTTTCAGGGTTCGGGATTTCATGAATACAAAAGTCAATTGTCAACACAAAACAACTCCCGAAATTGCGAAAGGCGATCAGTATTTCGGTAATTCGGAGTTCGAGATTTCGCGAGTGCAAGTGCCCAAACAACAACATATAAAAACCTCCTAAACGCGAAGAAGGAAAGGTGGGTCCTACACTTCAAGATTTCGGGGTTCAGAACTTTATGAGTTTCAGTGTGCAAACATCGACATAAACAAATTTCCGAAATGCGAAAAAGGAAAATGTGAGATCCATATTTTGGGATTTCCGGGTTGAGGGTTTCATGGTTTTCATAACCAAATACTCAACATACAACAATTCCTGAATTCCAAAAGGTGAAAGGATGTGGGACCAACACTTCAGGATTTCAGGATTCTGGGTTTCGGGCTTTTTCAAATGCTAAACAACAACACACAACAACTCTCGAATTTCGAAAGGTGAAAGGATGTGGGACCAACACTTCAGGATTTCAGGATTTTGGGTTTCAAATGCCAAACAACAAGACACAACAACTCCCAAATTTTGAAAGGTGAAAGGATTTGGGACCAACACTTCGGAATTTCAGGATTCGAGGTTTCGGGGTTTCAAATTCCAAACATCCACATAAGACAAACATCTGAAAAAAATATGAAAAAGAGAAGGTGGGACCTGCATTTAGGGGTTTCGGGGTTCACAACTTCGTGAATTCAAGTGCCCCAAACCTCTTATGTAACCAACTTTCGAAATGAGAAAAGTGGAAGCTTCAGGGTTTTCAAATTCCAAACAACAACACACAACAAATCTCGAATTTCGAAAGGTGAAAGGATGTGGGACCAACACTTCGATATTTCAGGATTCAGGGTTTCAGGGTTTCAAATTCCAAACATCCAACATAGACAAAATTCTAAAAAAAAAACGAAAAAGAGAAGGTGGGACCCACATTTCGGGGTTTCAGGGTTTGGAACTTCATGAGTTCAAGTACCCCAAACCTCTTATGTAACCAACTTCCGAAATGTGAAAAGTGGAAGCTTCAGGTTTTCAGGGTTCGAAACTTCGTGAGTTCATAATCCATACATCAATATACATGAACCTTCAAAAGGTGAAAAGAAAGTTGGACTAAGGAATTTTGCACGCACAGAAGGGCACAAAGGAATTTTTTTTATGTGTAAGGTAAATTCTATAATATTCACTTAGACAATACTAGATATGTGCATCTATGTAAATACATGATCAAGAATATCATTCCATCAGAGATTGTTCATTATAAATGATGTTCTGAGGGATCTGAGTTTGGTTTCCTGGGGATTTATCTACAGAGAGGATCTACCTCATTGTCGTTAATCTCCTCCTTTCCTTACCTACTTATAGAAATATAATTACATATTTCCTTCACATATATTCCCCACAACAAACAAAAATGGAAAACATTACAGTTCCAATTTAATCAATACAATGCATCAGAAAAATCATTCAGACAAAGAGTGGACATCATTCCAGTTAAGATTTAATATGACCCCGAAACAAAAACATAGCCATTCATAATAGAGAGGGGTAGATCAACTTATCTGAATCCAATCCATGGGAAGATAAAGGGAACAACCACATTCCTCCCAACTGTAGAACAGAGAAGCCAAATTCACTTTCCCGATTCACCCCCTAGCCTGACCATGAATCCATGAGGGCTAACTTGGAAACTCCTCCTCAACAATGCCCTTCAATTCCAACAATTATCCTCTTGCCTCACACTTACTCAACAATGCTCATCACAACAAGGAGATTCTATTTCAGCAAGCTCATCTTGCCTCACACTCAATCTGCAGTGTTCATAACAACAAGCGAGCTCAGAAATCCTCTCCCAGCATACTTGCAATTGTCCTGCCTCCTCGCATATGCTATTTATCCATTTTTTTTGCCCAGGTCTTTTCCCTCCTTTGTGGATTTTCGCATCTTTCTTAATCCCTGATTTTCAGGGACTGCCAATGGCCAAATATCTGATTTTCCACTTGTAATAATCATCCCAGAGGCAGTTCCAACTTGTTCCCCACTCATGGAGTCATGGTCAGCTAATTTTTAACATGGTTGTTCCATTTGTCCTCCTGTAGAAAATATAAATATTATGTTGTGATACAAGTGTCATAATAAAATATTTAGTTGAGTCCAAATAGATCTCTTCCCAATAGTCACAATAATTAAATACAATTATTAAATTCGAAATTCAGAATTGCCATAAATGGCAAAAAAATTTCAAATTCGAATTTGCTAAAAACGGAAATAAATTTCTATCACACAAAAATAAAAATATTTTATTTTTGGGGGATGTCACAGAAGGCCACACTTATACATTAACCACAACAACAAACAAAGCCCATACTACCAAAGAAAAAATCCAACATGTAGATTTAAAGCAATGTGTCTCCCTCTTTGTAGTGCGCCCCATAACATCGAACAATACCATTCACCCTTTTCCTGAAATAATGACTCCCCTCCTCCAAGAGTTTGCATATGTTTTTCAATCTCCGGCTCGACTCCACCCCTACTGAAAGATTGACCATTCCATTCACCTCATCCCTGGATCTTCATTACCTAATGCCCCTTCATATTGGTTTCTCCCAGCAGAAACAAAGGAAATGGAAAGACAATTGATCAACCTCATCAAATCTGGCCACAACCAACCATCATCTTCTCCCTGCTCTTTTGCTGCATTTGTCATCCCCAAACAAGATACTTTATAAATGCACCTTGTCACTGATTACCGGTCCTTGAACAAAGCCACAATAAAAAACCTTTACCCCATGCCCCAGATTGAGGAGTTACTTGACACCATCCATGGATATAATTGGTTTACTAAATTGGATTTAATAGCCGATTACCATCAAGCTCGAATCAACCGAGATGATGTTTGTAAAACAACTTTCAAGACCAAATTTTCTCTTTTTGAGTGGAAAGTTATGCCCTTCGGCCTCACCAATGCCCCAACCACTTTCATGAGGCTCATCAATGATATCTTCAGGTCACATTTGGGTTGATTTGTGGTTATCTACTTAGATGACATTCTCATCTTTAGTCGGACATGGGACACTCACATGCAACATGTCTAACAAGTTCTCCAAATCCTCCAAGAACACAAGTTACAAGTCAAAGAGAAAAGTCTTATTTTGGTCACAGTTGAGTTCCCTATCTTATCTTTGTGGTCAGACCATAAGGTATTCAACTAGATCCAACCTGCATCCAAGCATTGAAGTAGTGGCCACTACCTCCTTCAGCTAGGTAGCTCAAAATATTTTTGGGTGGCATCAATTTATATCGTAGGTTCATTCCCTCTTTTTCACAACTTTCTCATCCTTTGAATCATCTCTCAAATAGTTCTACAACATTTAACTTGTCTAAAGAAGAAACTAGTCACTTTTCTCAAATCAAATAATCCCTCTCCTCATACCCTATATTACACCTGCCATACCTTCACCAACCCTTTGATTTTGAGTTCGATGCCTCATAATATGCTATTGGTGTCGTACTTAAACAGGGAGGACACCCTATTTCTTACCTCTCCAAGACTCTCCCCGAGGAAAAGAAAAATTATAGAACCTATGACAAAGCGTTTTATGGTCTGGTTCAATTCCTCAAGAAATGGAGGATTTATTTGTTGGGTAAAGAAACAATTCTACATAGAGACCACCACCCTTTGATTTTCATAAACTCTCAGTCGAATATTCAAGAACAAAGTCACCTTAAATGGGCCTCCCATATTCAACAATTTCACTTAGTTATAAGATATAAGAAAGGCACTTCTAATAAGATGGTTGATTTTCTAAGATGACCTCCCACTCTAGTTATCTCAATCCCAGAAGAGTGTTGTGCTACCTATGACACATGGAAGGATCAATATGATACTGATCCCAACTTTCAAGAGATCTGGGTGGCATTGCAAACTCCCACAATGATCAATCATACCCCCTTCCTAGACTACACTATTCGGTATTGATGGATCTATAAGTTGAATTTGTTATTTGTTCCACACTCAGAGGACTGCCTCTTGTTCATCAGGGAGGCACATGCTTTAGCCTATGGGGGCCACTTTGGTACCACAAATACCATCCAACATTTGCAACACCATTTCCATTGGCCTTGCATGTAGCCTCAAGTTGAAAAATTTATCTGAGCCTGTGCATTATTCTCACAATCCAAGCCATCCAACCAGAAGCATGGCTTATATCAACCATTGCCTCTTCCTTCCCGACCTTGGAAGTCAATCTCAATGGACTTCAATGAAGTCACTTAGCACCTTTTTGGTAAGCCTATGGTCATAGCCGGTGATCACATGGGGGAAAATTTCACCTGGTGCTATTTCATGTTGGTGAATTTCACAAGGAGATCCTTCGCAAGGACCACCTATAAGTGATAGAGAAGACCTCTTGTAACTGTCATAGAAGATCAAGTGTAACGG
This sequence comes from Picea engelmannii, assembly GCA_009831015.1. NCBI lineage: Eukaryota > Viridiplantae > Streptophyta > Pinopsida > Pinales > Pinaceae > Picea > Picea engelmannii. The sequence continues at coordinate 162,855 of ML792204.1, forward strand.
TAACAGAGAGGATAAACTCAATTGTGACAGAGAAGGCTAAGGGTCGCACTATTAGAGAAGGAAAATATTATCAAGATAAGCCACTAATGAGAAACATACTCAATATAACCACCAAAGAAGATGAAGAGTTGAGTGGGTTATCTCGCAAAGAACTTGGTGTTATAAAATCATGCAGAACAGAGAAGAGAGCATGCATTTTTCCTGATAGTTTTGCATGTGGGTAGAAGAAGGCGGTGCAGAGGACCAGAAGAATGTATAATAGGTGTAGTGCATAGAATGGAGGGAAAAAAAAGAGAGAATGAAATATATAAGAAAAGTTGAAGAGAGAGGTAGAGGTGTGCATGCAGAGACAAATAAGAAGAACATAAAGCACAAGATTACGCAAGCAGGAATACATTGATGTAGGTAGAGCATAGCAATATAGCAGAACAATGATGAGACTGATAAGCCATTGACTAATACTGTATCATTGTAATAAATTATTTTAACAAAGTTTTATACCTCAGGGTGGTAGGGAGGTGTTAGGGAGGATTGTTGTCCTCTGAGTTTCAAGTGGGTGCTTGAACACAGGGAGTTGAATCTTTCATCTAGTTGCGACCAAAAAAACCAGGGTGGTAGGGTGGTGCAAGGGAGAACCATTTTTCTCTACTATACAGGTCAGTTCCTGTGCATCTATGTACATACATGATCAAGAATATCATTCCATCAGAGATTGGTCATTAAAAATGATGTTCCGAGGGATGTGAGTTTGGTTTCCTGTGGATTTATCTACAGAGAGGATCTGCCTTATTGTCGTTAATCTCCTCCTTTCCTTACCTACTTATATAAATATAATTACAGATTTCCTTCACATATATTCCCCACAACAAACAAAAATGGAAAACATTACAGTTCCAATTTAATCAATACAATGCATCAGAAAAATCATTCAGACAGAGAGTGGACATCATTCCAGTTCGTATTTAATATGACCTCGAAACAAAAACATAGCCATTCATAATAGAGAGGGGTAGATCAACATATATGAATCCAATCCGTGGGATGATAAAGGGAACAACCACATTCCTCCCAACTGTAGAACAGAGAAGACAAAGTCACTTGCTCGATTCACCCCCTAGCCTGACCATGAATCCATGAGGGTGAACTTGGAAACTCCTCCTCAGCAATGCCCTTCAATTCCAATAGTTATCCTCTTTCCTCACACTTACTCAACAATGCTCATAACAACAACGAGATTCTGTTTCAACAAGCTCCTCTTGCCTCACACTCAATCTGTAGTGTTCATAACAACAAGCGAGCTCAGAAATCCTCTCCCAGCATACTTGCCAATGTCCTGCCTCCTCGCATATGTTATTTATCCATTTTTTTTGCCCAGGTCTTTTCCCTCCTTTTTGGATTTTCAGATCTTTCTTAATCCTTGATTTTCAGGGGCTGCCAGTGGCCAAATCTCTTATTTTCCACTTGTAATAATCAGCCCAGAGGTAGTTCCAACTTGTTCCCCACTCATGGAGTCATGGTTAGCTAATTTTTAACATGGTTGTTCCATTTGTCCTCTTGCAGTTAATATAAATATTATGTTGTGATACAAGTGTCATAATCAAATATTTAGTTGAGTCCAAATAGATCTCTTCCCAACAGTCACAATAATTAAATACAATTATTAAATTCGAAATTCAGAATTGCCATAAATGGCAAAAATTTTCCAGATTCGAATTTGCCAACGGAAATAAATTTCCAGCACACAAAAATAAAAATATTTTATTTTTGGGGGATGTCACAGAAGGCCACACTTATATATTAACCACAACAACACCCAAACCCCATACTACCAAATAACAAATCCAACATGTATATTTAAAGCAATGTGTCTCCCTCTTTGTACTGCGCCCCATAACATCGAACAATACCATTCACCCTTTTCTTGAAATAATGACTCCCCTCCTCCAAGAGTTTGTAGATGTGTTTAAATCTCTGGCTCGATTTCGCCCCTCCTGACATATTGACCATTCCATTCACCTCATCCCCAGATATTCATTACCTAATGCCCCTTCATATTGGTTTCCCCCAACAGAAACAAAGGAAATGGAAAGACAATTGATCAACCTCATCAAATTTGGCCACAACCAACCATCATCTTCTCCCTGTTCTTTTGCTGCATTTTTCATCCCCAAACAAGATACTTCATAAATGCACCTTGTCACCGATTACTGGGCCTTGAACAAAGCTACAATAAAAAACCTTTACCCCATTCCCCTGATTGAGGAGTTACTTGACACCCTCCATGCAACTAATTGGTTTACTAAATTGGATTTAACAACTAATTACCATCAGGATCGAATCAACCAAGATGATGTTTGTAAAACAACTTTCAAGACCAAATTTTCTCCTTTTGAGTGGAATTTTATGCCCTTCGGCCTCACCAACGCCCCAACCACTTTCATGAGGCTCATCAATGATATCTTCAGGTCACATTTGGGTCGATTTGTGGTCATCTTCTTAGATGACATTCTCATCCTTAGTCGGACACGGGACACTCACATGCAACATGTCTAACAAGTTCTCCAAATCCTCCAAGAACACAAGTTACAAGTCAAAGAGAAAAGTCATTTTTTTGGTCACAGTTCAGTTCCCTATCTTATCTTTGTGGTCAGATCATAAGGTATTCAACTAGATCCAACCTGCATCCAAGAATTGAAGTAGTGGCCACTACCTCATTCAGCTAGGTAGCTCAAAATCTCTCTGGGTGGCATCAATTTATGTCGTAGGTTCATTCCCTATTTTTCACAACTTGCTCATCCTTTACATCAACTCTCAAATAGTTCTGCAACATTTATCTGGTCTAAAGAAGAAACTAGTCACTTTGCTCAAATCAAATAATCCCTCTTCTCATACCCTATCTTACACCTGCCATACCTCTACTAACCCTTTGAGATTGAGTTCGATGCCTCATAATATGCTATTGGTGTCGTACTTAAATAGGGAGGACACCCTATTTCTTATCACTCCAAGACTCTGCCTGAGGAAAAGAAAAATTATAGAACCTATGACAAAGAGTTTTATAGTCTGGTTCAATTCCTCAAGAAATGGAGGCATTATTTGTTCGGTAAAGAAACAATTCTACATAGAGACCACCACCCTTTGATTTTCATAAACTCTCAGTCGAATATTCAGGAACAAAGTCACCTTAAATGGGCCTCCTATATTCAACAATTTCACTTAGTTATAAGATATAAGAACGACACTTCTAATAAGATGGTTGATTTTCTAAGCCGACCTCCCACTCTAGTTATCTCAATCCTAGAAGAGTGTTGTGCTACCTATGACACATGGAAGGATTAATATGCTACTGATCCCAACTTTCAAGAGATCCGGGTGGCATTGCAAACTCCCACAATGATCAAAATAACCCCCTTCATAGACTACACTATTCGTGATTGATGGATATATAAGTTGAATTTGTTATGTGTTCCACACTCAGAGGACTACCTTTTGTTCATCAGGGAGGCACATGATTTATCCTATGGGGGCCACTTTGGTACCACAAATACCATCCAACATCTGCAACACCATTTCCATTGGCCTTCCATGTATCCTCAAGTTGAAAAATTTATCTAAGCCTGTGCATTATTCTCACAATCCAAGCCATCCAACCAGAAGCATGGTTTATATCAACCATTGCCTCTTCCTTCCCGACCTTGGAAGTCAATCTCAATGGATTTCCTGAGTGGACTTTCGACAACCCAAAATCAACATGATGCAATCTGGGTATCGGTATGTTGCTTCAACAAAATGGCACTTTTCATCCCATGTACAAAGACTACTACAACAATATAAACAATGGAACTCTACTTCCGACATATCTGGCCCCATTTTGGCCTCCCAAGAACTATCATCTCAGACAGAGATTCTCGCTTCTTCAACACATTTTGGAAGACCATATGGGCGCTATTGGGGTGCCACCTCAAGTTTTGTATTTCATTCCATCCTCAAACGGATGGACAAATAGAGGTTGTCAACAGGGTCTTGGTTCATGCTCTCTGAACTCACTTTGGGCACAACAAACAATGGGACAATTACTTACACATTCTACAACATAGATACAATAGGCAAACAAATTCTTCTACAAAATTTTCACCTTTTGAAGTCTTCTTGGGGTTCCAACCAACATCTCCAACCGAAATCCCACTCACTTGGGCTCCTCAAGGTACCTTCTATCAACAGTAGGAACAACTCTTAGCAAAACGGTTTCTCCAACAAATTGCACAATGCCAAACTGCAATAACAGAACAACTTAAAGCAACTCAAGAGCATGCCAAGCAGTGCTATGGGCAAAAAAGGACCTTCATGTCCTTTCAACTGGGAGATCAAGTTTGGTTACACTTGGATAAGAAGCACTTCAAAGGCCACCATCAAAAGATTTTGCCAATAATATATGGCCTGTATACCATCCTCGACAAGATTCTATAAAATTATTATAGGTTGGACCTCCCACCACAACTGGGAATCCACAATGTTATTAATCTAAATCACTTGAATTTGTTAGGATATTTATATAATTAAGACTTAGTTAATATCTACTTGGTCTAATGTGTCGTTAGGTAAAAGTGTGTTTCTTAGTGTGTTTATTTAATATGCATTAGTATGCATTTGTAGTTATGAAATCCGATGATCACGATGTGTTCCTGACATAGAGTGATCCGATGTTTCATACTCTCCTCGATCTTAACAGACAATGATTTGTGGCCTAACACCCGATTTTTCCATGATCTCTATTTAAAGAGCATGGAGGGTAATTTGTCAATGATCGATTGTGAGAAAATCTCTTGTAAAATCTCTCTGTAATCTTTTTCTTTTGCATTAATAAACTACTCCAAGTGGTCGTGTTGGCTGGAGCAGTGGATGTTTCCCCGTAGGGTTTTTACCACGTGAAAAAATCAGTGTGTTGATCTTTGATCTGGGTTATGTGAGTGGTTACTGAAGGTGTTTGTCCTCTGTTGGAATTCCTGTGTTTTCGAGCATGGTATCAGAGTCTGTTTGAAGATCCGCTCCTGTTGTAGATCGAGATCATGAAGCCGAGTTGACTCATCTCCATTTTCTACAAATTATGTAAATGTATGGGCTGAGAGGACCATTCTATTGCGTTCAGGGCACTCTCTTCATTCAGAAACACTTTTTGTTTCACTCGAAAAGGTTTTTTTTTGCCTAAGATACGACCATTACAGTCAGATCTAGAGGTATAAAGCTTTAATATGCATTTTTTAAATATTTGCAGAGTAGTACTTTGGTTTTATTTTGGTTTTTTATTATTTATTTTCAGGTTGCTACTCTTTTAGATCTACATATTCTCTTTTCCCCATGCTCTATGTGATCTCGGAAAATCAGAAAAATATAGGAAAAGGTGCATCTTCCCGGTAATCTAACCAAGACCTAACCCTTTTTGTCATCAAGAAGTGGAATTTTTTTCTTGTATGAAAAGAGTTTTTTTAGCACGCTCTCCAAGGTCGTCTTCCACAACAACAAAAATAACAACAACAACAACAACACCAATCCTCCTTCTGAACATTACAATATGTTTTGGTAGATCATTTGGTTAAAATTTTCCGTATTAAGTAAGAGGTCTTGAGTTCAAGACTTTCTTTTGTTACTTTTTTTGAAAAATTTCATGCTAAAATTGTAAAGTGTATTTCACTTCAAGTATAAAAGTGAATCACTATAAGTAGCTTTAATATTTTATTTTAGAGTTATTTATTTTTCATGAAGTAACTTCATTGTAAAAGTGATCCCCACTTCTCTTTATAAAAGTGGGTCACTTCATAAAGCAACTTACACCACCACGTGGTCCTTTGGTTACCGTTTATGTCTTTTTTAAAAAGGGAATAACTCTCACATCCAAAGTCCATTTTGTTCGCATGTTTACAGGAAGAGTGTGCTTGTCATTGATGGAAAGAACAACAAAGACAATGGCATATTAGCAGCAATGACGGAAAATAGGAAAGCAAGGATGATAGCATCGAGAATTGTTGTCTACAAGCTCAACAAGATGAGCACAAGACTGAGGTCCAAAGGATAGAAAACCCTTGAGAATCTGAACGAATTCAAAATCTCAGAAGAGATAACAGATTTACCATTACATTGGTGAGAAATCTCATAAGAGACAATGCATTCCAGAAGTGCAGACGAGGTCCAAGAGATAGACTTGTAGGAGGAATAAACGTCAAAGCCTTTGAATACTTAGAAAATATTCTAAGTTGAAATAAATTGTAAGCTTAGGAGGAGGAGCGACAATGACGATTGGATCACGGGAGATTTTGGACCGTTGATCTGACGCAAGCGCAAGTTCAGGAATCATAAGAAGGGAGGTGAGCCAACTTTCAACATCGCCAAGTGCATAGTCACGAAACACGAAGAGGGGATCTTGACCATTGGATCATGGAGAGATCTGGACCATTGATCTGGCAAGTGTAGATTTGGGGTTCGGTTTCTAGAAGAAATGGGTGAATTGATTTCAAAAATCTCCAAGAGACGAAGTCGTGAAGTGCGAATTCGTCATTTTATCTGGACCGTTGGATCATGGAGGGTCATGGACCATTGATCCAATGTGAGTGGATATCAAGAAATCATGATTCAAGAGCTGGGAAAATCATGGTATCTAACTCATGAAAATGTGATACGTGAAGCCCCGTAGTGCTCGGAAGTTCGGCCCTAGGCCCTATCTAGAGGTCACATCGGTGGAGAATATGGGAAATACATAGCACTCGCTAGGCTCCTAACTCGAATTTTGGGATTTGGAAGAGTCGGGTGACTCATAGCAGAATACCCGAAACATGAAGTCACTTAGCGCCTTTTTGGTAAGCGTGTGGTCATAGTCGGTGATCACATGGGGGAAACTTGCACCTGGTGCTATTTCATGTTGGTGAATTTCACAAGGAGATCCTTTGTAAGGACCTCCTATAAATGATAGAGAAGACCTCTTGTAACTGTCATAGAAGATCAAGTGTAACGGTAACAGAGAGGATAAACTCAATTCTGACAGAGAAGGCGAAGGGTCGCATTGTTAGAGAAGGAAAATATTGTGAGGATAAGCCACTGATGAGAAACATACTCAATATAACCACCAAATAAGTTGAAGAGTTGAGTGGATTATCTCGTAAAGGACTTGGTGTTATAAAAGCATGCAGAACAGAGAAGAGAGCGGGCCTTTTTCCTGATAGTTTTGCATGCAGGTAGAAGGAGGCGGTGCAGAGGACCAGAAGAATGTATAATAGGTGTAGTGCATAGAATGAAGGGAAAAAAAAAGAGAGCATGAAACATAGAAGAAAAGTTGAAGAGAAAGGTAGAGGTGCGCATGCAGAGACAGATAAGAAGAACATAAAACACAAGATGATGCAAGCAGAAATACATTGATGCAGGTAGAGCATAGTAGTATAGCAGAACAATGATGAGATTGGTAAGCCATTGACTAATATTGTATCATTGTAATAAATTTCTGTAAAAAGGTTTTATAGCTCAGGGTGGTAGGGAGGTGTTAGGGAGGATTGTTGTCCTCAGAGTTTCAAGTGGGTACTTGAACACAGGGAGTTGAATCTTCCATCTAGTTGCAACCAGAAAAACTATGGTGGTAGGGTGGTGCAAGGCAGAACCATGTTTCACTGCTATACAGGTCAGTTCCTACGCATCTATGTAAATACATGATCAAGAATATCATTCCATCAAATATTGGTCATTATAAATGATGTTCTGAGGGATCTGAGTTTGGTTTCCTCGATATTTATCTATAGAGAGGACCTACCTCATTTTCGTTAATCTCCTCCTTTCCTTACCTACTTATAGAAATATAATTACAGATTTCCTTCACATATATTCCCCACAACAAACAAAAATGGAAAACATTACAGTTCCAATTTAATCAATACAATTTATCAGAAAAATCATTCAGACAGAGAGTGTACATCAGTCCAGTTCGGATTTAATATGACCTCGAAACAAAAACATAGCCATTCATAATAGAGAGGGGTAGATCAACATATTTGAATCCAATCTGTGGGAAGACAAAGGGAACAACCACATTCCTCCCAACTGTAGAACAGAGAATCCAAAGTCACTTGCCCTATACACCCCCTAGCCTGACCATGAATCCATGAGGGCAAACTTGGAAACTCCTCCTCAGCAATGTCAATCAATTCCAACCGTTATCCTCTTGCCTCACACTTACTCAACAATGCTCATATTAACAAGGAGATTATGTTTCAACAATATCCTCTTGCCTCACACTCAATCTGCAATGTTCATAACAACAAGCGAGCTCAGAAATCCTCTCCCAGCATACTTGCCAATGTCCTACCTCCTCGCATATGCTATTTATCCATTTTTTTTGCCCAGGTCTTTTCCCTCCTTTGTGGATTTTTGTAGCTTTCTTAATCCCTGATTTTCAGGGGCTTCCAGTGGCCAAATCTCTGATTTTCCACTTGTAATAATCAGCCCAGAGGGAGTTCGAAATTGTTCCCCACTCATGGAGTCATGGTCAGCTAATTTTTAACATGGTTGTTCCATTTGTCCTCCTGCAGTTAATATAAATATTATGTTGTGATACAAGTGTCATAATCAAATATTTAGTTGAGTCCAAATAGATCTCTTCCCAATAGTCACAATAATTAAATACAGTTATTAAATTCGAAATTCAGAATTGCCATAAATGGCAAAAATTTTCGAGATTCGAATTTTTCAAAAACAAAAATAAATTTCCAGCACACAAAAATAAAAATATTTTATTTTTGGGGGATGTCACAGAAGGCCACACTTATATAATAACCACAACAACACCCAAACCCCATACTACCAAAGAACAAATCCAACATGTAGATTTAAAGCAATGTGTCTCCCTCTTTGTAGTGCGCCCCATAACATCGAACAATACCATTCACCCTTTTCCTGAAATAATGACTCCCCTCCTCCAAGAGTTTGCAGATGTGTTTCAATCTCCGACTTGACTCCGCCCCTCCTGACAGATTGACCATTCCATTCACCTCATCCCCAGATCTTCATTACCTAATGCCCCTTCATATTGGTTGCCCCGAGCATAAACAAAGGAAATGGAAAGACAATTGATTAACCTCATCAAATCTGGCCACAACCAACCATCATCTTCTCCCTGTTCTTTTGTCACATTTGTCATCCCCAAACAAGATACTTCATAAATGCACCTTGTCACAGATTACCGAGCCTTGAACAAAGCCACAATAAAAAACCTTTACCCCATGCCCCAGATTGAGGATTTACTTGACTCCCTCCATGGAACTAATTGGTTTAGTAAATTGGATTTAACATCCAATTACCATCAGGCTCGAATCAATCGAGATGATGTTTGTAAAACAACTTTGAAGACCAAATTTGGTCTTTTTGAGTGGAAATTTATGCCCTTCGGCCTCACCAACACCCCAACCACTTTCATGAGGCTCATCAATGATATCTTCATGTCACATTTGGGTCGATTTGTGGTCATATGCTTAGATGAAATTCTCATCTTTAGTCGGACATGGGACACTCACATGCAACATGTCTAACAAGTTCTCCAAATCCTCCAAGAACAGAAGTTACAAGTCAAAGAGAAAATTCATATTTTGGTCACAGTTCAGTTCTGTATCTTATCTTTGTGGTTAGATCATAAGTTATTCAACTAGATCCAACCTACATCGAAGCATTGAAGTAGTGGCCACTACCTCCTTCAGTTAGGTAGCTCAAAATAATTCTGGGTGGCATCAATTTATATCGTAGGTTCATTCCCTGTTTTTCACAACTTGCTCATCCTTTGCATCAGCTCTCAAATAGTTTTGCAACATTTATCTGGTCTAAAGAAGAAACTAGTCACTTTGCTCAAATCAAATAATCCCTCTTCTCATACCCTGCCTTACACCTGCCATACCTCTACCAACCATTTGAGATTGAGTTCGATGCCTCATAATATGCTATTGGTGTTGTACTTAAACAGGGAGGACACCCTATTTATTACCACTCCAAGACTCTCCCTGAGGAAAAGAAAAATTATAGAACCTATGAGAAAGAGTTTTATAGTCTGGTTCAATTCCTCAAGAGATGGAGGCATTATTTGTTGGGTAAAGAAACAATTCTACATAGAGACCACCACCCTTTCATTTTCATAAACTCTCAGTCAAATATTCAGGAACAAAGTCACCTTAAATGGGCCTCCTATATTCAACAATTTCACTTAGTTATAAGATATAAGAAAGGCACTTCTAATAAGATGGTTGATTTTCTAAGCCGACCTCCCACTCTAGTTATCTCAATCCTAGAAGAGTGTTGTGATAGCTATGACACATGGAAGGATCAATATGCTACTAATCCCAACTTTCAAGAGATCTGGGTGGCGTTGCAAACTCCCACAATGATCAATCATACCCCCTTCCTAGACTACACTATTCGGGATTGATGGATCTATAAGTTGAATTTGTTATTTGTTCCACACTCAGAGGACTACCTCTTGTTCATCAGGGAGGCACATGCTTTAGCCTATGGGGGGCACTTTGGTACCACAAATAAAATCCAACATCTACAACACCATTTCCATTGGCCTTCCATGTAGCCTCAAGTTGAAAAATTTATCTGAGCCTATGCATTATTCTCACAATACAAGCCATCCAACCAAAAGCATGGTTTATATCAACCATTGCCTCTTCCTTCACGACCTTGGAAGTCAATCTCAATGGACTTCCTGAGTGGACTTTCGACAACCCAAAAGAAACATGATGCAATCTGGGTACTGGTATGTTGCTTCAGCAAAATGGCACTTTTCATCCCATGTACAAAGACTAATACAACAATATAAACAATGGAACTCTACTTCCGACATATCTGGCCCCATTTTGGCCTCCCAAGCACTATCATCTTAGATAGAGATTCTCGCTTCTTCAACACATTTTGGAAGACCATATGGGGACTATTGGGGTGCCACCTCAAGTTTTTTACTGCATTCCATCCTCAAACATATGGCCAAATAGAGGTTGTCAACAGGGTCTTGGTTCATGCTCTCTGAACTCACTTTGGGCACAACAAACAATGGGACAATTACTTACACATTCTACAAGATAGATACAATAGGGAAACAAATTATTCTACAAAATTTTCACCTTTTGAAGTCTTCTTTGGGTTCCAACCAACATCCCCAACCGAAATCCCACTCACTTGGGCTCCACAAGGTATCTTCCATCAACAACAGGAACAACTCTTAGCAAAATGGTTTCTCCAACAAATTGCACAATGCCACACTGCAATAACAGAACAAATTAAAGCAAATCAAGAGCATGCCAAGCAGCGCTATGGAAAACAAAGGATCTTCATGTCCTTTCAACTGGGAGATCAAGTCTGGTTACACTTGGATAAGAAGCACTTCAAAGTCCACCATCAAAAGATTTTTCCAATAATATATGGCCTGTATACCATCCTCGACAAGATTATATAAAATGCTTATAGGTTGGACCTCCCACCACAACTGGGAATCCACAATGTTATTAATGTAAATCACTTGAATTTGTTAGGATATTTAGATACTTAAGACTTAGTTCATATCTACTTGGTCTAATGTGTCGTTAGGTAAAAGTGTGTTTCTTAGTGTGTTTATTTAGTATGCATTAGTATGCATTTGTAGTTATGAAATCCGATGATCACGATGTGTTCTTGACATAGAGTGATCCGATGTTTCATACTCTCCTCGATCTTAACAGACAATGATTTGTGGCCTAACACCCGATTTTTCCATGATCTCTATTTAAAGAGCATGGAGGGTCATTTGTCAATGATAGATTGTGAGAAACTCTCTTGTAAAATCTTTCTGGAATCTTTTTCTTTTTCATTAATAAACTAGTCCAAGTGGTCGTGTTGGCTGGGGCCGAGGATGTTTCCCCGTAGGGTTTTTACCATGTGAAAAAATTAGTGTGTTGATCTTTGATCTGGGTTATGTGAGTGGTTACTGAAGGTGTTTGTCCTCTGTTGTAATTCTTGTGTTTTCAAGCATGGTATCAGAGTCTATTTGAAGATTTGCTCCTGTTGTAGATCAAGATCATGAAGACGAGTTGACTCATCTCCATTTTCTATAAATTATGTAAATTTATGGGCTAAGAGGACCATTCTATTGCGTTCGGAGCACTCGCTTCATTCAGGAACACTTTTTGTTTCACTCGAAAAGGCTTTTGTTTTCCCAAGATACGACCATTACAGTCATATCTCGAGGTATAAAGCTTTAATATGCATTTGTTAAATATTTGCAGAGTAGTATTTTGGTTTTATTTTGGTTTTGTATTATTTATTTTCTGGTTGCTACTCGTTTAGATCTATGTATTCTCTTTGCCCCATGCTCTATGTGATCTCGTAAAATCATAAAGAGATAGGAAAAGGTGCATCTTCTGGGTAATCTAACCAAGACCTAACCCTTGTTGTCATCGAGAAGCAAAATTTTTTTCTTGTATGAAAAGAGTTTTTTTAGGACACTCTCCAAGGTCGTCTTCCACAACAACATCAACAACAACCCCAATCCTCCTTCTGAACATTAGAATATGTTTTGCTAGATCATTTGGTTAAAATTTTCCTTATTAAGTAAGCGGTCTTGAGTTCAAGTCTTTCTTTTGTTACTTTTTTGAAAATTTTCATGCGAAAAATTTAAAGTGTATTTCACTTCAAGTATAAAAGTGAATCACTATAAGTAGCTTTAATATTTTATTTTAGAGTTATTTATTTTTCATGAAGTAACTTCACTGTAAAAGTGATCCCCGCTTCTCTTTATAAAAGTGGGTCACTTCATAAAGAAACTTACACCACCACGTGGTCCTTTGGTTATCGTTTATGCCTTTTTTAAAAAGGGCATAACTCTCACATCCAAAGTCCATTTTGTTCTCATGTTTATAGGAAGAGTGTGCTTGTCATTGATGGAAAGAACAACAAAGACAATGACATATTGGCAACAATGATGGAAAACAGGAAAGCAAGGATAATAGCATCCAGAATTGTTGTCTACAAGCTCAGCAAGATGAGCACAGGACTACGAGTAGTGTAGTATAAAGGCCCTTGAGGTCCAAAGGATAGAAAACCCTTGCAAATCTGAATGAATTCAAAATCTTAGAAGAGATAACGGAATTACCATTACATTGGTGAGAAATCTCATAAGAGACAATGCATTCCAGAAGTGCAGATGAGGTCCAAGAGACAGACTTGTAGGAGGAACAAAGGTCAAAGCCTTTGAATACTTAGAAAATATTTTAAGTTGAAATAAATTGTAAGCTCAGCAGGAGGAGTGACAATGACCATTGGATCGCGAGAGATTTTGGACCATTGATCTGACGCAAGCCCAAGTTCGGGAATCAAAAAAAGGGAGGTGAGCCAACTTTCAACATTGTGAAGTGTGTAGTCATGAAACACGAAGAGGGGATCTCGACCATTGGATCATGAAGAGATCTAGACCATTGATCTGGCAAGCGTAGATTCAAGGTTCGGTTTCTGGAAGAAATGGGTGAATTGATTTCAAAAATCTCCAAGAGACGAAGTCGCGAAGTGCGAATTCACGATTTTATCTAGACCATTGGATCATGGAGGGTCATGGACTGTCGATCCAATGTGAGCGGATATTAAGAAATCATGAATCAGGAGCTGGGAAAATCATCGTATCTAACTCATGAAAATGTGATACATGAAGTCCTGTAGTGCTCGGAAGTTGGGCCTCGGGCCCTATCTAGAGGTCACATCGGTGGAGAATAGGGGAAAGAGATATCACTCGCTAGGCTCCTAACTCGAAGTTTGGGATTCGGAAGAGTCGGGTGAATCATAGTAGAATACCCGAAACATGAAGTCACTTAGTGCCTTTTTGGTAAGCGTGTGGTCACAGCCGGTGATCACATGGGGGAAACTTGCACCTGGTGTTATTTCATGTTGGTGAATTTCACAAGGATATCCTTCGCGAGGACCTCCTATAAATGCTAGAGAAGACCTCTTGTAACTGTCATAGAAGATCAAGTCTAACGGTAACAGAGAGGATAAACTCAATTGTGACAGAGAAGGCAAAGTGTCGCACTGTTAGAGAAGGAAAATATTGTCAGGATAAGCCACTGATGAGAAACATACTCAATATAACCACCAAAGAAGATGAAGAGTTGAGTGGATTATCTCGCAAAGGACTTGGTGTTATAAAAGCATGCAGAGAAGAGAAGAGAGTGGGCCTTTTTCCTGATAGTTTTGCATGCGGGTAGAAGGAGGTGGTGCAGAGGACCAGAAGAATGTATAATAGGTGTAGTGCATAGAATGAAGGGAAAAAAAAGAGAGCATGAAACATAGAAGAAAAGTTGAAGAGAGAGGTAGAGGTGCGCATGCAGAGACAGATAAGAAGAACATAAAGCACAAGATGATGCAAGCAAGACTACATTGATGTAGGTAGAGCATAGTAGTATAGCAGAACAATGATGAGACTGGTAAGCCATTAACTAATATTGTATCATTGTAATAAATTTATGTAACAAAGTTTTATAGCTCAGGGTGGTAGGGAGGAGTTAGGGAGGACTGTTGTCCTCAGAGTTTCAAGTGGGTTCTTGAACACAGGGAGTTGAATCTTCCATCTAGTTGAAACCAGAAAAACTAGGGTGGTAGGGTGGTGCAAGGGAGAACCATTTTTCTCTGTTATACAGGTCAGTTCCTGTGTGACTGGAAGTTGGTGCTTCCATCTAGTTGGTGTTGGAACACTTAGGGAGTTTGTGCTTCCTTCTAGTGGGTGCTAGAGAAACTAGAGAGTTGGTGCTCTCAACAAGTTGCATCCTGTAAAACAAAAGTGGTAGCCTCACAAAGAATTGGTGCTCATAAGAATGATAATGTACAAAAAATAAAGACTACTTATCATACAAAGAAGAAGAGGTTTTCTCCCTTTATGGGTTTCCTCAGGAATATCTGTCTCTTTATACTTCATGTGTGTGATTGGTGTTGAATACTCTATTGCTTACTTCCTTGAATTTTTTATATCATCATTGAGTGTTTTGTAATGATTTTAATATGGGCATAATTGTTTAAGAACAGTAACAATTGATTCACCCCCCCCTCTCATTTGTCCAATAATTGGTATCAGAGTCAGTGCCTTTGATCAAAGGTAGATCCATAAGGTTAAACATGACTAGCCATGAAGGAACGCCAACCCATAAGTCCTCCTTATTCAATGGAACAAACGTTTCCTTCTGGAAAGTTAGGATGAGAACCTACATAATGGATTTAGGTCCAGATGTCTAGGATGTGGTAGAGACTGGCTATGTAAATCCAGTTGTACTAGCTTCTAAGGATGACAAGCTTGAATTCAAGTTCAACGCTAAGGCTATGATTGCTATTCTGAGTGGGCTTGCAGACACTGATTTTGTCAAAATCATGTACTGTAATTCAACAAAAGTTATGTGGGACAAGTTGATAAGTAGTTATGAAGTTAATGAAAAGGTCAAAGATGCAAAACTTTAGACTCACAGACTGAAATTTGAGCAGTTAAATATGGATGAAGATGAAACTATCAGTAGGTACTTATTATGTATAGAATACCATGTGAACACTATAAAAGGTCTAGGTGAAACGATAGATGAATATTTTCTAGTCCAGAAAATATTAAGATCTCTTCCTGATAGATTTAACTCAAAGGTCTCTGCTATAGAGGAAATAACCGATCTCAAAACATTGACACTAGATCAAATTCTTGGAACCCTAACTGCTTATGAAATGAGAATCACCAAAGGTATATCCACTACAAGAGAGGAATCCTTTACGATAGAGAAAAACACAAACTCCGATATATATGAGATTGAAGCAAATTTTGTGAGAAGACTGACGAAAGGATTAGGCAAATACAAAGGTAAGTTTCCATTCAAAATTTTTAACTGTGGTAAGATAGGTCATTTTGCAAATAAGTGTCCTCACAAACGAAATGATCATACATATGATGATGAAGAGAAGCACAAACAAAAAAAGGTCTATAAAGAGAATAATTTTAAGAAGAAAAGTCTTTGTGTAAACAATGATGATGATCTCTTATATGATGAAAACAATGACTCTTCTATTTAAATTAAAATAAACGATATCATGCTAATATCTTTATAAGACCTAAAAACTAAAGATACAAGAAGTGAGTTATTTTATTGTGAATAAGTAGTAGATCTTGAAGGAGAACTTGTCAGTGCCATGGAAGAGATTGCTAAACTCGGAGAAAAGAAAATAAAACAAAAACAGTTACTACTCAAGTATGAGAAAACATGCAATGAACCATCTGAAGAAATCGCTCTGTTGAAAGTTAAGTTAGAGGAAGCTAAGAGGATTGAAGACATCCTCAAACAACAATTGAAGGAAGCAAAAAAAAAAAGGTGAAAAATTGGAAGTTGAAATAGTGTCTGTCAGAAAAGATCTAGAGAAATTTCAGGCCTTATATCGTTAGAATTTGACAAGTATTAAATCCTCAGAAGGATTAGCCACCATTTTCAATCAGCAAAGGAATTTAAAGTTGAAAACTGGTTTGGGTTATGAAGAGGGATCAAGTAGTGATCATCCAAGAAACAAAGAACCCATCAAGTTTGTCAAATCTACGACCATTGACAACAATGAACCTGGAAAAAAAAAGGAAGATAACCAACTGTCGAGGAGGAATGAAGGAAAAAGTACCAAAACTGAATTTGTATAACAAAGAAATAATACACCCTCTATTCAAGAAAATCATTAGCATGGAAGAAATCGACCTTCTCAAATAAGAAAAACTTTTTACAGGTACAAATATTTTTTCTTTGGATATTCTTTTTATTGTTCTAACTTTGGCCACAAAGTTGTAAATTGGTCATTAAGATTTAGACATGAGAAGTAAAGACACCCAAGCAATAAATATCTACCACAACAAAGAATGAGACAACCAAGTAACAAACAATCACAAACTTCAAATCATGTGATGGCTGGGAAAAAGACGCAGATTAAGCATAACAATCGTTATGATCCTTTATTCAATGAACGAAATGTTACATCTACCATAATTATGGATATAAAGCTATAGACTGTCACCTAAAGAACTATAAGCCAGATTCAAATCACAACGCTGAAAACGTAAAGGTTTGGAATAAGAAAGAAGATAACAAGTGTGGATTAGTGTTGTCAGCTCAAAGACAAAATATCCCATGGTATATTGACAGTGGATGCTCCAGTCATATGACAGGTGACAAAAGTAAGTTCCTATCACTCAAAGAAAATAAATCAGGAAATGTGACTTTTGGAAATGATGCTCCAGGAAAGATCAGAGGTAGATGTCTACTAATCATAAGTAATGGAGGAGGAAAAGATCAAGATGTATGATTAGTTGATGGATTAAAGAATAATATTCTTATTTTCAGTCAGGTGTGTGACAGAGGATGAGAAGTCATCTTCAATGCCAAAGGTTGTAAAATAAAAATAATGAACACAGGAGAGCTGATTGCAAAATGGGTTAGAACTCAAAACAATGTCTATGTTATGAAGGAAGATAAGGAGTAATGTCATTTAATCAAATTTGATGAAATTTGGTTATGGCACAAAAGTCTCAGACACTTGAATTTTGATCATATTGTCAAGTTGAATAATGAAGGTGATGTGAAAGATCTTCCAAAAATATCTAAGCCTCATAACTTTGTTTGTGAATCCCTTCAAATGGGGAAGTTGACTCGTGCTCAATAAAAATAAAATATTTTCACATCTTCAAAGAAACCACTTCAAATTATTCACATGGATTTGTGTGGACTATCATGAAAGGAAGGAACTGGAGGAGAACGTTACTTTATGCTGGTGATTGATGACTTCTCTAGACTTAGGTGGGTTGCCTCTCTGAGAGAAAAAATTGATGCATTTGAGAAGTTCTAAATGTTTAAGGTATTAGTTGAGAATCATACATGAAGGAAGTTAAAGGAAATTCACTCAGATAGAGGAGGAGAATTTGTGTCAAGAGATTTCAAAGAATTATGTGACAGACATGGAATTACAACAGAATATACTATTCCAAGTACTCCTCAACAAAATGTTGTTGTAGAACGCCAAAATAAATTAGTCCAGCAGATGGCAAGGGATATGATGAGTGAAAGGGACATTTCACAAACCTTATGGGTGGAGGTTGTTCACACGGCTGTTCATATTCTAAACAAAGAGCATCTAAGGCTGAACAGTGATAAAACTCCATATGAGTTGTGGTTTGGTCGACCTGCATCAATCAAGCACTTCAAAGTATTTGGAAGTAAATGCTACATAAAAAAAAAATGATAATCATTAGGGAAAATTTGATGGTAGAGCTAATGAAGGTATCTTCTTAGGATATGCAACAAACAGTAAAGGATACAGATGCTTTAACAAAATAATGCATAAATTAGTAGATTGTATTGATGTTCAAATTGATGAAGAAGCTCCTGTAAAAGATCAACAGAGAGTAAGAACTAGGTAAGATGAAGAAGATGACAAGGATAATGAAAATGAAGAACAAAAAATCTCAGAGTCACAAGAAGATGATGAATCGAGTGGAGACGAGACACCCAAACAAGAAGAGTCAAGACAACAATCATCATCAAATCCTTCCTCCAGAATTACTCAAAAGAATCATCCCGCAAGTCAGATAATTGGTGAGAAAGACAAAGGTATACAAACTAAGAGAAGAATAATCAAAGACACCGAACAATCACATATAGCCTTCATATACATGGTGGAACCCAATAACTTTAATGAAGCCAATAAGGATGTAAACTGGTTAAAATCAATGAATGAGGAACTGGATCAGATTGAAAAGAATGATACTTGGGAACTTGTTCCTAGGCCAACAAATAAAAATGTAATAAGATCCAAATGGGTCTACAAAAATAAGATGAATGAGGAAGGAAATATTGTAATAAATAAGGCTATATTGGTCTCCAAAGGGTATGCTAAAAAAGAAGGAATGGATTTTGTTGAAACATTTTCTCCCATAGCAAGATTAGAAGCTATTAGAATGTTTCTTTCCTATGCATGTCATAAGAAGTTTAAAGTCTACCAAATTGATGTCAAGTCTGCTTCTCTAAATGGAGATCTAAAAGAAGAAGTCTGTATGGAACAACTAGAGGGTTTCCAACTATCAGATAATCATGGCCTTGTCTGCAAGTTGAAGAGAGCCTTATATGGGTTGAAACAAGATCCTCGTGCCTAGTATTATAGATTGGATAAGTATCTTCAAGACAAAGGGTTCAAGAGAGGAACAATTGACTGCAATCTATATATCAAAACATAGGATAATGATTTTCTCATTGTGTTGGTCTATGTAGATGACATCATCTTCGGAAGTAATAATTCTTCATTGGTACAATGGCTTGCTTCTTCCATGCAATCTAAATTTGAAATTTCTATGATAGGGGAATTGTCATTTTTTATTTGGTCTACAAATTACTTAGAGGTCTGAAGGAATATTTATTTCTCAGGAAAAATATCTAAGAGAAATGTTGAAAAGGTTTCAAATGGAATATTCTACACCTATGATCACACATATGGTCACTCGATGCAAGTTAAGTAAGGATCATGAATCACCTGATGTTGATCAATGTTCATATAGATCTATGATAGGTAACCTTTTGTACACCACAACATCTCGTCCAGACATAATGCATGTTGTTGGAATGGTAGGAAGGTATCAGTCTGCACCTAAACAGAGTCATTTTCTAGCTATCAAAATAATATTTAGATACTTGAAAGGAAAAAAGAAATATGGCCTATGGTATCCTAGGAATCATAAGTTTCAATTATCAGTCTATTCATATGTTGATTGAGCTAACTACATGGATGAAAGGAAAATCACAAGTGGAGCTGCATTATTCTTAGGAGATTCTCTTGTAGCATGGTTGAGAAAGAAGCAATGTTCCATATCCTTCTCAAATACATTAGTTGAATACATTGTAACTGCCACTTGTTGTACCCAAGTATTGTGGATGATTCATACACTTGCATACTTGGAGGTCAAATATACTGCATCGATTCCAATTCATTGTAATAATACTAGTGCAATTAGTGTGTCAAATAATCTTGTATTCAACTCCAAGACCAAGCATATACCCATAAAGTATCACTTCTTGAGGGAACAAGTAGTCAACACTGTTGTTTCTTTTCATTAAATTCCATCCAAAGATCAGATTGTTGATATCTCCACTAAACTGCTTCCAAAAGATCAGTTTGAGTATCTACGCCAGAAGTTGGGTGTGACCCTGTTATCAAGTTAAAATAATCTATTTGATAAGGGGGAGAGTGCTCATAGTATATCTGATCAGGGGAAGAATAGAGTCACTCTCAGTTTTCTTTGACATTGATGTCAAAGGGGGAGAAAAAGGTGTGGTCTGGATGCTACAGTTGGAGTTCTAAGCAGAATAGTGTAGCCTTTCAGCATTTCCATCAATGCCAAAGGGGGCGATTGTTGGCATGTTTATAGGAAGATTGTTCTTTTCATTAAAGTAAATAACAACAACGACAATGGAATATTGGAAACCATGAGGGAAAATAGAAAATCAACAATGATAGCATTGGGAATTATTGTCTACAAGCTCAGGAGGATGAGCACAGGACTACTAGAGTGCAGTAGAATGTCCCTTGAGGTCCAAAGGATAGAAACCCCTTGAGAATCTAAACGAATTCAAAATATTAGAAGAGATAGTGGATTTACCATTACATTGGTGAGAAAGCTCAGAAGGGATAACACTTTCTAGAAGTGTAGATGAGTTACAAGAGAGAGACTCGTAGGAGGAACAAAGGTCAAAGACTTTGACTACTTAGAAAATATTCCAATTCAGAAGAAATTCTAAGCTCAAGAGGAGGAGCGACAATGATCATTGGATCATAGAAGATTTTGGACCGTTGATTTGATGCAAGCGCAAGTTCGGGAATCACAAGAAGGGATCTGAGCCAAATTTCGACATCGCGAAGCGCGTAGTCATGAAACACAAAGAGGATATCTCAACCGTTGGATCACAGAGAGATATGGACTGTTCATCTGACATGCATAGATTCGAGGTTCGGGTTATGGAAGAAAGGGGTGAATTGATTTCAAAAATCTTAATAGAAAAAGTCATGAAGTGCGAATTCACGATTTGATCAAGACCATTGGATTGTGGAGGGTTGTGGACCATTGATCCGATGTGAGCGGATATTGAGAAATTAGGAATCAAGAGTTGGGAAAATCGAGCTAGCTAACTCGTGGAAATATGATATGCAAATTCGTGTAACGCTCTGAATTTGGGCCCCAGGCCGTAGTTGGAGGTCACATCGGTACAGAATAGGGGAAGGAGCTAGCACTCGCTAGACTCCTAACTTGGAGTTTTGGAATTGGAAGATTTTGGAGACTCACAATAGAATACCCAAAACACAAAGTTGTGTAGCGCCTTTTTGGTAGGCATGTGGTCAGAACGGATGGTCACATGGGGGAAACTTGCACCCAGTGCTAGTTCATGCGGGTGAAGTTCGCAAGGAGATACTTCACGAGGAACTCATGTAACTGACAGAGAAGACCTCATGTAATTGTCATAGAATATCAACTGTAACTGTAATAGAGAGGATAAGCTCAAATATGACAGAGAATATGAAGGGTCGCACTGCCAGAGAAGGAAAATATTCTCAGGATAAGCCACTGATGAGGAACATAATCAATATAAACACCAAATAAGATGAAGATTTCATTGGATTATCTCATAGAAGACTGGGTGTGATAAAAACATGCAGAACAGAGAAGACAACGAGCCTTTTTCCTGATAGTTTTGCATGCGGGTAGAAGGAAGTGGTGTAGAGGAACAAAAGAGTATATAAGAGGTGCAGTGCATAGAATGAAGGGAAAAAAAGTGCATGAAACATAGAAAAAAATATGAACAAAGAGGCAAAGGTGCACATACAGAGACACAACAAAAGAACAAAAAGTGAAATATGATGCGAGCAGGAATACATTGATGTAGGTAGAGTATAGAAGTATAGAAGAACAATGATGAGATTGGTAATCCATTGACTAATACTGTATCACTGTAATAAATTTCTGTAACAAAGTTTTATACCTCAGGGTGGTAGGGAGGTGCTAGGGAGGACTGTTGTCCTCAGAGTTTCAAGTGGGTGCTTAAACACAGGGGGTTGCAGCTTCCATTTGGTTGCAGCCAAAAAAACCAGGGTGGTAGGGTGGTGCAAGTGAGAACCATTGTTCTATTTTATACAGGTTGGTGCATGTGTGACTAGAAGTTGGTGCTTCCATCTAGTTGGTGTTGGAACACTTAGGGAGTTGGTGCTTCCTTCTAGTGGGTTCTAGAGAAAAGAGAGAGTTGGTGCTCTCAACAAGTTACAACTTGTAAAATAGAGGTGGTAGCCTCACAAAGAGTTGGTTCTCATAAGAATGATAATGTACAGAAAATAAAGAATACTTATCATATGAAGAAGAAGAGGTTTTCTCCCTTTATGGGTTTCCTCAGGAATATTTGTCTCTGTATACTTCATGTGTGGGATTGTTGTTCAATACTCTATTGATTACTTACCTGAATTATTTTGATCATCATTGAGTGTTATGTAATGAGTTTAAAATGGGCATAATTTTTTAAGCACAGTAACAAATGATTGACCCCCCCCCCTCTCAGTTGTCCAACTAAGTGTCGTTTTTTTTTAAACCGCGTAACTTTTCGAGGTCTTTACATTCAGATCATCAGTTTTAGTTTTTAAATCCATATTATCTGCATATTTAATATGGCTTCCACAAGTAATCTCTTACTTACCAACACCAACTACTTCGAAAGGAAATCCCATATGGAGGATTTATTAAGAAGTAAAGGATTGTATCGGATTACCTTGGGAAAGGAAACATCACTCATTGATACTGATAAGAAATCCAAATGGGATAATAGAAATGAAGAAGCATGTGGATTAATCAGAATGTTCGTCTCTCTTGATTTAAGGTTCCACCTTCAATTGATTGATAAACCCAAAGAAACTTGGGAAAATATTGACTCTGTGTTTGGTAAACACAATATTATTCAAGCACAACAGTTAGAAAATCAAGTACTAACTTTAATTCCAAGTGAGTTCTCTTGCATTGAAGACTATCTATATAAGTTTAAAACACTCAGAACTCTATGTGCAGAATGTAAGATAAATATAGAAGAAGATTGTTGCATCTATATTATTCTCTCTAAACTAGGTAGTTCATATTCTGTGTTTGTATCTACCTTTTATGCCATGCAGGAGGATCTACGGGTAGCCTATCATAAACCCAGTCTTGAAAAACTTTGTGATTATTTGATTAGAAAGAAAGATAAGCTGGTACAACTTGGAGTGATCAGCACTGCGGGTACCTCCAACAAAGCCTTAGTTGTCCATCATAAAGATAAAACCAAGAATCCAAGGAAGCAACATACTCACCAATACAACAAAAAATATAAGGGTCCCATACCCACTCAGACATATTTCGCTCCTTATGGAGACAAAAGAGAAAAATATAAAAATAAGAAGAATGACAGACATTGAAACTTTTATGATAAAGATGGTCATAATGAGTCCAAATGTTTCAAGAAGATGGCATCTTTAGAAGCAACGATGAAGAAGCACAACATCAGTATTGATTCTACTTCTTCTTCTTCTTCTCATGGACATGCACTTTTAGCTTCTGGTTTCTCCTTCAATAAAACTTCTACTTCTACTTCTGATAAGTGGCTTATTGATTCTGGAGCATCTTATCATATGGCTAAGGATAGAGACATATTTTCTACTGTAAATGGATGTAACACCAATAAAATATTTGTTGGTGATGATAGATCTCTTAGCGTTGAAGGATTTGGAACAATTCAAGTAGAAAATGGTCATTTCAATGATGTATTACGTGTTCCAAGTATTTATTGTAACCTTCTATCAGTATATCAAATCACTCATTCAGGTGAAGGTAAAACTATAGAGTTTTAACCTCACCAAGTTGTAATCAAGGATCTAAAAGATCCTAAGAATATTCTTGCAACTGGAATTGTTGATGATATTACCAGGTTGTACAAGTTTAACAACTTTGGGTCATCATATTTTTCATCATTTTTTGTTGCTCATAGCGACGACTTGAGAAAACTTTGGCATGAGCGGTTTGGTCATCTAAAATATTGCTCATTGCAACAACTATGTAATCAAAAGATGGTGACTGGTCTTTCTCTTGTTTCATGCAGAGATGGTGTTTCTACTGGTTGTGTTCTTGGAAAACATCATGAGGACAATTTTTACAAACGTGCCTCTTGGCATGCCTCGGGTCCTTTGCAACTTGTGCACAATGATTTGTGTGGTCCACCTTCTTCTCCCTCTTTTTTTGGGTGCAAGTGTTTCTTAATTTTGATTGATGATTTTTCCATTCCTACTTGGGTTTACTTCTTAAAAATTAAGAGAAAAGTTTTTGACAAGTTTTTGGCCTACAAGGCCCTTGTAGAAAAGTAATTTGGACATCAAATCCAAAGGTTAAGTAAAGATAATGGAGGGAAATATATGAAAAATAATTTTACAAGTTACTGCACTACAAGGGGAACCTAAATGTAACACATTGTTCCATATACACCACAACAAAATGGTGTTGCTGAGAGAAAGAACCACACATTAAAAGAAATTGTTAATTGTATGATCCAATCTAAGGGATTAAGGGTGGAAGCCATCAACTATGTAAAATACATAGTAAATCACACTACCACAAAGGCTCTTAAAAATATAACACCGGAAGAATCTTGGACAAAAATTAAACTAAATGTAAGTCACTTCCGTGTATTTGGTAGTATAGCATGGGCTCACATTCCTGATGAGAAAAGGAAAGCATTGCATCCTAAAAGTAAGACGTGTATATTTGTTGGTTATTTTGAAGATGTCAAAGGTTACAAACTTCTTCAACCACATTGTAGTGAAATTATTATTAGAAGAGATGTTAAATTTGATGAAAATATCTTGACCTGTGAGCCTAATTCGACGTCTGTGCCTTCTTCGGCCCACGAGCCATCTTCGACATTTTTTCCTTCTTTTGTTCTGGTTTCTTCTTCAGATGATGATAGTGAGGATGAAAATCCACCTCCGCCTTCTCACCTTCCTCCAGATCAGTCCTTTGAACCTAAACCAAAACCAACTCCTCAACTTCCTAGATGCGTCCATTCAACACGAGAAGCAGTTGGTGATCTTGTTAGTGATCCTTCAGATCAGCGTTGGATATGTTCATAGTTCCAGCAAGCCTCTTCTCTTTTAGCTCAAGTTTCAAAAACTCATGATCCAGAGACATTTGCAGAAGCTTCATGTCATCCATATTGGGATACAACAATGAATGAAGAGTATCATTCTTTAATGGAAAATAATACTTGGGATATTGTACCTCTTCTAAAAGGAAGAAAACTTGTCAGATCTAAATGGGTCTATAGAACTAAGTATGCATCACATGGAAGTGTTGAAAAACACAAGGCTCAATTAGTTGCCAAAGGATTTTCCCAAGTTGAAGGAATTGACTATAATGAAACCTTTCCCCTATAGCCAAAATGAATTCCATCCGACTTGTTCTTTTCCTTGCTGCCTGACATAAATGGGAGGTCCATTTGATGGATGTTAAATATGCATTCTTTCAAGGAGATTTGCAAGAATAAATCTAAATGGAACAACCTCCTGGCTATGTCCACAATGACTCTAGCCTTGTTTATCGCCTTAAGCATTCTCGTTATGGTCTCAAGCAAGCTCATAAAGCTTGGTATGCCAAAATGGACATCTTTCTTATTGCCACTGGATTCTCTAGATGCCATTCTGATCCTATCTCTATACCAAGAAAGTAGGAAGCCATCTCATAATCCTTTTCCTTTATGTTGATGACCTTATCCTTACTTGTAGTGACTCAAAAATTTTAAACCATGTTAAAACCATCCTTAAGAATAAATTTGAAATGAAAGACTTAGGATTTTTCCACTATTTCCACTTCATTTCTTTTACATGAACAATTGTAAACCAACCCCTTCTCCCTTCCAGTTTGGAGTCAAGCTTACTGCCACGTATACTTCTCCCAATGTTGATGCCACCCTGTACCATTAGTTAGTTGGTAGCCTCTTATACTTGACTGATACCCATCCTGATCTTTCCTTTGTTGTTGGTCTTGTTGCCCGGTATATGCAGAAACCCCATGAAAGCCATTGGAAAGAAACCAAAAGGATACTTTTCTATGTCCATGGTATAGTTTAGTTTGGGATATATTACAGTTCAAGGGGGACTCCTTTATTGGTTGGTTTCACTGATTCAGATTGAGCTAGCAACCCTGATGATCGGAATTCTACTGCAGGTTGTGTTTTCAGCTTTGGTTCAGGACTTGTTACTTGGGTCTGTAAGAAACAACAGGCTATTACACTTTCTTCAACAAAAGTAGAGTACCGAGAAACGATAAATGCAAGTCAACAAGCCCTGTGGCTTCAACAGATCCATTCAGAGTTTAGATTCCAGCATCCGACCAGCCTTTGGTGCGACAATGAGAGTGCCAACAAGCTCGCCAAAGACCCAGTTCAACATCATTGTAGAAAACAAATCGACCTACACATGCACTTCATCAGAAAGCTCATTCACGATCAAGTTATTGAATTTCTCTTTTTCCCTTCAGAAGATCAAGTTGAAGACATTTTCACAAAGTCTCTTTGAGAAGTGAAGTTCTCCAAAATTTGATCTATGTTAGGAGTTTAGGAAGTTTTCATTAAGGGGGGATAGGCTCTAATGCCTCCTTCCTCCTCCTATTGTGTCACTATTGTAAATCCTTCAATCATATCCCAAGCTATTTTTAAGGGGGGATGTTAGGATCTTTAGACACTTAGGAGTTAGTTAAGATCTACTTCATCTAATGTGTCATCAGGTAAAAGTGTGTTTCTTAGTGTGTTTCTTTAATATGCATTAGTATGCATTTGTAGTTGGAAAATCTGACAGTCACGATATGTTCCGAACATAGAGTGATCTAATGGTTCATACTCTCCTCGATCTTAACGTCCATTGATCTATGGCTTAACACTCGATTGGTCCATGATTTCTATTTAAAGAGCATGGATGGTCATTTGTCGATGATCGATTGTGAGAAACTCTCTTGTAAAATCTCTCTGTAATTTTTTTCTTTTGCATTAATAAAATTCTCCAAGTGTTTGTGTTGGTTGGAGTCGTGGATGTTTCCCCATAGGGGTTTTACCACATGAAAACATCGGTGTGTTGATCTTTGATCTGGTTATGTGAGTGGTTACTAAAGGTGTTCATCCTCTGTTGGAAGACCTGTGTTGTTGAACATAAGTTGTTTGATCCTCCCCTCTTGGAGGAACCAGTCACCATTTCTCATCCAGTGGATAACATTCCGGATTTCCAACTCCCATTGGCCAAAGACACTCTAGTGGACACCTAGACCCACTCTATAAGGCATCAAGCATACACTCTGTATCTAGTTGCCAGCCAAGGCCAAACTCTAGCTTAGGTGAAGTGGATCACAACTGAAGTACTGCATAACAAGTTTCATCACCTTCTCATGGAAGTCAAGATGTTTCTAGATTTAAACAGGGAGGAATTGGGCCAAGGAGGCTACCTAGGCGAACACCCGCCTGGGGCACACACTTCAGCCAACTAGGATCGACCCACTTCACATTTTTTATGTTATTTAAAAATGCATATGTAAATAAATAGTTCCCTGGGTATATACGGTGAACCGAGACTAAAATAAAACATTCTTCTCTTTTCCTGAAGAGATCGTCTCACTTGTTTTTTGTTGTCTGAGTTTACTTTTATGTTTTTGTTGCATTTTCATTTTGGGGGCGTTTTCAGGGTTAGCTAGTGCGCCTTCCTTCATGGTTGCATCATGGATGCTCCATTTGACAAGATTCCACACCCGAGAGTAATATTAATCCATTAGCTAACCAATCTCTCAAGGGGCAATCCATTTTATGTGTTTTTTCTGAAGCAAACGAGAGGGCGCACCAACCTGGGGTTTGCTCCCTTGCTAGTTTTCTTATTGTTGTGATGAAGCAAGTGCGCCCTCCTCTATGGTTGCACTGCGTTTCTCCTTTTGATCCTCGATACTCACACTGAGATAGCCCCATCCTCTTGGCTACGCTCAGATCATTCTGACACTAGATCTCCATCGTTGGGCTACCTACACTAATGATGCACCCCTACTCAGAATTTTGCCCTTATTCATTTTTTGGTTGACTGCCGAAAAATAGCTTATTTGGTCACCTTCCCCATCAGATCTCCTTCCTCAACAGATCATATATATATATATATATATATATATATATATATATATATATATATATATATATAAACATTAATGCATTATCAAATTTCTACATATTTATTTTAATATATATTTTAATAATTAGAAATATCTTTATTTTTAATATCCTTCGTTCTTTTTATAAATAATTATAAAGTTATCTAACCAACCAAAAATAAAAATAAGAACACAATTAAATATACTTCTCATTTCTATTTATAGATAATTACAATGATATTAAAAAAAATTATTAAATACAATTAAATATCTCTCCTTTGGAAAAGTGAATATATTTATAAGTTCTTATATTTAAAAGAGATCATCTTCATGTGAAGAGGCACATTTAATAAGTTTAAAATTTTTACTTATTATTTTTTCTCTTTAATAAATATATTTATATTTAGATTAAACTAAATATATAACTTAAATGATTAATTGTTTTTTATATTTAATTATTTTTAAAATAAAATGAATTTAATTAAGAAAATTATTAATATATTTTTTTGAAATTAAAATAAATATAATTTCTTTTCATTTTCAATAACTCTAAAATTATAATAATTTATATTAATATGCGACTTATCTGAGGGTCGAGGTGGATCTCACTTCTTAGGCAAAGGTGAAGCAATTCACCTAAGGACAACCTTGAACCTTCTTTCTTGAAAAGCCGAGGGACAACCGAGGTAACATCCTAGCTTATCTATTATAAAAAATTAATTTATAATTTTTATTAATATATTAAAAAATATTTATTAAAATGTAAATAAAAATATATGTTAATAAATTTTAAAATTTCTATACCACACACTTCACACAGTAACATTTATTTTTAAAATAAAATGATTTTAATTAAAAAAATATATTAATATATTTTTTTGAAATTAAAATAAATATAATCTCTTTTCATTTTTAATAACTTTAAAATTATAATAATTTATATTAATATATTTTAAGTTATCTATTATAAACAAATTATTTATGGTTTTTATTAATATATTAAAAAAAAATTATTAAAATATTTTTTTTCATTATTAAAATTAAAATAAATATAATTTCTTCTCATTTTTAATAACTTTAAAATTATAATAATTTATATTAATATATTTTAAATTATCTATTATAAAATTTTAATTTATAATTTTTATTAATATATTAAAAATATTTATTAAAATATAAATAAAAATATATATTAATTTTTAAAATTTCTTCTATATTATCTACTCCACACAATAACATTCATTAAATCTACTCCACACACTAACATTCATTAAATTGAGTTTTCTCATTTATTCCACACAGTAACATTCATTAAGTTGAGTTTTTTCATTTATTAAAAACATGGAGTAACATGTTCATGCGTCAACATTCCCTACAATAACATTCATTTAAGTTGACTTTTTTCATTTATTAAAAAAGTTGAGTAACATTTCCATGCCTCAACATTCCTTGACATATCAACTTAATTTGTATATAATAGCATGCACAAAGATGGGTGCTTCAAGTTTGAACTCTGTTGAACTATCGTTTTCGTGCAACTGACCGGAAATCATCTAAATATTTTGCCAGTGATCCCGTTAAGATTTTTAAATTATTTCTTATAATCAATCACATTACCATATATAAGTTATTTCTCAATTGTGAGTATGAGTGTATATATATATATATATATATATATATATATATATATATATATATATATAATCATTTTTATAATACAAAGATTTAAATATAAATATATTAAATTTTGTTCAAAAAAATTCTGATATAAATATATTAATTTTTGTTAAAAAAAAAATATCCTAATTGTTATTAAACAGCACAAACTTCAATATATTGACTTTTCTTAGTCTTTACTCTCCATTCTGTTAATTGTTAACACTTGAATATCTACCATATAAATATACCAGTTTTTATTAAAAAAATGATATATATATATATATATATATATATATATATATATATATATATATATATATATATATATATATATATATATATATATATATAATTTTTTCTAAAAAAAAAAAGATTCTAATTGACAATAGCGTTTAAATGTCTATAATACTAGACAAACTCCATTATGTTGATTCTTCCCAATTCAACTTTAAGTTGAATAGCTATGTTAAAATTGATTTAATATTTTATATAACTTCCTTAACTAATATTTTGTATAACTTGTGTTTCAGGTCCAATAATCAATGTTTAGTATGTAAGCAATTTAACACTGAAAATATTTTTTATTGATTTTTTTGGCATTTGTAAATAACTATGATACACTTGTCAGACTAAAATTGGAATTTCAACTTAAAAACCAATCAAAGAGTTTCATCCAGTGCACATAATCAAACCTATGAAAAAATTAACCATAAGTAACTTGGAACTTTTTATTGAAAGATAAAATAATATCAATGGAAACAAAATATCATCAAATAGTTTTATCTAACTCGCATAATCAATTACATCAGATAATTTACCATTACAAGTAACTTGGAACTTTCTAAATTGAAAAATAAAATAATATGCTAAAATGATTGGAAACAAAATATCATCAAATAGTTTTATCTAGGTCACATAATCGAGTCCATGAGCTAATTTATCATTATAAATAATTTGGAACTTTCTATTGAAAAATAAAATAATATGCTAAAATGATTGTAAGTAACTTGGAATTTTCCATTGAAAAATAAAATAATATGTTAAAATGATTATAAGTAACTTAGAACTTTTTATTTAAAAATAAAATAATATGCTAAAATGAAGTTAAATAACTTAGAAATTTCTATTGAAAAATAAAATAATATGTTGAAATGAACTCAATGGAAACAAAAATATGACCATAAACAAAAAGTCAAAATTCACCAAAACAAAATATAAACAACTCATTTAATTTAGTTCTTACATTTTTTTTAATATGTATCTTAAAATTAAAAAAAAACAAAACTAACATAATCTAAAAACATATTAAATATATAATTATTCGAAATATTATACTTATTTAATTATTAAAAATACACCTTTTAATTGGACTATGTTATAAATGTAATTATAAGTGTGTAGACTACATTTGTGATGTCTTTTTTTGTGCTTGTCTTAATAATTTTAATTTCTGTATTTTGATTATCAAGATTTCCTTATAAAGGCATTCTATTCAGTAATCTATATATCCCCTTGATCAAAGGTTATAGTAGATGCTTAAGGTTTACATCCAGGATGTTGTGTCCGGTAATATGAGTAGATCCAAATACAAATGATATATAAAAAAATTAAAAAATTATTACTAAATAATATCAAGAAAA
>ML792204.1:195851-221042 GCA_009831015.1 Picea engelmannii
GAATTTAACGGAATGCATGTCTGTAGTTGTAGTTGATCGATCCACTGCAAATTAATTATGGGCGAGCCTATGGACTCGCTTCACTTCATCTCTTCTTCATTCACAATGAACCCTAACCAGCAAACTAACACACAGGAAAAAAAAATCTAATAATAGAACAGTAACCAATGCACTATGAACCGGCACGTCAACACCCACAGAAACTTCAACATCCATGCACAAATTAATCAGACTGAAACCACATTAACCAGATATACTCAATACTACATGGATGGAGAGGAGAATTAGAAAAAGGATGAGGACATGAATGAGAAACATAATTATATAAATCTGGGTAATAGCTTTTTTTCACCAACGGCTAATTTCTCATCGACGGTCTCAAATCCTTTTCCAGTCGTTTCGATCAACCTTCAAAACCTATGCTATTCAAAAAGACCTGAACCTCCCACCTTCTAAACCTGTGCTATTACAGAAAAACTTGAACCTCCGACTTTCTACTGTTATTATTATAATTAATCTCTGATTATGTAATGCCACGTAACAACATATTAACTCCCAAGTGCCAAGTTATTTTTACCATTTATCAATATCAAGTATAGTGATTTGGCATGTCGTTGTAATCATTACACTAACTACATGTCAGTAAACAAATCATAAAATATTCCATGCCATGCCATGCCATCATGATAATAATACCCAGTAGTTATATTCCGGAAAAATCATAAAATATTCCCAATGGTTATATGCCATAAAATCATAAAATATTTCCAACGGTTATAGGCCATGCCATCATACTAATAATACCTAACAGTTATATGTCATGCTAATAATACGTAACGGTTATACAAATCATAAAATATTCTATGCCATGCCATCATGTTAATAATACCCAACGGTTATATGCCATGCCATCATGCTAATAATACGTAACGGTTATACAAATCATAAAATATTCTATGCCATGCCATCATGCTAATAATACCCAACGGTTATATGCCATGTCATCATGCTAATAATACACAACGGTTATACAAATCATAAAATATTCCATGCGATGCCATGCCAACATAGTTAAGAACACCCAACGGTTATATTTGATGTGCCGAACAATGGGAGGTGGTTGATGCCTTCATCGTTTTGATAATATATAGAAATTTTATAATATAAATACATATTATTAAATTAAAAAATCGTCCTAAACTCATCCAACATACCAATGGGAAAGAAATAATGCATACTTCTACATCGATACTCATCTAACATCTGTGTGCTTAATGTCATTATTTTTTAGTGATACCGGATTAAATATAATTCTAAATAATAAATAATAATTAATAAATTTAAATGCTGATACTTAGAATTAATAATTTTAAATTTATGAAATGTTTATAAATAGAATCTATAGATATGTATTATAAGATATTTGAATTTTTATAATTAATAATTATTTATTTTTATCATTAAAATGGATGTGTATTAAAAGATATTTGAATTTTTATAATTAATAAATATTATTTTTTATCATTAAAATGGATGTGTATGGAAAGATATATGAATTATTAGAATTAATAATAATTAATTGATTATTATTAAAATGAATATGTATTGAAATTTTTTTTTTTTTTAATAGTATAGAAAGAAGGATTTTTCCATAATTTTAATTTTATTTGTTTGTAACTTTTTTCCATATTTAGTATGGTGCAAGTTTATGGTTTCCATATAATCTATGTTATTAAAGTTTATATTGTGCCATCTAATTTTAATTAAAAATTGGAGGGTCATATAAATATTAAAAAATCAGGATTAAAAATGACATTTTATTAATATAAATTGAAGTTATTCACAATTTATAAAAATTAATACTTTAAAAACCATATACTATATAATATAATATGATACAAGAAAAGCATATAAAAAAAACATTTATGTTAGATGAGTTATATATAATTATGTATGTAACAAGGTTGCATGGCAGCGTATACCTACTGGTATGAAGGTATAATAAAATAATAGTTGTAGCAGTTTTTGACACGCTTTTGCGGCGAGTACGACTCTACAGACTTTGGCTAAATATAAAGAATTGTGTAACATGTAAAATCGTATTCTGAAATTTCGTAATCCATCGAGCAAATCTAATTTACTTGTTAGATAGACTAAATTCATGGGGTAAACTAAATGGCAAAAGGAAAAACAAAGATACAAGGAGATGCAAAACTTGGACTCCTAGAATTGGAGTTTCAAAACTTGTACTCTTAGAACCCCCATGTTGTTTAAGAGCCTCGGAGGGAGCTCTTAAGAATGAATGCAAAAGACATTGTAAGATCCTATGCAATACAACTACAATATTAGTGGACATATTAAATAACCCAACCCTGAACAAATGTTATAAGCAGCACGTTAGAGGAACCATAAAGCCTCAAATTGAACAACCAGAGACAAAAAACCCATTGAGCAAATCTAATTTACTCGTTTCTGTAGGGCGATGACTGACCAAGGATTGTCGGCTAACATTGGACCAAATCACACACAAAAAAACAAAGATGTATGAAATGACCATTGACGAAACATGTGAGGGACTCAGAGAGTCAGAGAGTTTGAAGCACGACGTTATTTTTAGGAGCCCACCCTAAATATGAATAAGAATTGAATTGCAGTAGCAGTTGGGGCGAAGGTGGATACAGAGGCGAACGAAGGGGTAGAAATGGATCCATTATGAGATTTATGTGTGGAAACAAAAACATTTCAACAACCACACTAAATTTAGCAGGAACTCATGATCTTTGTGTACTATATTGAGTACAAAAGACATCTTTTTTTTTAATTGGTAATAATTACTATCTCCATGTATAGGCTGATATAGATGACATTTGAGCTTAAAAATGTCACTATCTAAATAAAAAAGAATTAAATAATTTTATGGTGTTCTTGATCTAGATGACATTTGAGCTAAAAAATCTCATTGTCTAAATAAAAAAGAATTAAAGAATTTTATGGTGTTCTTTGTTTGTCTCATACGCAAGGAATTAAGACAACACACCATGGACATTCATTGTTATATGCTATGATGTTTCTCCCTTGGGAAGAATGTTTATATAAGACTTATATTGTTGTCTCTCTGTTATGCTAATTTGTTCTTGCATCATAGAGATCTTTGAAGAAAACTTGTGTTGTTGTCGATTTTGCATTGGATTCTTGTTGGAGATATTAAAATGCCTCATTTTGTCAATAAATAACAAAGGAAGAATCTACTCCATGCCTTCCTTTTGTCAACTCAAGCTTGCGCCATAAATCAATCAACAAACATTGTCTTTCACAACTACGTGCAACATTGCACTGTTACCCTAAGACTTTCTTGTTCTAGAATTTTAATTCAAATAAAGAATGTTTGTGTGCATGCACACACACATATATATATATTGTGATTCTACAAACTATATACTCTTATGAAATAATCACTATAAAAACCATGGTTTTGGGTAATTGATATGATTTTATTTGAAATAAAAATATGGAGAGAGTTAAAGATAAAAAAATCAACCATGATTTTGGGTCATTGATATGATTTTATTTGAATTGAAAATATGCAAATACTTAAAGATTAAAAAGAAAAAGCATTGCATTAGATACTTCAAACTTCTCACATAAAAATCATTGCACTAGAAGAAGAAAACTAGATAATTGTGTTTTCTATTAAATAAAACATGATGGTGGAAAAGAGTTAATTTTTGTGGCTTATCAATAACAAAGAAATGATGTAAAGTTTGTTAAACCTATGATGGGGGACATGGTTACATCCATGGTAAAGGGAACTCCCATTGTTAGCCAAGGACCCGCTACTATCAATGGCATAACACTCACCACTTCCATTTTGTTTTCTTTAGAAAACTGCATGGAAGCTTGGTCTACCAGGGTTTTTGACACATAATACATCTGCGTGCATGTAATCAATGAAAGCGGTAAATTTTTTTGCAGTGTCTAATTTAAATCATAAAATCTTGCAATAAACTTATCCAACCCTGGGGTTTATTTTGTCTAATGAAATATATTGAGCTCCAACATGATTCATCGATGATTTCCACTAGTTTCTCTCGAAAAGAAGAAAAACTTGCAGATGAAGTGTAAACCACATGCCTTAAACTTTGGGTCGTTGCGTAGGACTTGATAACAATTAGAGTTCCTCTCATGACATCTTCAATGACTTCTTTCTGTACAACAATTCGATTCATATCAATGCCATTGTGCTAAAAAAAGGGGTAACTTTCTTTTTTATTATTTCACTTACCTCCGGATCTTGGGAACCAAAATATGTGGGAGTTGCAACATGAAAGACATTGTGGCAGCCATGGATGGTAGAGTCGAAGCTCCCTTCCTCACATAGATCTTGTCTGAAAAGACAAAGCCTCTCTTGGGCTCCTTGGAGAGAGAGAAGGAATGAATTCTTTGATGGGTTCCCTGGATCTCTGAGAGTGGCATAGCTATACTAGTTTTGCATATTCTAGAATTGATTTTGGGCAATTGATTTCTCCCTTTTAGCTGGGGTACCTGGGAGAAGCGTTGCATGCAGAGCTTGGTGGAAGTTGTCAGGATTGGGAGCTAGGAGAATGGGAGTTGGAGCTTGATATGTAATGTTTTCCATATTTTACGATAAAAAAAGAAAAAAAAATAACTTTTTATAACATCACTACAATTTATCATTGATTTTAAAAGAGGAAACCTTCTAACAATCATAACTTTGTGACATAAAGGTTTCACTACCCCTTGGCATCCATAACTTGATCTTGCCACTTCTTGTCTAGGTGCACATATCTAGTATGACATGTTAACTCCACCCTCCATAAGAGAGAGGGTGAAACTACTACTTAAGGCTTATGTTCCTTTGGTCCTCATTCTAGAGTACATGGTGTTTTCTTTTGTAAAATATAGGACCTTTTTCCTATTTGCGCAAATCCCATAGCGTAATAAACATTACCTTTAACAATCTTGATTTTTTGTTAATATCATGGTGATTATTTATACAAGTATTAAAACTCGGGCAAATGTGACTAGCATAAAGGGTTATGGTTACTGTTCGATCAACCACATGTTAACTAACAAAATCCAAGCATTTACGAGGCTATGGGTAAGAGTTAAAACATAACGAGGACAAAAAAGGGTGCGCGTTCTAAACCTAACCAGTCTGCACTTGTTCTTCTCCATAACTAAGAGATAAGTAAGGTAGAAGGGGGAATACTATCAAGATTTAATGACCTTACCTGCAAAATTAAATAAAGAAACCTGTGGTGTACTCCTTGGGCTAGTGCTCAACCTTTGTGCCCACTGCACTCTCACCACCTTGCATCAATCGCATGGCCTCGACATAGATATTTAGTTGTCACCGTTACTCGGCTCATTATGGGTTTTCCCATTGTTTGTTTTAGTCAATTCATATCCCTGTGTTTACACAAAACATTGTCAAACGACCTGCATTACTCTTCGTCCTGATGTAGTGACCAGCCATCGTGAAGCTGGGACTCGCATCGATGAAAGGAGCTTCCAGAGAAATACTGGTCGGAACCTTTGAAACGTAAGAATTTTTCTACAATGGTTATTCGTTCTTTATCATATGTGGTTACACCGTCTCGTAACGATATGTAGGCTCTATCGATATCCTCCCAGACTCTAATGTATTTGAAAGACTTGTTATTTGTTCTGTAAAGGCTTTTAAGTAGGATATTAGACTACTATATTAGAGGCAAAATCGATTCAAATAGAGTTCTGTTGCTTCATAGTTTTCCCCACCTCCATATGATATGTAACCGAAAAATTATCTTCTTGAACCCTAAGTGTTTTAATCTTAGAATGTTTATGTGGGATAATGTCATGGCCAAAAGTTGTAACTTTGTGTTATAATTAATTTTATGAGGGTTATTCATCGAGGGCGGATTTGATTCTCCAATGTGTAATAGTCATTTTTCTAAGGGTCGACATCCTACTGTATTTTCTATAGAATAGGTCACATTTCATTGTTTGAACCTTTGTACTTCACCTCTCATCCTCACCATAAGGAATCTTGGCATTCTGGGTTTATCAACCGCAATTCCTTGTTGTATGGTGATGTAGGTTTTCCTTTATTATTTGTATAGAATAGAGATTTATACAGGGTTTTCCTAACTGTGGCTCAACGTGTCTCAATTCAATGATGGTTTCACTATGCATTATTAATCTTCAGAGTCTTTAAAAGAGTTTCCTGAGAGATTTTACCCTATGCTCATCAGAGACACATGGCCATTAGGAAGCTTAAATTTTTTTTTGTCTCATATTTATAAAAGGGAAGATGATAGGGTTTTTCTAGGCACCCTGATTCCCTGTTGAATCTCATTGTCTATTATCATCGACCATCAACATATATTTTTATTACAGTGGTAAGGGTGAAGTCTCATGGTTGTAATGGTTCTACAATTTTGTATAATGATAGTGTATAATCTCTGTATATTTTAATCATTTCAATTTCAACAGTTCCTTGTATTTCTTTTTGGTAATCACAGTTAAAGATTTGTTTATAGCTATATAATGATGGGACCCCTGGCTTTTGCGAGGGTACCCATCAGATCGACCTTGAACCACTTCTCCCTTCCACTTTGTGGATGTCTTCCTCAACCGCGTGGATGGCATGACAGATCCAAACCGCAAGTTAAGTGATATTGAGAATCATAGATGTGATATTTCTGTAGCATAGAAATTGTCTTGGATTTTAATCTAATTCATTATTCGGAATTCTATTAAATTATATTTTTCTCATTACTATCCTTGTTTCCTCGCAGGACTGTTGATTCTTGAAGTCTCTCGACTTGGAGTTGCACCCTATACAGAAAGTATTCGGGTTCTAAAATTAGCGCTTAAACAATACTTTCGAGGTTCTATTGTGTGAATAGATTAGTATGCAATTATCGTGCGTAGAAGTGCCAGATTTTCTATGACAGTTGATTTAACTATGTATTCAGATTTAAAGAAAATCCCTAAGGGTCGAACCCTTGCCTCTGTGTAATGAACATGTATTTCTCCATCGTTCATAGGTTCTATAGTCAAGTTTAAGTGGAGGAAGCTCAATCGGTCAACTCGTTTTGGTATGTTGAATATGCTATATTTAGAGTTCTGAAATGGATAGTGAATCTCGACTATCACCAAATATGTGTATACATATAATTTAGGTGACTCCAGACAACATATCCTTCAATACAATTAATTTGTTCCTGTATTATTGTATTTTTCAGAAACTTCATGGTGGCCAACAGAGCTACCTGCTTTCTTTTATTTCACTGATATCTGGCTTATACACAAGTTGGAACGATTTATTAATTGATAGCAGAGTTATGAAATTTTGAAATTATAAGAATATGTGTATGTACTTTAAAGGGATCCAGAATCTCTGTCTTTTGTATTCGGCGTCTTTCGCTCCTCTAACATTTCGTTCCATAATTCCATTTGCATTGAAAGATTCAGTTCCTTTTATTTATTATTCCATAACTTAATATGTGTCCAGTTAGATTCATTCGTATTTCATTATATTATTAACACCTATTGATATACATACTTTAGGATTTTGAAGTGAGTCTTGTAATTCATATGGTTATCTTTATATATGTATTTACATACATAGTTGTCTCCTATTATATACAATCATTCGCACAATAGTTTAAATGTGATAGGATAAATCGTCCAAACTCAAGAGATAACCCACAGAGATGTATATATGTAGTATACGTATGAAAAGTTTGTAATTCTCAGGCTTACTTCCAGAATAGTGATTACTAAACAAATATTCACTTGTAAAACAGAATAATCATATGTATTTGGTGCACCGAAGTGCAATAATTTCTAATATAAAAGTAATGAAGTAGAAATCTATTAATACAGTTACATTTTCCTGGTATATTTCCACCATTCAATTTTCATTCCAGTCAAATTACTTAGTAGGGTTTACTCAACAACTGCAATTAAATTGTGATCTAGTCTATCTTACTTTCATTAAATTCCTTCAGGATTTAATCAATAGAGTACCTCTTTCATATTTAAACATATGAAATCCTACCAACCAATAATTCACAATGGCATTTAGACAGAGAAGGAGAAGATAGACTTATCTAAACAAATTGTCGAACAACAAATGGAACAACCACATTCCTCCCAACCTTAGAATAGGGAAGCCAAATCACTTGTCCTATTCACCCCTAGCTTGACCATGAATCCATGAGGGCGAACTAAAAACTCCTCCTCAACAATAATCCTTCAATTTCAACAGTTTCTCCTTGCCTCACACTCAACAAGTAGTGTTCATAACAACAAGAGCTAAATTCTTTCCCCATCCTACTAGACAATGTCCTGCCTCCTCCCATATGCTCTATATCCAAAAGTAAAATATGCCTAGGTCTGTTTCCCCTTGGGAATTTTCACATATTTCCAAATCCTTGATTTCTAGTGGCTGCCAATGGCCAAATTCTTGATTTTCCAATTGTAATAATCATCCCTGAGGTAGTTCCAACATTTTCCCCACTCATGGAGTCATGGTCAATTGATTTTAACCTGAATGCTCCATTTGTCCATCAACAATAGATATAAAATATTTTCTTTCATACAAGTGTCATAGTCAAGTAGTTAGTTGGGTCAAATCAGATCTCTGCCCAATAGTCATAATCATTAATTACAATTAACTAAATTTGAAATTTGGAATTTCCATAAATGACAAACATTTTCCAATTTCTAATTTACCAAAAACGGAAATAATTTCCTAAGAAATTTTAGAATTTAAAAATAATTTATTTTGGGGGATGTTACATCCTTTCCCCATTCAATAAAAGACTTTCCTTAGTGTTTGTTCCTTTCTTGGAACAATGTTGGATGTGATTTCTGCAAGTCTCCCTCCAACTCTGAAGTGGCCTCCTTAGGGATAACGTGCTTCCATTGCACTTTTACAGAGGCAACGACTCTGTTCCGAAGTGTTATTTATCTCCTGTCCAGAATCCGTAGAGGTTCCGCTTGGAACTCACCTTCTGGTTCCACCTGCACCAAGTTCCAATCGATCATATGAGTAGGATCATGAACATAATTCTTTAACAAGGAAACATGAAATAAATTATGAACTTTTAGATTGGAAGGAAGTGGAATTTGGTATGCTATGGGTCCAATTCGAGCTAAGATCTCGAGAGGGCCACAAAATCGCGGTGCCAACTCGGCACAATTCCCTAGCTTTAGTGAACTTTTTCAATCTTTGAATTTTAAATAGACGTGATCTCCCACTTGAAATTCTAGGTGTCTCCTTTTCTAGTCCACATAACTTTTCTACCTGTCCTGCACCTCTTTTAAGTTCTGTTGTACTTTTCTTACCATGCTCTCCATTTCTTGGAGCATCTCTGGTCCTACCATGATTCTATCAACTGGGTTATCCTATCTAATTAGAGTCATACATTTTTTGTCTTACAATACTTCAAAAGGGCTCATCTTAGCCGAAGTTTGGTACCCATTGTTGTATGTAAATTCTACCAAGTGCAGGTAGTCTTCCCACTTGCCTAGTTTTTTTCTTACGCACATGCAGAGCATATCTTCTACGATTTGGTTTTTTCATTTAGTCTGCCCATCCGTTTGTGGATGATAACTCGTGCTCAATTTCAAGTTAGTATTTAACCCTGCAAGCAATTCTTTCCAAAAAGCAACTGTAAATTTTACGTCTCTATCCAAAATCACCATTTTAGGAATACCATGTAGTCTAAAAATTTCTTTCATGAATATTTCAGCAATGTTAATGGATTTAAAAGTAGAATTTACAGGAATAAAGTGTGCAGAATTACTAATTTTATTGATTACCAGCATAATTGAATCATTATGTTTCTGAGTTCTAGGCAAACCTGTAATAAAGTCCAGCGATATAGTCTCCCATTTCCATTTCGGCACTGGTAAGGTCTACAACAGGACGATTGGATGTTGTTGTTTGACTTTTACCTACTGACAATCTTGACACTTAACTAAGTATTATGTTGTTTCTCCCTTCATATTAGGACAATAGAATAACTTTCTTAGTGTTGTTATCATTTTCTGGTATCCTAGATGACCAGAATATGGTTTCTTGTGTACTTCATCAAAAACTATTAACTTTGACTCTACCGAATCTGGTATGTATATTCTGTTTTTAAATCGTAGTGGACCATTTTTGTCCAAACTTAGATATGTTTTGTCTAAATTTTCTGTAGTGTTTTGTAATGCTGCCACTGTTTTAATGTAATTTTCGTTGTTATTACTTGCAACCTTTATCCTATGTTCAAGATCGCTTTCTTCCCTACTAATGTTTATTTCAAACAACCCATGAAATATTCTTCTTAAAGAATCATCCACTTTGTTTTCCTTACCCTTGATATGTCTTACCTCAAAGTCAAATTCGCTCAAGAAGGCTAGCCATCTTTCTTTCCTTTCATTAAGGTCCAGCTGACTAAACAAAAATTTCACACCGCTATTCTTCGTCAATAAAATAAATTTTCTTCCCATTATGTAGTGCCGCCACATCTTTAAGGCGTGTATTACAACCGCCAACTCTAAGTCATGGGTGACATAGTTTTGTTCGTTCTCCTTTAGTTTTTGGGACTCATAACAAATAACGTGTCCTTCTTGAGTTAGGACACCACCTAGTCCTTCTTTACTCGCATCTACATAGACGGTGAAGTCTTTGTCTGGATCTGCTACCTTTAAAATGGGTGTGGTCATTAACAATTCATTTAACTTATTGAAACTGTCTTGACATTTATGTGACCAGTTAAACTTGGTTCCCTTCTTCTGTAACAATGTTATAAGGTAAGCAATTTTGAAAAATCCCTCTAAAAATCTGCGATAATATCTGGTGATTCCCATGAGCGATCGGATGTCCTCTACATATTTAGGAATCAACCATTCTATGATGGCTCTTATTTTCTCAAGATCGACTGCAATGCCTTCTTTAGATATTACATGTCATAGGTACTATATTTTCTTCTGATAAAAATCACACTTATCGAATTTAGCACACAGTTTGTGCTTCCTTAAAGTTTGCAGAACTGTCCTTAAGTGCTCTTCGTGTTCTTGTTTTGTTTTAGAATATACTAGAATATCGTCAATAAATACCAACACAAACTTGTCCAAGTACCGACTGAAAATATTGTTCATTAAACCCATAAATGTGGTTGGCGCATTAGTGAGTCCAAAAGGTATAACAACAAATTAGTAATGTTTGTATTTCATTCAGAATGTTGTTTTACTTATGTTCTCATATTTTATCCTAAGGTAGTGATAACCAGATCGTAAATCCAATTTCGAGAAAATATTTTCCCCACCTACTTGATCAAACAGATCATTTATCCTAGGTAAGGGGTACTTGTTCCTAATTGTCATTTTGTTTAACTATCTGTAATCAATGCATAATCTCAAAGTTCCGTCCTTATTTTTCACAAAGAGGACTAGTGCTCCCCAGGGTGAAACACTCGGTCTGAGATATTCTTTGTCCAATAATTCCTACAATTGAATTTTTAGTTCTGTTAATTCCGACAAACTCATTTGGTAAGGTGCTTTAGATATAGGGGCTGAACCAGGTAGTAGGTCAATAGAAAGGTCTATCTCCCTCCTTGGGGTTAATTTAGGTATCTCATCAGCAAACACATCTATGAAATCATGCAACACGACAAAATAATCCAAGTTGGGTTTATTTTCTTTTTCTAGCAGGTTTGTTACTTGGATGGCATAAAATTGACAACCCTTTCTCATGCATTTCTTGAATCGCATTGCTGAAATCTGTCTAACTAAGATTGGTTTTTGTATACCTTGAACTGTCCTAGCGGTGTCATTTTCTTCTTTATACTTGAGTGATTTTTCATAAAAATATAACATTGCTTTATGCCTTTCTAGCCAATCCATTCTGATAATTACATCATAAGACCCTAACGGTAGAATGTTCAGATTTTTCCTTATGTTTTGACCACCTAAAATGGACTCATAATCACAAATAAAGTCGATAACTTTTATTTTTGTTCCTGTTGCTAGTTGTACCAGCCAATATTTTCCATGTCTTGTTTTCTTAAGTTTGTTTGACTCCACTATACTAGGAGTGAGACAACTCAATGTAGCTCCATGATCAATTAAAATAGAAATATGAGTGTTACTGATTTTACCTTCGATTTCCACCATAGAGGACTGGTGGTCATCTTGTCGACCATCCACGACTACATTTATCCGATGCAAGCTTTTGCCCACATCTCCCACCGTAGAGGCTTCCTACAGGATGTGAATCGTAGTTCTGGCTGCTGAAGTCAAACATGGACAGTTCCTCCTTAAGTGAGGTTCTCTACATTCCCATCATTTTAACGGTTCATGGGGACTGTCCCCAAACTTCTTTGTTCCCATGTTTATTGGTTTACCACCCCCTTGGGTGTTGTGATTATTGGAGTAAAAATCTTTCTTTGGAAAATTTTTGGCTACGTTCTGATAAGGAGTTGGTTGACATCCCTTCTTCCACTGGTTCATTCGATCTTGTTTCTTGTCTTTCCAAGCTGTGGCATCCCAAAAATTAATTA
Organism: Picea engelmannii; assembly: GCA_009831015.1. Taxonomy (NCBI): domain Eukaryota; kingdom Viridiplantae; phylum Streptophyta; class Pinopsida; order Pinales; family Pinaceae; genus Picea; species Picea engelmannii. The sequence goes on from ML792204.1 coordinate 208,415, forward strand.
TTTTTGAAAATCGAAAATTGTTAGAAAATTATTCCTTTTTTGGTAAATTTGAATTTGGAATTTTTATGCCATTTATGGAAATTCCGAATTTCAAATTTGATAAATTGTAATTAATTATTATGACTATTGGGAAGAGACCTAATTTGATCCAACTAACTATTTGACTATGACACTTGTATGTAGACAGAATATTTTTTAATTACTGCAGGAGGACAAATGGAACAACCATGTTAAATTCAGTTGACCATGACTCCATGAGTGGGGAACATGTTGGAACTACCTCTTGGATAATTATTACAAGTGGAAAATCATGGATTTGGCCATTGGCAGCCCCTGAAAATCAGGGATTTAGAAATTTGTGAAAATTCCCAAGGGAGGGAAAAAGACCTAGGCAAAAATATTGTTTTGATATATAGCATATGTGAGGAGGCAGAACGTTGCTGAGTATGATGGGAAAAATGAATTACTATGTACTTGTTGTTATGAACATTGATTGTTGAGTGTGAGGCAAGGAAAATACTACTAATAGAGGAAGACTCTGTTGAAGGGGAGATTTCAAGTTTTCCCTCATGGATTCATGGTCAGGCTAGGTGGTCAATCAAGAAAGTGATTTGGTTGCCCTGTTCTACGGTTGGGAGGAATGTGGTTGTTCCCTTTGTATTCCCGTGAAATGGTACATATATGTACCCTTTTCCTTCTATGTATGAATTATCTTATATGTGATGTAATGTATTTATCAAATCTGAATTGAATTATTTTCCATCTCTGTTGAATGATTTAGTCACAGTTGTAGTGAAACTATTAAATTTAGTATGGATACAATAACTTGGGTGAAGTATGTCCCAATGAATGAAGTATGAAACTGATATCATACCTTACGAATCTAATGCTATGTGACATTTACGGTTGAGTTAAATTCTGAATCAATACTAGAATTGCCTTTTTATTTGTTACGACAATCAAGGAAATTGCATGGTTAAAATCAGAAGTAGTTGTAGGGAATTCCTTTCAAATTTATCGAAGTTTTCAGTATAGCACTATTTGGAAACAAATAGAGTTCGAACTAAGGCTATATATGGGGTTGTTATATTTATGTAGGTCTTTATACTTCTGTAAGTCTTTATATTTTATGTAAGTAAGTATACATAGAGTCCGTATTGGGGTTTTTAGTTATGTACCTATCAATCCAAAAGTAAACAGAATCATGGTCATATATATATATATATATATATATATATATATATATATATATAAATGCTTATGTATTACCACTGGAGCTGAACTGTATGAATTAGAATGGAAAATAATCTCTCCAACAATGCGGTTTAGAAATGGCATCATACATTTAGCAAGATCGGTATACGCATCATGAAATTGAAAGTGAAATCTATTACCAATAAGATAGAATTACCCTACACAGTAAAAGTATCAAGAGGATAGATACAAACATATATGAATAAGCCTTTATATATATATATATATATATATATATATATATATATATATATATATATATATGTATGTATATATATATAATTAAGCATTCACAGGGTCGCATCTTAGTGCTTGACTTGGATAAACCCCGATCCTTAATTTTTCAGCAGTAAAATAGGCACATGTCAAGGTAAAAAAAAACACTAGAGACTCATTGAGGTAATAGGAAATGTCTCAGAAAAAGAAGAAAAATCCTTTTAAAAGCACAAACCTTCAAATTATATAAATTCCTTCCAAAAATAATATATAACTGTAAGATTCCAATTGTGTCGAGGCTCGAAAAATGAAAATACTATTTAAACGACGACCTTAATAACCAAAGTGCCAGTCTAAGTTACAACCTGAGCTATGAAAGGATTTGATTAATACAATAGTCATTAGAATGTTCAAATAAACATGAAATAAATTGTTGTAGGTAAATTTTCAAAAATATCGTTACTTATGACTGCCAAACCATAAAATTTCCCTCTTTACTTGATTTTCCCTCTTTCCAAGCCACTATGGGAGACCGAGCACCATTATCGACTGTCTACAATCTAAATTGTAACCCTCTCTATTGGGTCTCTTGAGAGGTTACAAAAAGAACTCGAATACCTTTTAGATATCAAAGACAAAGAGGGAGCTCCAAAGTCCTTGCATGTACAAAAGCCTGGAAGAATTATCAATCATGAGTATCAGTATGTTATTTACAAGAAAACAAAAAGAACACCAACAAAGTGACAATTATTATTAACAAATTATACCAGCGAATACTTAACTTCTGATTTGGTAGTCTTGCATCTTTTTTCTTTCCTTGTCGCTTGCCTCCTGGATGGATGTCCGAGCAGAGGAAGGAGCACGCAACGAATCTATGATGGGTCCTCGTAACAAAAAGGTGCATCATTACTTATTTATATTAGTACTTTGAATGAAAAACAAATATAACGAATAAAGGAATAGTTACCATAATCAACATATTTAAACAGAGTGAAATAGATGACGGTATGGGCTTCCATAATACCCAGACAAGTATAATTCGAATTGTGAGAAACGTATGCTTCAGACCGATACTTTACCCAAATGTTGGAATCTTATACCCTCCCAAAATGGAAACTATAGAAAGTAATGAGGACAAGTAGTCATTATAGGGAGTGTCAGGACCAGACCCCTACGAGGTTGCCTTGCAACATTTAGTGTCACCAATACAAGAAAACTATTGATGCAATTTTTATTCGACGGAAGAAAATGCCCTTATAAAAAACACACATAACCCTTTATTCAAGAGACACATACCGTAAAGAAGTTCCAGGAACTAGGCATGAACATCTTAAATAGGTTTTGATTTTATACCAAATAAGTAATGACTATGGGTTCCCTTGAACAAGACCAGTTAAGGGTTTGAGTGTAATACCAATGGGTGGACTCATACTTCGTAAATGAATTTTTGAGAAGAGAAGAAGGTGTCACACACACGATACAGTATCCTTTTAACATGATAACTCACATGCATCCAACCCTGGTCTCTTGGTATGACAACCGGGTAGGAATGTGAAGTGGTATGACCTTTGGGCATATTGAAACCCTAAAATAACTACCAGGAGACTAAAACCAACAAGTATCTGAACTTTGAGAGCGAGGGGACAAAGTGTCAAAATCCTCGGTATACCGAAAAATAAGTATATGAAACTCTGTGATAAGAACAACAAATAAAAGGACCTTCAATGATTTGAAACTCCAAATCTCTATTCCTCTATTTTAAAGATACGATAGCATAATAGAAAACTTACCAGGGAAATGGGTGTGGTCGAATGGATTGTTGAGAAATGACCGCCAACATATACTTCCCCACATCCAAAGAACCACAAACAGAGCCGATTTTGTTTTTCACAATGACGAGTCACAATGACGAGGAAGGAGCTCACCTAACCCTAAGTTGAGGGTGTACCACTAGAGTAAATGCCAAAGTACGTTGGGCCATGTGCTAGGGCAGAGTTGGCATGACAGGATTGAGGAAGGTCAGGTGGGAGAGCCATTGAGACTGACACATACAAGGTCCATATTAAACATAGGAACAGAGCCTTAATTCCTTTTTGACAGATACATCTCCTTCCCTTACCAACAAAGATGTGAAGTTAATGACAGTAACTTTGTGACTATCCAGTTGAAACTAGTCAATCACTAACTAATTTGTTTAGCTATCCTACCATTCTGTTATCTCTATCGGTGGGAGGAAACTTAGTTACAAGTTAGTTACATAGGAAAATTGCATGGGAATTGCCTTGTTTAAACCTTAATTTGGTTAGCTAAAAGTGTTTGACCACGACTGAGCCTTAAAGGAAATCTGTTTAAGCGACTCGGACAACGTCAATGGTATCTCTAACCCATGACATACTGCGTGTTATGCTAAGGTCATAACTCTCGATGTATACATAGTTTTGGTAGATGTGCTATTAGTACAAGGAAATGATATAAAATTGCACACAAAACATGAAGAGCCCAATATTTTAAAGGAGATTAAGACTCGAATCCTAATGTACATCGTGTACAGGTGGATATATGTATAAGTATTAATATCTATATGCAAAAAAACAATATGTGTTACAAAGGTGCTAGAATCCTTTCGAAACCTCTCATATAAAGTATGAAGGTAGTTTGGCATAGGACTATCCTCCTATGAAAAATAAAATATCAATCTATAATCAGGGTAAACTTTAAATATTCTTTTCTACATTTCTATTCAATGAAAAGTTGGAGATTAATGTAGGATAGATTTTTTTTTATGTCAAATTAGAGGTACATTACATATGGTATCAGAGAAAAGGTTACAACACTGGGCCTGAAGAGGGACAAAATAGTTGCTTAGCATATATTTCTATTTATGGAAAACTAATAAACCTTTATTGTTACAAAGAGAAAACCCTTTCTATTTTGTGCTAATTATTGCAGCTCAGGATGATGCAGAAATTAGAATTGAAGGAAATTTGGAGCAGAGACCTCTTGGAGATCTAAGACAGAATAGTGACGGAAGATCACCTACGAAAGTACCAGAAACAATGAGGAATCTTATTGTTGAGCTGCAGGTTTTCAAAGATGACAATGAGAAACTGAAGAAAGCACAACAAGAGTAGCAAGATATAAATGAAGTCCTCCTGCACAGTATAGTGACAAAGGAAATCCCCAAGAATGATAACAATGAAGAAGAGGTCAGCAAAAGGGCCTCCAAGAACTCTAGGCCTAAAGCATAAAAAGGAGACAGTTCGTCTGAAGGTACACCTTCATCCGAGGACAAAACAAAAACAAACAGAAAGAGAAAAGAAGCAGACCATCCTGAAGGAGAATTTAACAAAATTAAACCAACTACCTTTGATGGAGAATCCAGGGGAGGAAGTTGAAGCATGGTTATTAGACATCAAAAAATATTTCCAGATATACAACTATTCCAACAATGTGAAGGTCAGAATGGCCATTTACAATCTGAAAGGAAAGGCCAACATCTGGTGGCAAGATCTAAAGTTGTCTAAGGGCTTAAAAGAGAAACAGATGGAATGGTTGGACTTCAAGAAATATTTCAAGAAACAATACCTATCTGAAAGCTACTATGAAAGGAAAACAAAATAATTTTATGAGTTACGACCCTGTCAGATGACAATGGAGGACCTTATAAACAAATTCCTAGAATTACTAAGGTTTGTACCTTATATCCGGGAGGAAAAGGTAAAAATCCAGTGGTTCCTAAGTTGTTTACCACAGTCCTACAGGGAAAAAATTGAGTTTGAAAACCCCAAGTCCTTGAGTGAAGTATTAAGGAAAGCGTGAATGTGCTACAACCAGTATAAATAATGGGCAAAGTTTCCTAGGGGTTGGAAGGATAAGAAACAATATCAAATGAAGCAACGGAAGAAGGGATACCAGCCAACTCCTTATCAGAATGCAACAAAAATCTTTCCTAGAATAGACTTTCACTCCAATTATCCAAGTACACAAGGCAATGGTAAACTAGTAAATCAAGGAAAAATAAGTTTGGGGATGATCCCCGTGAACCATTGAGGTGTTGGGAATGTGGATAACCTCATCTAAGGAGGAACTGTCCATGTATCAATACAACAAACAAAACTGTCATTCATAATTTGCAGGAAGCCTCGTTGGTGGGTGATGTGCGAAGAAGCCTACATCTAACAAATGCAGTCGTAGATGGTCGACAAGATGACCACCAATCCTCGGTGGTGGAAATCAAAGATAAAATCAATAACACTCGAATTTCTATTTTAATTGACCCCAGAGCTACATTAAGTTATATCACTCCTAGTGTAGTAGAGTCAAATAAACTTAAGAGGATGAAACACACAAAATCATGGCTAGTACAATTAGCAACGGGAACTAAAAGGAAAGTGGTTGAATTTATTTCTGATTTTGAATTCAGTCTAGATGGGCAAAACATAAAAACAAATCTGAATATTCTCCCACTAGGATCTTATGATGTGATTATCAGACTGGATTGGTTGGAAAAGCACAAAGAATTTCTAGACTGTTATACAAAGAAACTTAATTATAAAGACGATTATGACACTACTAGGACATCCCAAGGTATACCAAAACCAGTATGAGTTATACAAGTCACAACAATGCAATTCAAGAAATACATGAGGAAGGGGTGTCAAGTTTACGCCATCCAAATAATGAATCTATTAGAAAAATAAGATAAGCCCAACTTGGAAGACTTTGTTGTCCTATGTGAATTCAGAGACATATTTGTTGATGAAATATATGAATTACCTCCTAGAAGGGAAATATACTTTTCCATAGACCTGCTACTTGGTTCAGCCCCTATCTCTAAAGCACCCTACCGAACGAGTTTACCAGAATTGACAGAATTAAAAATTCAACTACATGAATTATTGGACAAAGAGTATATCAGACCAAGTTTTTCACCATGGGGAGAACCAATCCTCTTTGTGAAAAATAAAGATGATACTCTAAGACTATTCATTTATTATAAACAATTGAACAAAGTAACTATTAAGAACAAGTACCCCTTACCTATGATAAATGATCTGTTCGATCAAGTGGGTGGAGCCAAGATATTTTTGAAGTTGGATTTATGATCTGGTTATCATCAAGTTAGGATGAAAGATGAGGACATAATAAAAACAACCTTTCAAACAAGATATGGACACTACAAATTCGTAGTCATACCTTTCAGACTCACTAACGTACCAACCACATTTATGTGTCTAATGAACATTATTTTCATCCAGTACTTGGACAAGTTCGTACTAGTATTTATCGACAATATTCTGGTCTATTCTAAATCAGAGGAAGAACATGAAGAGAACTTACGAATAGTTATGTAAACCTTGAGGAAACACAAACTGTACGCCAAATTTGATAAGTGTGATTTTTACCAAAATAAAATACAATACCTAGGACATGTAATTTTTGCAGAAGGCACTACAGTCAACCCTAAGAAAATAAAATCCATCATGGAATGGATGGTACCTAAGGATGTAGAGGATATCCAGTCATTCATGGGAATCACTAGATATTATCGCAAATTTATAGAGGGGTTTTCCAAAATAGCCTACCCTGTCATGTCATTACAAAATAAAGATACCAAGTTTAATTGGTCACAAAAGTGTCAAGACAGTTTTAACAAGTTGAAGGATTTACCGACAACTGTACCCATATTGAAGGTAGTAGACCCAGATAAAGACTTTATCGTCTATGTTGATGCAAGTAAAGAAGGACTAGGTGGTCTCCTAACTCAAGAAGGACACGCTATTTGTTACAAGTCCCGGAAATTAAAGGAACATGAGTGAAACTACATCACTCATGACTTAGAATTGGCAATAGTAATACAGGCCTTAAAAATGTGGCGAAACTACATAATGGGTAGAAAATTTCTATTATTGATGGATAATAGTGGTGTGAAATATCTATTTAGTCAGCCAGATATTAATACAAGGCAAGCAAGGTGGATATCCTTCTTGAGTGAATTTGATTTTGAGGTAAGACATATCAAAGGTAATGAAAACAAGGTAGCAGATGCTTTAAGAAGAAGAGTCCATGGGTTATTCGAAATAAATGTCAGTAGAGAAGAAAGTGATTTGGAACAGAGAATAAGATAACAGGAATTAATGCCGAAAATTAAACTAATATAATGGCAGAATTACAAAACAACACAGCAAACTCACACAAACCATATCCGAGTATCGACAAAAATGGACTATTACTATTTAAAATCAAACTTTACATACCGGATTCGACAGAGTTAAAGGTAACAGTCTTGGATGAAGTGCATAAGAAACCATATTCTGGTCATCCAGGATACTAGAAAATGATAACAACACTTAGAAAACTATTTTATTGGCCTAAGATGAAGGGAGAAACAACATAATACTTGGCTAGGTTCCAATATTTTCAGCAGGTTAAGGCCAAACACCATCATCCTGCCGACCTATTACAGCCATTGCTAGTACCAGAATCGAAATGGGAGACCATATCGCTGGACTTTATTATAGGTTTTCCTAAAAATCATAAACATAATGACTCTATTATGGTTGTAATCGATAAACTCAGTAAGTCTGCACACTTTATTCCTGTAAGGTCTACTTATAAAGCTATAAATATCGCTGAAATATTTATGAAAGAAATTTTTAGATTGCATGGTATTCCTAAAATGGTGATTTCAGATAGAGACATGAAATTTACATCTTCTTTTTGGAAAGAATTATTTGTAGGGATAAATACTAATTTGAATTTCAGTACAAGTTATCATCCACAAACGGATGGACAGACTGAAAGAATGAAGCAAATCATGGAGGATATGCTCCACATGTATGTAAGAACAAAACCAAACAAGTGGGAAGACTACCTACACCTGGTAGAATTTGCATATAAAAATGGGTACCAAGCTTCATCTAAGTTAAATTTATTTGAGGCACTATATGGCAGGAAGTGTATGACCCCAATTAGATGGGACAACCCGACTGACAGACTTATGGTTGGGCCAAAGATGATTCAAGAAATGGAAAGTAAGGTAAGAAAAGTACAACAAAACTTGAAAGAGGAATAGGATAGACAAAAGATTTATGCGGACCAGAAAAGAAGACACTTGGAGTTTTAAGTGGGAGATCATGTTTACTTAAAAGTCAAAGCCCGAAAGAGTTCACTAAAACTCAAGAAATGTGCCAAGTTGGCACCCAGGTTTTGTGGGTCGTTCGAGATATTAGCTCGAATTGGACCTGTAGCATACCAACTTTCACTTCCATCTAATTTAAAAATTCATAACGTATTTCATGTTTCTTTGTTGAAAAAGTATGTTCATGACAATACTCACATGATCATTTGGAACATGCTACAGGTGGAACCATAAGGCGAGTTCCATGTGGAACCCCTATGCATTCTGGACCGGAGAGAAATAGAACTTCGGAACAAAGTCGTTGCTCAGGTAAAGGTGCAATGGAAGAACTTTAGTCATGAGGAGGCCACTTGGGAATTGGAGGGATATTTGCTAAAATATCATCCAATCCTGTTCCAAGAAAGGGACAAACACTAAGGACATTGTTTTATTGAAGGGGGAAAGGATGTGACATCCCCAAAAATAAATTATTTTTGAAAGTAAAAAATTGTTAGAAAATTATTCTATTTTTGGTAAATTGGAATTTGGAATTTTGTTTTCCATTTATGGAATTTCGAATCTCCAATTTGATAAATTGTAATTAATTATTATGACTGTTGGGAAGAGACCTAATTTGACCCAACTAACTATTTGAATGTGACACTTTTATGTAGACAAAATATTTTCTAATTACTACAAGAGGACAAATGGAACAACCATGTTAAATTCAGTTGACCATGACTCGATGAGTGGGGAACATGTTGGACCTACCTCTGGTCTGATTATTACAAGTGGAAAATCAGGGATTTAGAAAGTTGTGAAAATTCCCAAGGGAGCAAAAAAGACCTAGGAAAAAAGATTGTTTTGATGTATAACATATGTGAGGAGGCAGGACGTTGCCTAGTATGCTGGGAAAAAGGAATTATTGTGTACTTGTTGTTATGAACACTGATTGTTGAGTAAGAGGCAAGGAACAAACTACTAATAGAGGAAGACTCTGTTGAAGGGGAGATTTCAAGTTTTCCCTAATGGATTCATGGTCAGTCTAGGAGGTGAATCAGGTAAGTGATTTGGATTCCCTATTCTATGGTTGGGAGGAACGTGAGGGTGAAATCATGGAGGTGGGTTACACTTTTGTGACAATCAGGTCTCCAAAATTTCAAAAAACATTTTTTCAGCCGAACTCATAATATTTTTTGGCTGAAAAAAGAAACGTCAAATCGAACGGTGCAATAACCTCACCCTCGATTTGATTGTACAAATTTAGTCAGGAAGATATTTTCTTTCCGACAATCCTGTTTAGGTCGAACAATTGTTCGGCCGAACTAGTTTTCGGTCGAAAGATATTTCGGTGGAACAAATTTTCGGCCGAAAATTTGTTCGACCGAACTATCTTTCGGTCGAAATATTGTTTATATATCAACAACAGATTGATGTTGAAACATTTTACAAAATTTGTTTTCGTTTCTTGAGAGCAGAGGACGTGAGGTCGTGAGGTCGTCTATGAGGAGGTTACGCTTGTGAGGTCGCTGGGAGGTCGTGAGCACAGGGGTCGTCGTGAGGTCGTGAGCGTAGGGTTTGTCTTTGCATTTGTGAGTGTGGACACACCGAACAACAGGCAAATTTCTATAGTGTAGAATATATATTCAGTAATAAGTTTTAAAATTTATGGTTTAAAAGTAATTATTTGTAGTGTAATTTGTAGTGTTGGACTGTGAGGTGTCTGCGGGTGGCCAACCCTGTGGCCAAGCTATGGGTGTGACCAGGGCTTGGTCACAGGGCTGGCCACCCACGACCAACTCACAGTCACAGTCCACTAGAATATAAATTTAGTAATAATTTGTAGTGTAATTTGTAGTGTTGGACTGTGTAATTTGTAATTTGGACTGTGTAATTTGTAGTGTTGGACTGTGAGTTGGTCGCGGGTGGCCAGCCCTGTGGCCAAGCCGTGGGCATGCCCATGGCTTAGCCACAGGGCTGGCCAAGCCGTGGGCATGCCCATGGCTTGGCCACAGGGCTGGCCACCCACAGCCAACTCAGTCACAGTCCATTAGAATATAATTTAAGTAATAATTTCTAGTGTAATTTCTAGTGTAATCTACACTGTGTAATTTGTAATTTGGACTGTGTAATTTGTAATTTGGACTATGTAATTTGTAGTGTTGGAATATGAGTTGGCCGCAGGTGGCCAACCCTATGGCCAAGCCATGCACGTGCCCACGGCTTGGCCACAGGGTTGGCCACCTGCGGCCAACTCACAGTCACAGTCCACTAGAATATAATTTTAGTAATAATTTGTAGTGTAATTTGTAGTCTTGGACTGTGTAATTTGTAATTTGGACTGTGTAATTTGTAGTGTTGGACTGTGAGTTGGTCGTGGGTGTCCAGCCCTGTGGCCAAGCCGTGGGCGTGCCCACGGCTTGGCCATAGGGCTAGCCACCCGCGGCGAACTCACAGTCACAGTCCAGTAGATTATAATTTTAGTAATAATTTGTAGTGTAATTTGTAATGTAATTTGTAGTGTAACTAGTAGTGTTGGACTGTGTAATTTGTAATTTGGACTATGTAATTTGTAGTGTTGGACTATGAGTTGGTCGTAGGTGGCCAGCCCTGTGGCCAAGCCGTGGGCATGGCCATGGCTTGGCCACAGGGTTGGGCACCCACGGCCAACTCACAGTCACAGTCCAGTAGAATATAATTTTAGTAATAATTTGTAGTGTAATTTCTAGTGTAATTTGTAGTGTTGGACTGTGTAATTTGTAATTTGTAGTGTAATTGTAGTGTAATTTGTAGTGTTGGACTGTGAGTTGGCCACGGGTGGCCAGCCCTGTGGCCAAGTCGTGGCCCACAGCTTGGCCACAGGACTGGCCACCCGCAACCAACTCATAGTCCATGGACATGTGGCCCTTATACTTCTAAAATTTACTTGCTTTCTCACTACAATTATTGTACCTAGTTTCATTTTATCTAGGAAGAAGTTCAAATATTTGATATTAATGTAGTTGTCTTTTTTATTATTATTCTTATTTTTGTCATTTAGTATTATGATTATTGGAATATAGTGGTGAGCTTGAGACTTAAATAAATGGGTCTTAATGTGTGTGAATCGGTGAAATCTAATTGAAGTATTTTTAATATAAATATAACAAGAAATTAAGAGCTAAAGGAGTTCATTTTTCCCCAAATGTTCTTTCTCTCTATGTCTCTCACTCTTGTGTTTTCTAAATATTGTATGCAGAAGTTTCCTATAGATTGACCTACACCGATCACGATTCCTACTCCTTAGAAGTTCAAATCTATGTATCTCCTAAAGATTAATCTACACGTATCATGAGGCCTACTCCTCATTAAATCACTACTCCTACAAAAACCAACTTATTGGAGGCATGCTCCTCCACTTTCAAAAGTTTTACTTAATCTATGCAATCATATTCAAAAAAGAAAAACAAACTTTATTGAAGTCTCTAATCAAATTTGTGGCATACCAAAACAACTTGATTCTCAATGGATCTACTATGTGGCACCTAGAAAAGATAAATTTAACTTTTAGTAAATCTCAAAGGATTCTTCATTACAACTTCTCTAGAGTACTACTGACAAGTTGGAGAAAGTGTTGCAATCCCTAACCCAACTAAAGGGGCCCTCATCAATCACTCCAGAATCTCTAGGCTTAAAATCCAATATTACCTTGCCTAGGTATTGTGGTGACATTGATGGTGAACTTATTGATGCTTCGATTCAAAATGTATCCATGTATTTTGACTCTTATCCCAAGATGGTGAATGCGATGAAACTTGAATGGGTAGTACTAAACTTAGATGGGATAATACTTGAGTGATTTCAAAACCTCCATGATTCTTCCACCCTCCATTTGTATCTAAAGGATTCACATTCCAATTAAAACCATATGACCTCTTGGAAAAACAATTGTGAGGCATTATGGTAGTAGTTTTACCCATCCAAGTATTAAAAATATTTATGCGTATGATAACTTCATCATAGTTAGTTCTATGTTCAATCACTTCAACCTTATACTAA
>ML792204.1:239777-258912 GCA_009831015.1 Picea engelmannii
TGAATAAATACTAGAATTTCCTTTTTATTTGTTACGACAATTGGGGAAATTGCATGGTTAAAATCGGAAGTAGTTGTAGGGAATTCCTTTCCAATTTATCGAAGTTTCCAGTACGACACTATCTGAATATAAATAGAGCTGGAACTAAGTTTATATATGGTGTCGTTATATTTATGTAAGTCTTTATACTTCTGTAAGTCTTTATATTTTCTATAAGTAAGTATACACAGAGTCTGGATTGGGGTTTTTAATTATGTACCTATGAATCCAAAAGTAAATAGAATCATGGTTAAATGTATATATATATATATATATATATATAAATTCTTATGTATTACCACTGGAAGTGAACCGTATGAATTAGAATGGTAAATAAATCTCTACAACAATGCATTTTAGAAATGTCATCATACATTTAGCAAGATCGGTTTACACATCATGAAATTGAAAGTGCAATCTATTACCAGTAAGATAGAATTACCCTACATAGTCAAAGTATCAAGAAGATAGATACAAAAATATATGAATAAGCCTGTATATATATATATATATATATATATATATATATATATATTGGGTAAGTAAGCATATACAGGGTCGTATCTTAGTGATTGACTCAGATAAACCTCGATCCTTAATTTTTCAGCAGTAAAATAGGAACACGTCAAGGTAAACAAAACACTAGAGCCTCATTGAGGTAATATGAAATGTCTGAGAAAAAGAAGAAAAGTCCTTTTAAAAGCACATACCTTCAAATTATATAAAGTCCTTCCAAAAATAATATATAACTGTAAGATTCAAATTATGTCGAGGCTCCAAAAATGAAAATACTACATAAATGACGACCTTCATAACCAAAATGCTAGTCTAAGTTACAACCGAAGCGGTAAAAGGATTCGATTAATACAATAGTCATTACAATGTTCAAATAAATAGGAAATAAATTATTGTAGGTAAATCTTTGAAATTATCGTTTCTTATGACAGTCGAACCATAAACTTAAGAATACAATTGGGAATTTTCCCTCTTTCCAAGCCACTATCGGAGACCGAGTGCCATTATCAAACGTCTACAATCTAAATTGTAACCCTCTCTGTTGGGTCTCCTGAGAGGTTACAAAAAGAACTCGAATACCTTTTATATATCGAAGACAAAGAGGGAGCTCCGAAGTCCTTGCAAGTACAAAAGCCTGGAAGAATTATCAATCACGAGTATCAATAAGTTATTTACAAGAAAACAAAAAGAACACTAATAGAGTGATAATTATTATTAATAGATTATACCATGGAATACTTAACTTCTCATTTGGTGGTCTCACATTTTTTTTATTTCCTTGTCGCTTGCCTCCTGGAAGGATGTTCCGGCCGAGGGAGGAGCACGCAACGAATATTTGATGGGTCCTCGTACCAACAAGGCCCATCATTAGTGATTTATACCAGTACTTTGAACTAAAAACAAATATAATGAATAAAGGAACAATTACCGTAATCAACATATTTAAACAGAGTGAAATAAATGATGGTATGGGATTCCATAATACCCAGACAAGTATAAGTTGAATTGTGACAAAAGTATGCTTCAGACTGAGACTTTACCCAAATTTTTCACTCTTAAACCCTCCCAAAATCATCACTATATAAAGTAATGAGGACAATAAGTCATTACAGGGAGTGTCAGGACCAAACCCCTGCGAGGTCACCTTGCAACATTTAGTGTCACCAATACAAGAAAACTACTGATGGAATTTGTATTTGACGAAAGAAAATGCCCTTATAAAACACACACATAACCTTTTATTCAAGAGATACATACCGTAAGGAAGTTCCAGGAATTGGGCGCGAACATCTTAAATAGGTTTTGATTTTATACCAAATAAGTAATGTCTATGGGTTCCCTTGAACAAGACCTGTTAAGGGTCTGAGTGTAATTCCGATGGGTGGACTCATCCTTCACAAAGGAAAGATTGATAAGCTAAGAAGGCATCACGCACAAGGTACACTAGCCTTTTAACATGATAAATCACACGCATCCAACCATGGTCTCGTGTTATGACTACTGGGTAGGAGCGTGAAGTGGTATGACCTTTTGGCATATTGAAACCCTAAACTAATTACCATGAGACTAAAATTGACAAGTCTCTGAACTTTGAGAGAAAGGGGACAAAGTGTTGAAACCCTCGGTATACCGAAAAATAAATATACTAAACTCTATGATAAGAACTAGAAATAAAAGGACCTTCACTGATTTGAAACTCCAAATCTCTATGCCTTTGTTTTAAAGATACGGTAGCATAATAGAAAACTTACTAGGGAAACAGGCTTGGTCAACTAGATTGCTGAGAAACGAACTCCATAATATACTTCCTCCCATCCAAAGAACCACACACACAGCCGATGTTTGTTTTTCTCGAAGAGTCACTATGATGAGGAAGGATATCGCCTAACCCTAAGTTGAGGGTGTACCACCAGAGTAAATGTCGAAGTACATTGGGCCATGTGATAGGGCAGAGTTGGCATGACAGGATTGAGGAAGGTCAGGTGGGAGAGCCATCAGGACTGGGGCATACAGAACCCATATTAAACATAGGAACAAATCCTTAATTCCTTTCTAACAGATACATCTCCTTCCCTTACCAACAAATATGTGAAGTTAATGATAGTCACTTCGTGACTATCCATTTGAAACTAGTCAGTCACTAACTAATTCATTCAGTAAGGCTACCATTATGTTATCTCTATCGTTGAGACAAAACTTAGTTACGAGTTAGTTACATAGGAAAATTCTGTGGGAATTGCCTTGTTTAAACCTTAAGTCTGATAACTAAAAGTGTTTGACCACGACTGAGCCTTAAAGGAAATCTATTTAAGCGACTTAGACAACGTCAATGGTATCTCTAACCTATGACATACTACGTGTTATGCTAAGGTCATAACTCTTGACGTATACACATTTTTGGTAGATGTGCTATTAGTATAAGGCAATGATATGACCTTGCGCACAAAACATGAAGAGCCCAATATTTTAAAGGAGATTAGGACTCAAATCCTAATGTACATCATATACAKGTGGATATATGTATATGTATTAATATCTATATCCAAAAAAAAAAATGTGTTACAAAGGTGCTAGAATCCTTTGGAAACCTCTCATATAAAGTATGAAGTTAGTTTGGCATAGGACTATCCTCCTATGACAGATAGAATATCAATCTATAATCAGGGTAAACTTTAAATATTCTTTTCTACAATTACATTAAATCAAAAGTTGGAGATTAATGTACCATAGAATTTTATTTTTTTTATGTCAAATTAGAGGTACATTACACAAGCCTTTGGAAAGTCTCACCGTTGTTTGTATTGGTCATAACACATTCAGGATTTCCTGAATACTTCACTCAAGGACTTGGGATTATCAAATTTGATTATGTCCTTATAGGACTATGGTAAACAACTTAGGAACCACTGGATTTTCACTTTGTCCTCTCGGATATAAGGAACGAACCTTATTAATTCGAGGAATTTGTTTATCAGATCTTCCATAGTCATTTGATCGAGTTGCAATTCATTAAATTCTTTGGTTTTTATTTCATAGTAACTTTCAGATAGGTACTGTTTCTTAAAGTATTTCTTAAAGTCCGACCAATCCATCTGGTTTTCCTTTAGACCCTTGGTCAACTTCAGGTCTTTCCACCAAATGATGGCTTTCCCTTTCACATTATAGATTGCCATTACGACCTTCATATTGATGGAATAGTTCTATATCTGAAAATATTGCTTGATGTGTAAAAGCCATGCTTCTATTTCCTCCCCTGTTATGGATTCCTCATCAAAGAAGGATGGTTTGATTTTCTTAAATTCTGCCTCAAGGTGATCTACCTATTTCCTTATCTTGTTTGTTTTTGTTTTATCTTCAGCTGAAGGTGTACCTTCAAATGAGTTGTCCTCTTTTTCTTCTTCAGGACCATAATTCTTGGAGGCAGTTTTACTGACCTCTTCTTCCTAGTTATCGTCATTTTGGTTTTTCTTTGTCACTATACTATGTAGTAGGACTGAATTTATTTCCTGTTGTTCCTGTTGTGCCTTCTTCAGTTTCTCATTGTCTTCTTTAAAAAATTCCAGCTCAACAATGACATTCCTCATCATTTCTAGAACTTTGGTAGGTGATCTTTCGTCATTGTTCTATCTCTGATCTTCATGGGGTCTTTGTCCAAGATTCTCCTCCAGTCTAATTTCTTCTTCATCCTGGGCTACCATGATTAACACAGAACAAAAAAGAGTTTTTTGTTTGTAATAGTAATGGTTTTTTAGTTTTATATACACATAAATATGTGCTAAGTAAATATTTTGTCCCTATTCAAGGTCCAAGTGTTGGAACCTTTGCTCTGATACCATATGTAATGTTTCCCATATTTTATGATAAAAACAAAATATTATTTTTATAAGGAAAATATAATTTACCATTGATTTTAAAAGGGGAAACCTTATACCAATCATAACATCATGACATAAATGTTTCGCTACCCCTTGGCATCCATAACTTGGTCTTGCCACTTCTTGTCTAGGTGCACATATCTAGTATGACATGTTAACTCTACCCTCCATATGTAACAACCCTAGTTGAATATATGATTAGGGATTATTAAGTAAAAATTAATTAGGTAATTAATTGTCCTAACATGGTTTTAATTAAACAAAGATTGGCATAATAGTATTAATTAAATATTTATTTATTAATTAATTGTTATAATTTTGATTAATTAATTAATTACCTATCACATTCAATGACATAGGTAATAAATTTAAGAGGGTTAATAATTTTAATTTGTTTAATTAAATGATTTTGCATATACGGAGGGGGTAAGAAACATTAAATATAAGGATAAGAAACATTAAATAATAGGATAAGACATTAACTAAGAGGATAAGATAATGAATGTAGGGATAAGGAAATTAATGAGGAGGAAAGGGTCGGTGAAGGAGGGATATGATGGGAGGAGTCTTATGCGAAGGGGAGAATTATTTTGGGGAGGAGGAAGAATTATTGGAAGGGGGGAAGACTGTATGTCTGAGGTGCTTATTTTTCTGGTGTGGGGAGTTTGTTTTAGGGGTTTTTGGGTGAACCAGAAGCAGGGGGCACCGGTTTGTTGGGGGTTTTGGGCACGAGGGCTAGGATATCCTTACGGTATTCTAGAGCTAGGAAGCCAGACAGGCTGCTCCTAGCTAGCAGGGAGGAAACACGGTTTGGGCAGAGTTGGTCAGCGCATCAGGCAGCAACAAAGCAGCAGGCTAGACAACCAGGTCAATGGAGAAATTAGCATCAGGAAGAGGTAATTAAATTTATTATGTTAAGCTATTTTTCATGTTGTAAATAGATTTGAATTCCAACAGAATTTTTATGCTTGTAGGATGTGAATGAATGAATTACGTATAGCGAAAGGAAACATATGTTAATTGTATGTAATTTTGTATTTTACGACCACTAGACCATAAGAGCGAGGTTGAAACTACTACTTAAGGTTTATGTTCCTTTGGTCCTCATTCTAGAGTACATGGTGTTTTCTTTTGTAAACTATAGGACCTTTTTTCCTATTTGCACAAATCCCATAGAGTAATATACATTACCCTTAACACTCTTGATTGTTTGTTAATATCATGGTGATTTTTTATACAAGTATTAAAAATCGGGTAAATGTGACTAGCGCAAAGGGTCATGGTTACTGTTCGATCGACCACATGTTAACTAACAGAATTCAAGCATTTACCAGGCTACATGTAAGAGTTTAAACATAACCAAGATGAAAAAGGGTGCGCATTCTAAACCTAACCGATTTGCACTTATTCTTCTCCATAACTAAGATATAAGTAAGGTGGCAAGGGGCGTACTATCAAGATTTAATGACCTTACCTGCAACATTAAACAAAGAAACCTATGACATACTCCTTGGGCTAGTACTCGATCTTCGTTGCCACTACACTCTTGCCACCTTGGATCGATCACATGGCCTTGGCACAGATATTTACTCGTCACCATTACTCAACTCATTAGGGGTTTTCCCATTGTTTTCTTTTATCAATTCTTGTCCCTATGTTTATGAAAAACACTGTCAAACAACATTTGTTACTCTTCGGCCTGATGTAGTTACTAGCCATTGTGAAGCTAAGACTCACATCGATGAAAGGAGTGTCCAGAGAAATATTGGTTGGAACCTTTGCAAGGTAATCATTCTTCTACAATGGTTATTTGTTATTTATCCTACGTGGTTACATCGTCTAGTAAAGATATGTAGGCTCTATCGGTATCGACCCAGACTATGATGTATTGGAAAGACTTGCTATCTGTTCTATAAAGGATTTTAAGTAGGAGATTAGACTATTGTATTAGAAGCAGAGTCGATTGAAACCGGGTTCTATCGCTTCATAGTTTTCCCTGCCTCCATATGATATGTAACCAAAGAATTATCTTCTTGAACTCTGTGTTATAACGTCATGGAGAAAATTTGTAACTCTGTGTTATAATTAATTTTATGAGGGTTCTTCGTCAAGGGAAGATTCGATTCTCCAATGTGTAATAGTCATTTTTCTAAGGGTCGACATCCTACTATATTTTCTACATGAATAGGTCACATTTCATTGTTTGAACCTTTATACTTCACCTCTCGTCCTTACCGTAAGGATTCTTGGCATTCTGGGTTTATCAACCACAATTCTGTGTTGTATGGTGATGTAGGTTTTCCTTTATTATTTGTACAGAATAGAGATTTATACAAGGTTTACCTAATTGTGGCTCAACACATCTGAATACAGTGATGGTTTCACTATGCATTATTAATATTCAGAGTCTTTAAAATAATTCCCTAGGATATTTTACCCTATGCTGATCCAGAGACACATGGCCTTTAGGAAACTTGTTCCATATTGAATCTCATTATCTATTATTGTCGATCGCCAACATATATTTTTATTGCAATGGAAAGGGTGAAGTCTCATGGTTGTAATGGTTCTTCAATTTTGTATAATGATAGTGTATAACCTCTGTATATTTTAATCATTTCAATTTCAACAGTTCCTTGTATTTTTTTCCGATAATCACGGTTAAAGATTTGTTTATAGTGATATAATGATGGGACCCTTGGCTTTTGAGAGGGTACCCATCAGATCGAACTTGACCTACTTCCCCCTTCTAGTCTCTGTATGTATTCCTCAACCACACAGATGACACGACAGATCCAGACCGCAAGTTAAGTGATGTTGAGAATCATAGATATGATATTTCTGTAGCATAGTAATTGTCTTGGATTTTAATCTAAATCGTTATTCAAAATTCTATTAATTTTTTTTTCTCATTACTATCCTTGTTTCCTCGCAGGACTGTTGATACTTGAAAATTACCGACTCGGAGTCGCACCCTGTACAGAAGGTATTTGGGTTCTCAAAGTAGCGCTTAAACAATACTTTTGAGGTTCTATTGTGTGAATAGATTAGTATACAGTTATCGTGGGTAAAAGTGCCAGATTTTCTATGGCAGTTGATTTAACTATGTATTCAGATTTAAAGAAAATCCCTAAGCGCCAAACCATTGCCTATGTGTAAAAGAAATTATTAAGGTGTAATGAACATGGATTTCTCCATCATTCATAGGTTGTATAGTCAATTTTAAGTGGAGGAAGCTCAATCGGTCAACTCCTTGTTTTAGTATATTGAATATATTATATTTAGAGTTCTTAAATGGACAATGAATCTCAGATATCACCAAATATGTGTATACCTATAATTTAGGTGACTCCAGACAACATATCCTTAAATACAATTAATTTTTTCTTGTATTATTTTATTTTTCAGAAACTTCATGGTGGCCAACAAAGATACTTTCTTTCTTTTATTTCACTGATATATGTTTGATACAAAGGCTGGAATGATTTATTAATTGATAGCATAGTTATGAAATTTCAAACTTATCAGAATATGTGTATGTACTTTAAAGGGATCCAGAATATCTGTCTTCTAAATTCGGCGGCTTTCGCTCCTCTAACCTTTCATTCTAGAATTCTATTTTCATTAAAAGATTCAATTCATTTTATTTATTATTCCATAACTTAATATGTGGATAGTTAGATTCATTCGTATTTCATTATATTATTATCACCTACTGATATACATAATTTAGGATTTTGAAGTGAGTCTTGTAAGTCATATGGTTATATTTATACATATATCTTTATATATGTATTTAGATACATAKTTGTCTCCTATTACATACAATCATTCACACAATAGATTAAATGTGATAGGATAAATCTTCCAAACTCAAGAGATAACCCACAGAGATGTATATATGTAGTATAGGTATGAAAMGTTCGTAATTATCAGGTTTACTTCCAGAATATTGATTACTAAATGGATATTCACTTGTAAAATAGAATAATCAAATGTATTTGATGCACCAAACAAGAAGTAATTTCTAACATAAAAATAATGAAGTAKAAATCTATTAATACAGTTACATTTTCCTGGTATATTTCCACCATTCTATTTTCATTCTAGTAAAATTACTTAGTAGGGTTTACTCAAGAGGTGCAATTAAAATGTGAGATTCTATCCTACTTTCATTACATTCCTTCAGGATTTAATCAATAGAGTACCTCATTCATATTTAAACAGATGAAATCCTACCAGCCAATAATTCACAATGACATTTAAACAAAGAAAGAGAAGATAGATTTATCTGAACAAATTGTCGAACAACAAATGGAACAACCATGTTCCTCCCAACCTTAGAACAAGACAGTCAAATCACTTGTCCTGTTCACCCCCTAGCCTGACCATGAATCCATGAGGGAGAACTCAGAACTCCTCCTCAGCAACAGTCCTTCAATTTAAGCAGTTTCTCCTTACCTCACACTCAGCAAGTAGTGGTCATAAAAACAAGAGCTAAATTATTTCCCCAGCCTACTAGACAATGTCCTACCTCCTCCCATATGATATATATCCAAAGGCAAAAGATGCCTATGTAATGAACCTCATAATACCATACAAAAAAAAACTTTTGTTTACACAATTTACTTGGAAGAGAGGAATCCCTTAGTGATAAGAATTCTACTATACAACTCTGTTATAGAACTTTATCATAAAAATTTTACTATATAACTCCTAAATTCTCCTTACCACATGTTGTTAGAAGTATTTTGTCGTGTCTTACCTTAAGTGGGAAGGTTATAATGGAAATCCCCAAGGCTTTAGAAAAAAGAACTAAAACCTTTAGGTGTAGGGACTAAGTGATTAATGTAGACTTTATGATTCATACTACACTCACCCTATTTGGAATAAGTTCTCCATACTATACTAGCACCCAAGTGTTCTCAAAATTTTACTCCTAGGGAAATCTATTTGGTTCCTACCAATTTAGCCAAGGGTAGGGTTAAGGACCAGTGATTGTCGCAAGCCTTTAGGTCCTGGTCATTTAATGGCTCATAAAAAATTGGATGATGATCAAATTGACAGCTCGATGTCGTGTCACCAATGGACCTACGACAACGAGAATCAAACACATACCTAAGACCTATTGCAGGGAGTGTGGAAGCGGCATTCCTCAAGTGGGAAAGGAATTCTTAAGAGCTATGCAACCATCATTAAGGAAGTCTACTACTCATACTAAAATCACTTGGATCTATACTCGAAGTGTCACGCTGACCCTACCCTCGTCACATGGCTCACTTGTCCTTCGCACTCTCAATAATTAATTCGAGGCGAAAAGGCATCGTTTAGGTTTTGAGAGGGTTCAGGGTTTTTTCATTCCAAGTTCTTTCTTTTCTTTTGAAGAGGCTCTGTGTGTCAAGGGGATTTACAGGTGAAGATTGTGGCCCTGGTTTTTTCCTCCATCTTGTTGCAGATGGCATGTCTTACATTCTGAGTAAGTTCTTATCTAAACTTACAAACATTAATACCCTGTTTATTTCAATAGGAAGATTATAATTTTTTTTTTTGGAATAAAATGTCCACGCCAAGCTGTCGTTCTGTGTTCTCCCTCATTTTCTTCCTGTGGAATTCTCCTTTTGTCTAACTTCCATGCATTACATTTAGAGCCATCATTAACCCTGTAGTAATGATCTTTTCTTTGAGGTTGTCACGATTCTCTTATGTTTACCGAGAAGGATTGTTATCCCTACCTATCCAGGTTCGAGATCTAGGTTTTCTTTTGTAAACCCTCTGTTGTGTGCCAGAGTTCATACCTGAGCATTCGTGAGTATGAGGGAAGTATTTATTCTAGGTTAACCAAAAAACTTGGTCGGAGCATTCTCTGTGTTTACTTTGCTGACTTAAGCGATTCGGTGCAAAAGGAGTTCGAGTAGATTAGACTCAACAGTTAGGGTACTCCTAGTTTGAAAGGGAGACTTAAGCTCTATTCCACCTAAAAATACATATTCTTTTTGTTTACATACACAATCAAATTCCGATTTGGTCAATTACTGTATTTCCATTATTTAAGAATATTGTGTAAAGAATTTTTACTAAAGCTGTATCATTCATTTCAAGAGTTGAAAACATATCATTAATGTTGGGCCCTGTTTGATGCGACGGTACCCATCACTGAGTATTGTCTCCTTCACCCTTGGCCATGTATGACTATCTAGATGGAAAACGTCAATGAAAGGATCATTTGCTACGAGTTTTGAAGTTAAGTAAAGCGTTGTTATGATGTGTTTATAAACATTTGCACTTAAATCGTGTTCTTATTACATTGTCTTCATATAAGAGTTTACTTATCATCGTATATGGTGGATTCCTCCAGTTTTTCGTCTACCCGAAGGTCCTGGCTTCTCATATACGTACACAACATAGAAAGGTATACAAGCTCCCTTTCATAGTGCTTCAGGAGTTAGAATCGACCATGTTGTCACTGAGATGTAGTCAACAATATCGTTTTCCTCAGTCTTCCTATCGTCTTGGGAAGGGAAAGAATTTCCAATGTAACTTAAACCTTTGGGCTCCAATTATTATAATACAATAATTTATGTATAGTTTTTTCTCTGTATTTTGTCCAAAATAAAATACGTTTAATCATTCACCAATCAAATCTCACCCTACCCCATAATTTGATTACCAGGACTATCTTGTTCTGAATGTTGGTATGAATTATAATAGACCATATCATTTTGTTTCCTTTTGACCTTTCCTATGTTTATTGTCAATATTCCCTTTTGGAAAGGAATGGCGATATTTTTTTTGGACTTAGCATGAATAGATATAGTGGTTGGGTAATTGATTACGATCTGTCTTTTATTCTAGAACGCCATATATACATGCTTCTGAATCATTCATTATTTATGCTATGTTGTGGTTGCCCAATTCTGAACCATAGACTTCCATGATCACCGAGTGGATTGTTTCACATATATTCTCATAGTTAATGGTTTTTTACTTTACTCCATACAATGCATATTCCTTCAGTTGTGGGGGGTCCCATTTTTTTATTTTGTGCGACACGAAAAACAAGGATTAAAATCTATATTAGCCTGTGATTTATATTCATTGTAATCATCTTCGAATTCTCATTCTTATGGAGTAATTTACTATTGTATTATATTATAATGGAACAACGAATTATTCATTTTAATATGGTACTGTAATAAATTTTACGGAGGGTTTTATAGACCTTTCGATTTAGAATTTTCTTTATACGAGAGGCAGTTGTTCTCCTAGCGACATGGTTGTTTATTCAAAATCATGACATTAACTTTATGTATAAGTGGGATTCCTATTGCAGTCATTAAATATTTATTTAACAAAACTACACACAATATTAACTGTAACTATATCTATATTCATTGCATATCTAGATATAAATTTATGGAAATACGTGTATAGACTTGCTCAGATTTCTACTTATTCATAGACAAATTTTATTACTAATTTCCACTACAGAAGTAAATATACGCCTGTAAATAGATCTAATCCTTCCTAGCTCATTTGTACAAATTAGTTCTATCCAGAATTTCAATTACAAGGTTAGACACACACCTGTAGGTAGATATGTTCTTTCTTCAAGTTTGTTTGTGCCTAACTACTTCTACCAAAATTTAAATCTCAGACATAGACATACACAATATTTTAATTTTATTTTACATATGTCATTTTGCATAGAATTCTAGTTCAGGATGCCTCATTCCATCATTTTGGTCTTTGATTATAAACTCCATACAACAAACATATGTCCTACATGGAAGTTATTTCAACTTAACCCAAACAGAGCATCATATCGGATATAAAAAATCATTCAAAACAAATAAGGATAAGATTTAACATATATGAATCCAGTCTGTGGGAAGACAAAGGGAACAACCACGTTCCTCCCAACCATATAATAGGGCAGCCAACACTTACCCAATTCACCCCCTAGCCTGACCATGAATCCATGAGGGAAAACTTGGAAAAATCCTCTTCAACAATGTCTTCCTCTGAGTAATCTTCTCCCTTGCCTCACACTCTGAATCAGTGTTCATAACAACAAGTATTCAATAGTTCCTTTTTCTCCAGCATACTAGGAAGCGTCCTTCCTCCTCACATATGCTATTTAACAACCAAAAAAATAAAAATGCTTTTGCCTAGGTCTTTCTTCCCCCCCTTGGAAATTTTCACAGATTTCTAAATCCTTGATTTTTAGGGGCTTCCCATGGAAAAATATCTGATTTACCACTTGTAATAATCATCCCAGAGGTAGTTCCAACATGTTCCCCACTCATGGAGTCATGGTCAATTGATTTTAACATGGTTGTTCCATTTTTCCTCCTACAATCAATATAAAATATTATGTTCTCATACAAGTGTCATAGTCAAATGGTTAGTTGGGTCAAATCAGATCTCTGCCCAACAGTCATAATAATTAATTACAATTATCAAATTCGAAATTCGGAATTGCCATAAATGGAAAAAAATTTCCAAATTCGAATTAACTAAAAACAGAATAATTTCCTTGCAATTTTAAATTTCAAAAATACTTATTTTTTGGGGGGGATGTCACATCTTTTCCCCCTTCAATAAAACACTTTCCTCAGTGTTCGTTCCTTTCTTGGAACAAGATTGAATGATATTTATGAAAACCTCCCTCTAACTCCCAAGTGGACTCCTCGGGACTAAAGTGCTTCGATTGCACCTTTACCTAAGCGACGACTATGTTCCAAAGTGCTATTTATCTCCAGTCCAGAATTCCTACAGGTTCCACCTACAACTCACCTTCGGGTTTCACCTGCACCAAGTTCCAATCAATCATATGAGTAGGGTCATGAACATATTTTTTCAACAAAGAAATATGAAATACATTATGAATTCTTAGGTTAGCTGGAAGTGCAAGTTGGTATTCTACGGGTCCAATTCGAGTTAGTATCTCGAAGGGCGCAGAAAACCTGAGTGCCATCTTGGCATAGTTTCCTAACTTCAATGATCTTTTTCGATCTTTGACCTTCAAATAAACATGGTCTCCCACTTGAAATTCAAAGTGTCTACTTTTATGATCTGCATAGCTCTTTTGTCTGTCCTATGCTTTTTTTAAGTTTTGTTGTACCTTTCATACCATGTTCTCCATTTCTTGGAGCATCTCTGGTCCAACCATGAGTCTCTCTTCTGGGTTATCCCAACTAATTGGAGTTGTACACTTTCTATTGTACAGTACCTTGAAAGGGATTAACTTAGCCAAAGTTTGGTAACCATTGTTATATGCAAATTCTACTAAGTGTAGATAGTCTTCCCACTTGTTTGGTTTTGTTCTTACGTACATGTGGAGCATATCCTCTATGATTTGGTTTGTCCTTTCGATCTGTCCATCCGTTTGTTGGTAATAGCTTGTACTGAAATTCAAATTAGTATTTATCCCTGCAAACAATTCCTTCTAAAAAGCAGATGTGAATTTTACGTCTCTATTTGAAATCACCATTTTAGGAATGCCACGCAGTCTAAAATTTGCTTTCATAAATATTTCAACAATGTTTATATCTTTAAAAGTAGACTTTACAGGAATAAAGTGTGCAGACTTATTGAGTTTATCGATTACAATCATAATAGAATCATTTTGTTTCTGAGTTTTTGGAAAACCTGTTATAAAGTCCAGTGATATGGTCTCCCATTTCCATTTTGGTACTGGTAATGCTTGTAATAGGTTGGTTGGATGCTGGTGTTCATCCTTAACTTGCTGATAATCTTGGCACCTAGCCAAGTATTCTACTATTTCACCCTTCATATTAGGCCAATCAAATAGTCTTCTAAGTGTTGTTATCATTTTCCGGTATCCTGGATGGCCAACATATGGTTTCTTATGCACTTCGTCCAAGACTATTAACTTTAATTCTGCTGAATATGGTATGTAAAGTCTATTTTTAAATCGTAGTAGACCTCCTTGTCGATACTTAGATATGGTTTCTCTGAGTTTGTGGTACTGTTTTGTAATTCTTCCATTATATTAGTGTAATTTTTGTCATTAATACATGCCATCCTTATTCTTTGTTCCAGATCACTATCTTCCCTACTGATACTTATTTCAAATACCCCATGGACTCTTCTGCTTAGAGCGTTTGCTACCTTATTTTCCTTACCCTTGATATGTCTAACTTCAAAGTCGAATTCACTCAAGAATGATAGCCATCTTGCTTTCCTTGTGTTAAGATCTGGTTGGCTAAACATATATTTCATGCCGCTATTATCCATCAATAGTATAAATTTTTTGCCCATTATGTAATGTCACCACATTTTTAAGGCGTGTATTACCACTGCGAATTCCAAGTCATGAGTGACATAATTTCATTCATGTTCTTTTAATTTCAAGGACTCATAACAAATCACGTGTCCTTCCTGAGTTAGGACACCACCTAGTCCTTCTTTACTTGCATAAACACATACGGTAAAATATTTATCTGGGTCTGCTACCTTCAATATGGGTGTCATTGTCAATAATTCCTTCAACTTGTTAAAATTGTCTTGACATTTCTGTGACTAGTTAAACTTGGTCCCTTTCTTTTGTAATGACATGATAGGGTAAGCTATTTTGGAAAATCCTTCTATGAATCTGTGATAGTATCCGATGATTCCCATGAATGACGAGATGTCTGCTACGTCCTTTGGTACCGACCATTCTATAATGGCTTTTATTTTCTTAGGGTCGACTGCAATGCCTTCTGCAGATATTACGTGTCCTAGGTACTGTATCTTCTTTTGGTAAAAATCACACTTATCGAATTTAGCATACAACTGGTGCTTCCTTAAAGTTTGAAGGATGATTCTTAAGTGTTCTTCATTTTCTTCCTCCATTTTAGAATACACCAGAATATCGTTGATAAATACTAGTACAAATTTGTCTAAGTACTGACTGAAAATACTGTTCATCAGACACATAAATGTGGCTGGTGTGTTAGTGAGTCCAAAAGGTATGACTACAAATTTCTAGTGTCCATATCTTGTTTGAAAGGTTTTTTTTCTTATGTCCTCATCTTTTATCCTGACTTGATGCTAACCGGATCGTAAATCCAGTTTTGAAAAGATTTTGGACCTGCCTACTTGATCGAACATGTCATTTATCCTAGGTAAGGGGTACTTGTTCTTAATATTCATTTTATTCAATTATCTATAGTCGATACATAGTCTTAGGGTACCATCTTTCTTTTTCATAAAGAGGATCGACGCTCCCCATGGTGAAACATTGGGTCTGATATACCTTTTGTCCAACAATTCCTGCAGTTGTATATTTAGTTCTGTCAATTTAGGTAAACTCATTCAGTAAGGTGCTTTTGACATAGGGGATGATCCAAGTAGTAAGTCTATGGAGAAGTCTATTTCCCTTCTAAGAGGTAATTCTGGTATCTCATCAACAAACATGTCTCTAACCTCACATAGAACAACAAAATCATCTAGTTTCGGCTTATCTTCTTTTTCTAACAGATTCGTTATTTGGATGACGTAAACTTGACACCCGTTTATCATACACTTCTTGAATTGCATTGTTGTGACTTGTCTAACCGATACTAGTTATGGTATACCTTGGGTTGTTCTAGTAGTGTCACAATCATATTTATAGTTAAGTGTCTTTGTATAAAAATCTAGGATTTATTTGTGTCTTTCCAACCAATCCATTCTGATTATCATATCGTAGGATCCTAGTGGTAGAATATTCAKATTTGTTTTTATATTTTGACTATATAAGTTAAATTCAAAAACAGAAACAAAGTTAACCACTTTCCTTTTAGTTCCCATTGCTAACTGTACCAACCGTGATTTTGTGTGTTTCATCCTCTAAAGTTTATTTKCCTCTACTATTCCAAGAGTGATATAACTTAACGTAGCTCCAGGATCAATTAAAATAGAAATTTGGGTGTTATTGATTTTACCTTCGATTTCCACCACAGAGGATTGGTGGTTAGCTTGCCAACCGTAAATGGCTACATTAATCCGATGCAGGCTTATGCCTACATCACCCACCATCAAAGCTTCCTGCATATTATGAACAACAATTTTGTTTGTCCTGCTTAAACATCGGCAGTTCCTCTTGAGGTGAGGTTCCCCACATTCCCAACACTTTAACGGTTCCCAGGGATTGTCCCCAAATTTGTTTGTTCCCAGGTTTACTAGTTTACCGCATCCTTGTGTGTTTGGATGGTTTGCGTGATAATCTTTCCTTGGCAAGCTTTTTGCTATGTTCCGATAGGGAGCTGGCTAGTATCCCTTCTTTCACTGATTCATCTGATCTTGTTTCTTATCCTTCTAGGCTTTAGGAAACTATGCATGTTGTTTGTATTGATCATAGCACATTCATTACTAAGCCCTAATTTTAACTCATTACCCCTTAATCGGGGCATATTATATTAGTAATTTTATTTTATTTATGTCGGCTTTAGGCCATTAGTTGTAATTATACCTCCTAGTCTCCTATATATACCAAGGAGACATTTTCGTTTTGAATCATATTGTACTTGAACATTTAAGTGGGGTAAAAGGAGGTTTCCCCCTCGAAGAGGCTTATTATCTGAAATTATCTCCTTTTCAAGGTGTTGAGTACTTTTTCTGAGGTTTTTCTATGCTATATTGATATTTGGTTCTTAACATATGGTATCAAAGCTGAAGGTATTTGGGTTTCGCTACTACATATGGGAGACATTGGAATTTTATCTATAAATTTTTTTGTACAAAGTTTTAGAAGGAACAGATTGGAGGATATTTAGTAGACAGACCAAGGTATGTTGGGTTCAAATTTTAGCTCCTGATGGCTTATACTTTCAAAGATACAACATGTACAAGATAGGGTTCTGGAATCATCCTAAACTGAGTCATTGCGGAATTTTCGCTATAAAAATCTTTATGTAATGTTACAGACCCTAAAATCTAGAGGATATTCACAAAAATTAGTAATATATCTGTGGTAAAAATTTCAACTTCTGGGTCATCTTAAATTTGTAGATACACCCTGTGTAAGATAGGGTATTTCACTAGTCCTATTGACTAGTCTCAAGAAGGTATTCCAGGTAAAACAATCATAACTTCTTCCTAGAGTATCCAAATTGAGTGGGACTAGTTTCACTAGATCGTGGACAGTCTGTAGTATTTCTGGTAGGAGTTTTAGAATTTTATATCAATTATTTTTTGTGGGGCATGCTATACGAGTGAGATATCTTGGAAAGGCCAAAAATTGATAAGTTGTGGGGAAGTTACTGTAAATTCCACTTGGCACATCCAAGTTTGATTAGACCTATGGCATTGCCTACCCAAAAAGGCCGAAACTTGGGAGATAAAATAATGTTTCATACCCGAAAGGGATGAAACTTGGGAGACACAATAGAATAAAGATTGTCTAGCAGACCCACCTCAAAATCAAGGTTCAAAAGTGATACTTGGCCAACATGCCACCCAAAAAGGGAACTTCTACACCAAATAAGCCTCCATACAATCCTACTTGGACTCTTGATGAAGGTGAAGAAATGGGTAGGGACATAAATGATTTATGGAAGAAGATAGTAACAAAAGATGAACTACAAGAGATGGAAGCTAAGTTGGAGGCAAAGATGGATGGTTTAAGAGAGGATATCATGGAAGTATTGAAAAATTTTGTAACAGAAAAGACACCTGAAAGTGAAAATGCATCCCATGAAATTCATGATGAGGACACAAGGAAGGTGAACCAAGAATGGAGAAACTCCAAATTTGGGATGAAGACCAACCACATTCCTAAGATCGATATGAGGAAGTTTAATGGCAAGGACCCAATCACATGGATACTTCAGATGGAGAAATTCTTTGATCTACATAATGTGCCACATACAAAAAAGGTACGAATTGCTTCTTTATATTTAGAACCTAATCAATTTGTATGGTATTGATGGCTTTGTTCTTGCAAATCACTCGTCACTTGGACAATTTTCATGAAAGAAATGATAGCACACTATGAGGATACAAGGAGAAATACCTTCTTTAGTCAATTGATAAATCTCAAGCAAAAGGGTTCAGTTACCGAGCACATTGAGAACTTCCAAAGATTGAATATAAAGGTAACCGATATTCCATATGAGCACTTGAATGATGTATTCATAGGAACTTTAAAGGATAACATTCAACATGAGGTTCTCCTTTGGGAACCCAAATCATTATAGAATGCATTTAAGGTGGCAAGAAATGTTGAAAGTAAAAATATGGCTATGGCTACTAGAAGGACCAATCCTAACATCTATAGAGAGAACAATGCTCCTTCTAAAACACCTCAACCTACAAGGTTGACACCTCAACAATTGGAGGAAAGAAAAGAAAAAGGTTTATGCTTCAATTGTGATAACAAGTACAGTAAGGGACATAAGTGTGGTGAGAATAAATTATTCTACATATATTGTGAAGAGGAAGAAGAAGAAGAACAAGAACCATCTCAAGATGAAAACGTAGAAGCAATTTCTCCTGAAGAGTTGACTCCCACGATATCATGTAATGCATTGGCTAGAATTAACACTCCTCAAACCCTCAAGATCGAAGGATACGTCAAAAAGAAAAAGGTAATAGTCCTAATTGATTCTGGCAATACTCATAATTTCATTCACTATAAATTAGCCAAAGATCTCAATTTCTTTGTATATCCAGTGCCAGAGTTTCAAGTAATGATTGCAGATGGAGGAACTATCAAT
>ML792204.1:261772-301067 GCA_009831015.1 Picea engelmannii
TAAGGTTCAAGCAGTGGAAGATCACATCAAGAATCAACAACAAGTTCTCCAATTCTTAAAGGACAACCTGACCATGGCACAAAATTGCATGAAACAACAAGCAGATCAACATCGTAGTGAAAGAAGCTTTGAATTTGGGGATTGGGTGTTTTAAAGACTACAACCATACAAACAGATGTCCCTCAAGCAAGACAAGAAGGATAATAAATTATCACCAAATTACTATGGCCCTTATAAGGTGTTACAAAATACTGGTACTATGGCATACAAATTGGAGTTGTCTGCATCTTCACGAGTACACCCAGCTTTCCATGTTTCATGCTTAAAGAAGGATATAGGCGACAAGATCTTAGTTCAAACTATATTTCCAGAACTTGACGAGGAAGGAAAAATCATATTGGAGCCTGAAGCCATCACCGACATAAGAATTCACCAGCTGAGGAATAGATCCATTTCAGAGTATCTCATTAAATGGAGGAAACTACAAGCTGAATATTCCACTTGGGAAGATGAGTCTTTTATACAGAAGCATCCAGAGTTACTCAAGCATTGCGGACAACACTTGTCTCAAGGGGAGGGGCATGTTAAACCCTAATATTGGCTCATTACCCCTTGATTGGGGCATATTATATTAGTAATGTTATTTTATTTATGTTGGTTTTAGGCCATTAGTTGTAATTATATCTCCTAGTCTTCTATATATACCAAGGAGACATTTTCATTTTGAATCATCTTGTACTTGAACATTTAAGTGGGGTCAAAGGAGGTTGCCCCCTTGAAGAGGCTTATTATCTGAAATTATCTCTTTTTCAAGGTGTTGAGTACTTTTTCTGAGGTTTTTCTATGCTATATTGATATTTTGTTCTTAACATTCGTGCTTTCCTGAACACTTCACTCGATGATTTGGGGTTGTCAAATTCAATTCCGTCTCTGTAGGACTACAGTAAACACCTTAAGAACTGCTGGATTTTTACCTTATCCTCTCGGATGTAAGGTACAAACCTTAATAGTTCTAGGAATTTATTTATAAGGTCTTCCATTTTCATCTGTCCAAGTCTTAGTTTGTAAAATTCTTTTGTTATCCTTTCGTAGTAGCTTTCAGAAAGGTATTATTTCTTGAAATAATTCTTAAAGTTGGACCATTCCAACTGTTTCTCCTTTAGGCCTTTGGCCAATGTCAGGTCTTGCCAACAAATGTTGGCCTTCCCTTTCAGATTGTAGATGGCCATTCTGACCTTCATATTACTGGAGTAGTTGTAGATCTGGAAGTATTTCTTGATGTCCAACAACCATGCCTCGACTTCTTCTCCTCTCTTGGATTGTCCATCGAAGGTATCTAGTTTGATCTTCTTAAATTCTCCTTCCAGGTGGTCTACTTGTTTCCTTTTTTTATCTATTTTAGTTTTATCTTCAGCTGAAGGTGTACCTTCACATGAACTATCTCCTCTTTTTGTTTTCGGTCCCAAGTTCTTGGAAGATCTCTTGTTGACTTCTTCATCGTTATTATCATCCTTTGGTCTTTTCTTGGTCAGTATACTGCGTAGTAGGACTTCGTTTATCTCTTGTTGTTCATGTTGTGCTTTCTTTAGTTTCTCGTTGTCAGCTTTGAAAACCTGCAATTCAACAATAAGATTCCTCATTGTTTTCGACACTTCCATGGGTGATCTTCCATCACTATTATGTCTTGGATCTCTAGGAGGTCTCTACTCCGGATTTCCTTCCATCCTGATTTCTTCTCCATCCCGAGCTGCCATAATTAACACAAAACAGAAAGGGTTTTATGTTTGTAACAATAAGGTTTATTAGTTTTTCATAAATCGAAATATATACTAAGCAACAAATGTGACCATGTTCAGGCCTAGTGTTGTAACTTTATCTCTGATACCATATGTAATGAACCTCATAATACCATATACAAAAAAAATTGTTTACACAATTTACTTGGCAAAGAGGAATCCCTTAGTGATAAGAATTCTACTATACAACTCTGTTATAGAAATTTATCATAAATTTTTTACTATATAACTCCTAAATTCTCCTTACCACATGTTGTTCAAAGCATGTCATCATGTCTTACCTTAAGTGGGAAGGTTATAATAGAAATCCCCAAGACTTTAGTAGAAAGAACTAGAACTTTTAGGCATAGGGACTAAGTGATTAATGTAGAGTTTATGATTCATACTACAGTCAACCTATTTGGCATAAGGTCTCCATACTATACTCGTGCCCAAGTGTTCTCGAAATTTTACTCCTAGGGAAATCTATTTGGTTCCTACCAACTTAGCCAAGGGTTGGGTTAAGGACCAATGACTGTCGCAAGCCTCCAGGTCCTGGTCATTTAATGGCTCATAAAAAATCGGATGTTGATTGAATTGACAGCTCGATGTCGTGTCACCGGTGGACCTATGACAACGAGAATACAACCAATACCTAAGACCTATCGTAGGGGGTGTGGAAGTGACATTCCTCAAGTGGGAAAGGAATTCCCTGTGAGGGTATTAAAATCTATGCAACCATCATTAAGGTAGTCTACTAGTCATAATGAAATCACTTGGCTCTATACTTGAAGTGTCACTCTGACCCTGCCCTGGTCATGTGGCTCACTCGTCCTTCGCACTCTCCATAATTAATTCGAGGTGACAAGGCATCGTTTAGGTTTTGAGAGGGTTCAGGGTTTTGTCATTCTAAGTTCTTTCTTTTCTTTTGAAGAGGCTCTGTGGGTCAAGGGGGTTTAGAGGTGAATATTGTGGCCCTGGTGGTTGCCTCCATCCTATTGCAAATGGCATGTCTTACATTCTAGGTAAGTTATTCTCTAAACTTACAAACATTAATAACCTGGTTATTTCAATAGCAAGATTATAATTTATTTTTTTGGAATAAAATGTCCACGCCAAGTTGTCGTTCTATGTTCTCCCTCATTTTCTTCCTGTGGAATTCTCCTTTTGTCTAACTTCCTTGTATTACATTCAAATCCATCCTTAACCCTATAGTAATGATCTTTTCTTTGAGGTTGTCACGATTCTCTTCTCTTTACTGAGACTGAGTGTTATCCCTACCTATCCGGGTTTGAGATCTAGGTTTTCTTTTGTAAACCCTCTGTCGTATGCCAGAGTTCACATCCGAGCATTCGTGAGTTTGAGGGAAGTAGTTATTTTGGGTTAGAAAAAAAACTTGGCCAGAGAATTCTCTCCATTTACTTTGTTGACTTAAGAGATTCGATGCAAAAGGATTTCGGGTAGATTAGACTCAACAGTTCGGATACTCCTGGTTTGAATGGGAGAATTAAGCTCTATTCTACCCAAAAATACATATTATTGTTGTTCGCATACAGAATGAAATTCTGATTTGGTCGATTACTGTATTTCCATTATTAAAGAATATTGTGTAAATAATACTTGCTATAGTTGTATCATTCATTTTAAGATTTAAAAACATATCATTAATGATGGGCCCTGTTTGATGCGAGGGTACCCATCAGTGAGTATTGTCTCCTTCACCCTCAGCCCTGCATGACTATCTAGATGGAAAACATCAAGGAAAGGATCATGCGTCGCGAGTTCCGAAGTTAAGTAAAGTGTTGGTATGATGTGTTTATAAAAAATTTCACTTAAATCATATTCTTTTTACATTGTCTTCGTATAAGAGTTTAATGATCATCGTATATGGTGGATTCTTCTAGGTTTTCATCTACCTGAAGTTCCTGGCTGCTCATATGTGTACACGGTGTAAAAAGGTATATGAGATCCCTTTCGTAGCCCTTAAGGAGTTAGAACCAACCATGTTGTAACGAAGATGTAGTCAACAATATCATTTTCCTCAGTCTTCCTATCAGCTTGGGAAGGGAAAGAATTTCCAATGTAACTTAAACCTTTGAGCTCTAATTATTATAATACAATAATTTATGTACAGGTTTTTCTTTGTCTTTTGTCCAAAATAAAATACTGTTTAATCATTCACCAATCGGATCTCACCCTACCTCGTAATTTGATTACCAGGGCTATATTGTTCTGAATGTTGGTATGAATTATAATAGACCATATCATTTTGTTTCCTTTTGACCTTTCCTATGTTTATTGTCAATATGCCATTTTGGAAAGGAATGGCGATATTCATTTTGGACTCAGCATGAATAGATATAGTGGCCAGGTAATTAATTACGATTTGTCTTTTATTCTAGAATGCCATATATACATGTTTGTGAATCGTTCTTTATTTATGTTATGTTGTGGTTTCCCAATTATGAATCGTCCACTACCACGATCACCGAGTGGACTGTTTCTCATATATGCTCATAGTTAATGGTTTTGTGCTTTACTCCATACAATGTGTATTCCCTCAGTTGGGGGGATGATACCCTTTTTTTTATGTTGTACGATAGGAAAAACGAGGATTAAAAGCTATATCAGCCTATGCTTTATGTTCATTGTAATCGTCTCTGAATTCTCATTCTTACGGAGTAATTTACTATTGTATTATCTTATAATGGAACAACAAATTATTCAGTTTAATATGGTACTGTAATAAATTTTACGGAGGGTTTTCAAGACCTTTCGATTTAGAATTTTCTTTATACAAGAGGCAATTGTTCTCCTAGCGGCATGGTTGTTTATTCAAAATCATGACAATAACTTCTTGTATAAGTGGGATTCCTATTGCAGACATTAAATCTTTATTTAACAAAACTACACATGGCATGAACTATAAATGTATCTATATTCATTGCATATCTAGATATAAATTTGTGGAAATATGTGTATAGACTTGCTCAGATTTCTACTTATTCATAGACATATTTGCTTACTAATTTCCACTACAGAAGTAAGTATACACTTGTAAATAGATCTAATCCTTCCTAGCTCATTCGTACAAATTAGTTATGTCCAAAATTTCAATTACAAGGGTAGACATACATCTGCAGGTAGATTTGTTCTTTCTT
This sequence comes from Picea engelmannii, assembly GCA_009831015.1. Lineage (NCBI taxonomy): Eukaryota > Viridiplantae > Streptophyta > Pinopsida > Pinales > Pinaceae > Picea > Picea engelmannii. The sequence goes on from ML792204.1 coordinate 266,709, forward strand.
CAAGTTCATTTGTACCTAACTACTTCTACCAAAATTTAAATCTCAAAAATAAACATACACAATCTTTCAAGTTTATTTTACATAGATCATTCTTCCTAGAATTCTAGTTCAGGATGCCTCATTCCGTCATTTTGGTCTTTGATTATAAACTCCATACAATGAATAGATGTCCTACATGGAAATTATTTCAACTTAACCCAAACAGAGCATCATATCGGATATACAAAATCATTCAAAACAAAGAAGGATAATATTTAACATATATGAATCCATTTGACGGGAAGACAAAGGGAACAACCACGTTCCTCCCAACCATAGAATAGGGCAGCCAACGCTTACCCAATTCACCCCCTAGCCTGACCATGAATCCATGAGGGAACACTTGGAAAAATCCTCTTCAGCAATGTCTTCCTCTATGAGGAATCTTTTCCCTTGCCTCACACTCTGAATTAGTGTTTATAACAGCAAGTATTCAATAGTTCCTTTTTCCCCAACATACTAGGCAATGTCCTGCCTCCTCACATATGCTATTTAACAACCAAAAAAATAATAATGCGTTTGCCTAGGTCTTTCTTCACCCCCTTGGGAATTTTTGTAGCTTTCTAAATCCCTGACTTTCAGGGGCTTCCCATGGCCATATCTCTGATTTTCCACTTGCAATAATCATCCCAGAGGTAGGTCCAACATGTTCCCCACTCATGGAGTCATGGTAAGCTGATTTTAACATGGTTGTTCCATTTGTCCTCCTGCAATCAATATAAAATATTCTGTTTTCATACAAGTGTCATAGTCAAATGGTTAGTTGGGTCAAATCAGATCTCTACCCAATAGTCATAATAATTAATTACAATTATCAAATTTGAAATTCAGAATTGCCATAAATGGCAAAAATTTTCCAAATTCAAATTTACTAAAAACATAATAATTTCCCAGCAATTTTAAATTTCAAAAATACTTTTTTTTTTTTGGGGATGTCACAACCTAGGTCTTTTTCCCCTTGGCAATTTTCACAGCTTTCCAAATCCCTGATTTCCAGGGGCTACCAATGGCCAAATTCCTGATTTTCCACTTGTAATAATCATCCCTAAGGTAGTTCCAACATGTTCCCCACTCATGGAGTCATGGTCAGCGGATTTTAACTTGGTTGTTCCATTTGTCCATCAGCAATAAATATAAAATATTTTGTTTCATACAAGTGTCATAGTCAAGTAGTTATTTGGTTCAAATCAAATATCTTCCCAACAATCATAACCATTAATTACAATTAACTAAATTCGAAATTCGGAATTCCCATAAATGGGAAAAATTTCCCAATTTCGAATTTACCAAAAACGGTAATAATATCCTAAGAAATTTCAGACTTTAAAAATAATTTATTTTTGGGGATGTTGCATGATATATAGGAGTTGGCGGGCGAGAAGAAAGCGCCTTGATCATATTCACTCACAGATGCCAAATGCTAGATGCCAGATCTTTCATGGTGCATATATACCTTAAGCGTTTCCACCTTACATTCCTTTGCTTGCATGTTGCAGATACCTTAAGCATTGCCACCTTACCTTCCTTTGCCGGTGTCTGTCACCTTTGCAAGACGCCTGCAAGATTTTCCTTGATCTAAGAGTGCCTTTTCCAAAGGTCTTTGCAAGATTAAATGTTAGTGAATGAGAGTTTTCATTTTCTAATGTTAGCTCCATCTTCACGGCAATAAGACATCTACATTTATATCCAATAAGAAATCAAGAATTATTTTTATAAATAATTTAAAAATAGATGTTTTTGTTAAAACTTTTGTTAAATTGCTAATATATTTAAATAAGTCAAAGAAAACTAATACTGAGTCAACGCATATCGACTGCTATATACATGCCTTCGACAAGTATAATAACATATAAAAATTTAAATTTATTTAAATTTATTTTAAATCTAGATTTATTAAATATTTATATTTATTAATAATTATGTATGTAATAATATATATAAAACTAAATTTATTTAAATTTAGATTTATTTAATATCTATATTTATTAAACATAGGGATAAAAAAATTTAGGATTGTGATTTTTTTTATTATTTAAAACATAATTTAATATATTATTATAAAAAAAATAAAAATAAATAAACTTATCCATTTTTTAACTCAAATTTATAAATACAACCACATATAAAAATTAAATTAATTTGATTCATTTTAAACTTAAATATATATAATACAAAAGAGATCAAAACGTAAATTTTAATAATTTAATAGGATAAAAATAATATATAATATAAAATTAAATAATTAAAAGAATTATACTTTCAAAAAATTAATTCTTCTTTCATACTATATTCTAAATTAAAATGAAACTAAGATATTATAATATTTAGAGTATACATACAATCTGTAAAATATATGTACTCTTAACTACAACTTCCTAGTCCTAAGACACTCCATGGAAGGGAAACAAGAAGGGATTGGAATTTATGAGAACCTCAAGATATAAGACACGCCATGGAAGGTTAGTAAGAAGGGATTGGAATTTATGAGAACCTAAAGATAAAAGGGTAGTTAGATCAGTGGTGGCTTTGCTCTTAACAAAATAAAATGATAAGTGATATTACACTCTATTATACCAGACATTCACAATTGTGTTAAATAATGACCTGATTTAATGGTGTTGATAAAGTGATATATTATTGATATGGTGTACTATTAGATAAAATATTGTGGACAAACCCATCATGAGAATTTTGGAAAAGACGATGAACCTTGTTATTAAAGGTATATATATAATAAAAATGGAAAATTGTGGCATAATTGTTGAAAGGAGGTGGCTAGTATGGATCATGGTGCATGAGAGAGGATGGTAAGGAGAAACAGTGATGATTGAGATGACCTTGCCAGACTAGTATGCTGCTAGATATAAATTTCAGATACCCAAAACAATCTTCTAGCATACAAAATTTAATTACTAGTCAAGATGGTAGTTGGGAAGTCTTCATCAGGAGTAAATGAGGAGATGGGAAAAGTACCCATCTGTAAACTTCTTGATATAACAAATGAAATATTGTTGGAAAAGGAAAGAAAAGTTAGGAAAATTTTGGGCAGAGGGCAGAGGATAGAGACGAGTAGGTAAGAAGACCATTCAATAGGAAGGAGAGCATGCAAGGGTCTCTGATTCTGATGAGAACTGAGAAATATATGTTATTTTGGGTACAAGAGTGCTTAGAAAATGTTTTCTAATCGATATGATAAATGAATATACAGTGATTGAGTGAGAAATAACACTGATATCCCTTGCTTGGTGGATAGAAAACTGAACTTCCAGGGACCTATGGGAAAATGAGAGTAACCTTTGTCCCTTGTTGTAGCTGAGAAAAAAGGAAAACTTCATCTATCTCATGGAATCATGATCTAGCTAGAAGGTGGCCAGTTGAAGAATACTCAAAGAGAAAACTGTGCTTATGGTTTGGTGGAAAAGAGCACCCCTTTCGGCAGTTGCCAACTAATTTCTCATTTCAGATAAGTGTGACTCTGAGTTTTTATTTTTTCTTGGATGTTTTGTTGAAATATGCATTTTCGTGTTCTGTTAGATAATGGAAAATTATTTTACCTTGCTTGAATGGTAGAATTAATGGCTCTGATGGTCTAGCGGCCTGGGAAATTGGAAGAAAATCTTGAATATCATATTTTGTAGATGGTTTTTTTCCTACCTATGTTTAGAGAAGGAGAATTGATAGTAATGAGCTTTAAATGAAATTGGGAGCATAAGACTTTGACCCTTGTGTTGGTGGGAAACTCCTCAAGGGACTATATAAGGACCAAACCTAGAAGTATAGAGTCGGGATAGGCTCTATTAGATAACCCTGAACCTATCAATCCTTTAGAATTACCATTGTCCTGTTACAGGATTTGGATTTTGAACTGAAAGACACTTCCTTCAAACCAGTATCCCTAGTGATTGTAGGTTCAAGTCCGCGGCCTTAACAAAATATCGGATAAGATTTGAGGGTGTATCCCTTGGGGGATTATGAAAGCCCCATATGAATGGGACCCTGGAATCATGTTCTACACTAAAAGGGAACTAAGCCTTCTGCGCTTCACGACTTCGAAGGTTTGAAACTTTGGGATGTTGGAACCTCTGAACATTCAAATATCATCGAAGAAAACCTGTTGAAATGGCGGCCAGATGGTTGACTAAAAACTGACAGTTTCCTATCCATTGTCATGTCATACGATTTATTGTTAAACCCTCACCAACTTTTTAGCCATGAAGTTATGTGAGTCATCGATCCAAGAAACAAAATGATCTCTCCTTGCTATTGGATATATGCTACGGTCAAATTCGACGTTGACTCACTCCAGGAATGAGAAGGTGTTAAACGACCATAACTCCCAAATGTCAATGTCACGAAGTAACTCAAGACGTATATTTAAGGATCCTTCAGAATCTCTCTCAACTATTACATTGATCCTAGTGCAAGGATAGGGTAAGCGATAGTGTTGACCGACAGCAAGAAATCATATCCCCTTTATGACCTTTCTTGTAGGTAACCCTTTGGGACTTGAATGGGAGAATACCTATAAGGGACAGGAGATCGTGAAATATCGAAGTGGAAAAATACTTCCAACCGTCATATTGAAGGGGAGGAATTCATAGACATTGTGGACCGTTGATCGAGGGTCTGTTGGGAACCTTTATCGACCATCTAATCAACCAATGGGAGACAATGTAGACACTTCTCCAAAGTGTTACATCGACATTCTGGAACTTTAGAACTCTGGGACCCCAGAAGATGCAAGGATATAGGATGGTGTGTTAAACGTCGAAGTGTTGAAGCAATGAAATCCCTATGTGATGTACAATATTGGTTGGTCGGGGCATGCACACCCTGATGATCTAGTGTTGTGGGATTAGTTGTAAATTAAGTGTGGGACCCCCCGCCTTTGTCAGGTTTAAGCTATGTGTTAAGAACAGATGAATCTTAGTTGTCAGGTTTGAGGGTGGATAGAATATCCACCATATATTTCAGAGTGGAAAGATTATTTTGGACTTCAGAACTCTTGGGAAGTTTGTAGACTTATAAAATATTATCGAAGGGGTTGAAGGACTATTACCCATGAAGTCTCGGGAGATATCCCCTACAAGTGCCCCTCTATTGGCCATGTAATCACTAGAGGATGACAAGTGAGGTCATTTCATTGATAGATAGGATGGTACGAATGAGGTGGAACCCTTTGCGTGCCACATGGCCTTTGACCAACGATACCCTGAGAAGTTTAGGGAGCCATAACTTTCGACTCATGTCTTGGTTTTGAATGAGTTTATAGTCGTTGAAAATATATCGGACATCAAAAGGAAATGTGCACCTACTCGAGGAACTCAAAGAAGTTGTAGGAAGGAGATAATTTTATACCCCATACATTAAAAGGATACATAGGGGCTAGGTGTGTGACAAAAAGGAAACAACACATAGCCTACTTCGACACATGAAAGAGTCGAACAAGATTTAATAGAAAAATTCTAAGGGGCATGGAACTCTACCCTACCCAACTGTAAGATCTTATTTAAGATTTACTACTGAAAGGAGTGAGACCTTATATTGTTTACATGTTCTGAATCTGAGCTACATATTGTTTTATATGAGGAATAATGAATCTAATTTTACCTTACAAAATAATATTACCTGTGATGTTCATAAAATTTGAGGATAGTTGACTAATAGAAAATGTTGTTATCAACACTTAAACAGTTAGTGGACAACAAGGAAAACTACAGTGTAAATAATGGTGACACACCATGAGTGGGGGGGAAGATCCCATAATATAGAAGAATATTTTGTTGAGAGGAGTGTTGTGGAAACCCCTCTAGATTTAGATGAAACAGTAAGAATCCTTATGGCATAGTTACAAATATTTAATCAAGATAATGGGAGACTCATGAGAGAAAAAGAAAAAAAAAACTAAAATAAATGTAGTCCTATTGCAAAGCCTGCCAGAATTACAGATGCAACTGCAACATGAAGTCATGGCCAGTAATGTGGACATACATATTATTAATATAACCCAAAGTCCACTTGAGATACAAAATCATGGGCTTGAAAATAGAAACACAAGAAGAAGCACCTCAAACAAGGCCCAACATGGAGCCCAGAGGCATGCTGACATCAAGGATTCAACTGAAGAATCCTCTAGTAAGGAAACCGACAACTCCAAGGAATTATCTAGCAGTGAGACTAGTTTACAATCTCAGAGGATAAGAAAGAGGAGGAATCATTCCAGGAGCCATGACCCATAAGATTTTAAGAAAGCAAAACCACCCACTTTTGATGGGGAGATTAAGAATGGGGAAGAAGAAAAATCTTGGATACTCAGCCTAAGGAAGTACTTCAGAGCCCATAACTACTCTGAGATCTTAAAGGATAGAATAGCCATATTTAACTTGAATGGAAAGGCTCCATCTGGTGGGAGGACCTTATAAATGTGAAAGGAATTCATGAGAAGGATTTTTTGTGGAAATGATTTGAAAAGTACTTTAAGAAAACGTACTTATCGTAAAGGTACTCTGATGAAAGGACTAAGGATTTTTATGAACTCAAACTTAGAAAACTCACCATTGATAAATATGTCAACAAATTCCTTGAGTGGTTGAAGTATGTGTGTTACATCAAGAATGAAAAGGTGAAGGTGCAACAATTCATTAGCAGGCTACCTCAATCCTATCGAGACATAATTGAGTTTGATGGAGCCAAGACTCTAGAAGACACCATTAAGAAGGCAATGTACTACTATGAACAATTCAAGCACAAAGAAGAATCTCATAATGATTGGAAAAAGGAAATAAAATTGGGATTCAAGAAGAAGGGATTTAAACATTCAAGGTTTATGAACCATGGGAAAGGATCTAATATAAGCCTTCCTACTAAAAGTGTGTATCAACATAATTTTCCATATGCAAGTGGAAATAAACCCTGTGGATCAATCCGAGGAAATACTGACGATAAAAGGAGAGAACCATTGGAATTTTTGGGAGGCAGAGAAGAACATTTGTCGATGGAATTCCCCCATAGGAAGCAAGAAAATAAGAGTGTCTACAACATCCATGAATCTACCACAATCAATGATGTGGCTAGGAGGATTCCACAAATTTATGCACCACTAGATAATCGAAAAGTTGATCACAAAGCTTCAGTAATGGAGATGGAAGGTATGATTTCCAACCATCTTGTTTCTATTTTGATTAACCCTAGTTCTAACCTAAGTTATGTTTCCCTCAAACTATGGAGAAATGTAATTTGTATCGAGTAAAATAGACTAAATTATGGTTGGTACAACTAGCAACTTGGACAAAAAATAAAGTAACAGAGGTCTTACCAGTAGACCAATTCATTTTGAGTGGGTTTTCCACCCAAGCAACTCTAAATATACTTCCTTTAGGATCTTATTACCTACTTATTAGCATGGAATGGTTGGATTCCCATAAATCTAATTTTGACTGTTATAATAAAAAAATGAAGTGTGAAGATGAGGAAGGGAGGAAAAGAACCCTACAAGGAATTGAAAATCATGTCTCAGTGAGACAAATATCAACACTTCAAGTGAAGAAGTATTGCATAAAAGGATGTCCTTTGTATGCAATACAAGTGTTGAACTCTGTTGAGGACAATAAAACAAGCCTAGGGGACCATCCTATATTAAGAGAGTATAAATATCTATTTCCAGAAGAGGTACCAGGGCTACCTCCAAGAAGATATATTTATTTTTCATTATAAATTGTACCTAGAGTGGTGCCAATGTCTAAATAACCCTATAGAATGAGTATATCAGAGCTAGTTGAGCTCAAACTATAGCTGAAGGATATGTTGGAAAAGGGTTACATCTATCCTACTGTGTCCTCTTTAGGAGAACCAACCTTGTTTGTGAAAAAAAAGGCTGTCACACTCAGATTGTGCAGAGACCATAGAATGTGAAGAGATTTTTCACCAACTTAAACACTCGTTAACCAATGCACTAGTACTGAAAATTGTAGGCCCACATAAGGACTTCCTGGTGTGTACAAATTCTTGCAAATAAGGACTCAGAGGATTCCTCATGCAAGAACGTCATGTAATCAGTTATGAATCCAGAAAATTGAATGCACATGAAATCAATTATGTGACGCATGGCCTAGAATTGGATGTCATAGTAAATTGTTTAAAAATGTGAAGCAATTACCGCCTAGGCTGAAAATTTCTATTTATGACTGACCACTGTGGGTTGACATACTTGTTTGACCAACCCAAACTCAATTMTAGACAAGCTAGGTGGTTGGCCCTTCTTAGTGAATTCGATTTTGAAATAAAAAATATTAAGGAAAAGGAAAACAAAGTGGTTGATGCCCCAATTATAAGTATGAAAGTGATTCATTTGGTAGCCACAAATACATGTGAATCATACATAAAGGAGAGAGTTAAAAGTGTTGGAGCATAACCCTAACTTACATTAGTTTATACCTAGATTAGACTCCTAGATCTTGGTTAATACATTCATTTACACTTTATTTCACCTAATTTGGCCACATAGAGAACAAGGGTGCCTCATCCCTAGATTTTAGGGAAAACTATTATTTTTAGATCAAGACTCAACTGTCGGTTCTTGATTTTCTTGATTTATTCTTGATTTTATTGATTTATTCATGATTTATTCCAACTCCCCCAGAAAAAAACTCATCTATTATTGGGGAATGTGCACCTACTCTTTGAGTGAGATATTTATTCCTTAATTAACGATTTTTGACGTTACTATTATTAGTAACTACTATTTCGGGTCAGTTAAGTGAGTTGGAACTGCTTCTCTTGTAAGTTAAGTGAGCTTAAGTGAGCTAATGCACATCACTTGACTATTGTGGACATTAATGAGTGTGTGACATGTATATTTAGTGGTCTAGGTCGAACTATGTGGTCTCCCTTAGATTATGACACCTATTTTAGCTATTTCTAGCTTTTTTTGCCTAGAATTTCTTTGTTGGAAATTCTATATATTAACCTCCTCTCTTATTTTTGAGGTTGGTTGCTCATGTATATTCATTTCTTATTAATATAATTATCTAATTTATGGATCAAAAACTTTTTCTCATCTCTTGAATATCAGCAAATTGCATGTGTTCAATTTAACTAGAATTCTAGATCTATCGGGGTTTCTACAGGAATTCTATATGGTATCAGAGCTAGATTGAATCTAGTGGATTGTACATGGTTTTATTTGTAGGTATGGATCATCAGGAGGCACAAAAAGAATAAATGTATAATATCTCTCATCCCACAAAACTCATTCTAATTCCTTTCAATTAATTCGAATGGAAGACAGAGATCTCTCTGCTCCTCCGAAGCAAAGGGCTTTACAGGGTAACAATGGGAACGGAGAAAGAATCGACTGCTGCAGCAGAGAATATAAAGTATTCCAATAAATTAGATGAAGAAATTGGGATAATATGCCTATCAATTTCTAGGGATATCTTCTTTCATGTCAGTAGAGACACTACTCCCAATGTGGTCTGGACCACATTGGAAGGACTATTCGGCAAGCAAGATGTAATGAGAGTGCATCAACTGGAGAATGAACTCATATCCCTAAGTCCAATTCATTTCAGAAACCTGCAAGAATTCTTCACCAATTTCAAATCCATCCTCATTGAACTTAATTCATGTGCAGTCACGAAAGAGGAAGAACAACTCATCCTTTCAATTCTCTCGAAATTAGGCCCTGAATATTTTGTATTTGTGTTGTCTTTTCAAGCATCTAAATTGACTCAGGCAAAATGGAAAATGCCTCCATTAAATGATTTCATTGTAGAATTGACTCAATATAAATCTAAGTTAGTCCAAATGGGTGCCATCGAGCATTCCAAGAACCAAGTACTTGCGGCTACTAATCCTCCAAAGAGTAGTGGAAAAGACAAGAAAAAGGGAACGGGTAAATTTCCTGAATCGAAGAAGGAGAGATACGCACAATCTTCAGATAAATATTTTGATCCTAAGGGTATGAAGAAGAAGGAAATAACACTTTGAATATACTATTCCAAAGGTTTTCATCCCGAATAAAATTGCATGAGGAAGACTATCGATGAGATGGCTAAGCAATTGCAGCAACACAATCTCACGGTGCCCGAAAATGCAAAGAAGATAGATGATAACAGAACATGAGGGAGAGAATGAGATGGTCATGATTTAATGTATATCACATCCTATCCATCATCTTGGATCCTTTATTCAAGTGCATTCAACCATATGGTTGCATCAAAAGATGAATTTTCCTCCATCAAAGAAAGCACTAGATCCCCAATTTACTTAGGAGATGCCACACCCACAAAGGTGTGTGGAGAAGGAATTGTTGATCTTGAAGGGGGTTGTTTCAGAAATGTGCTTCATGTTCCCTCACTATCCAAAAATATTCTCTTGATATATCATATCACTCATTCCGGCTCTGGAACGAAGGTGGAGTTCACTTTGGACTCCACAGTGATTACCAACATTTCCATAGGCTCACAACTTGCACATGGAATTGCAGATCACGGTTCTCGTTTGTATTTCTTCTCCCACTTTGTTCATAAATCTATTAGAAATATATTTATTTCACAATATAATGATATCATTAGGTTATGGAATGAAATATTTGGCCATATAAACTATAAGTACTTGCATCAACTCAACAAGGAAAACATGGTAGAAGGATTGCCAACTATTAAATTCACAAGCGGTGTATGTCAAGGATGCATTTTTGGCAAGCATCCAGAGAAATTTTTTGACAAAGGGATGGTACAGAGAGATTCTTCACCTCTTGGGATGATTCACAGTGACATCAAAAGCCCATTCCCATAGCCTTCAATCAGTAAGGCTCGATATGTACTCACCTTCATAGATGATTTCTCTCGCTTTACTTGGGTATTTTTTTTGAAATTAAAATCAGAAGTATTTGAATGTCTTATAGAATTTAAAGCACTTGCTAAGAATGAGTCTGGGTGTAAGATTAAGATACTCCATACTGATAATGGGGGGGATTATGTCAAAAAATATGTGCAGCAAATTTGTATTGATGCAGGTATACAACTACAACACACAGTGCCATATACACCACAACAGAGCGATGTTGCAGAGAGGAAAAACCGGTCCTTAAAAGAGATGGCCAATTGTATGCTATAGTTGAAATCATTAGCTCCCAAGCTATGGGATGAAGCTATTAATTGTGAAGCATACATTCAGAACCGATTTCCTCACAAATCACTCAAAGGAACCACTCCTTTTGAATGTTGGACCAGTAAGAAATCAAAAGTGTCATACTTTTGTATTTTTGGTTCACGAGCATGGGCTCACATTCCGACAGATAAGAGGAAGGCTTTGGAGCCTCAAAGTGTTGAATGCATATTTTTTAGATATATTGAATGTGTCAAAGGATATATATTTCTGGACTCTCACACTGAAAATTTCATTCTAGCTCAAAGTGTCAAGTTTGAAGAAGAATCACTGCATGATTTTTTAGAAGTCCCTGCCAAGGAACCGCTTGTTGTCACTGATGAGGAGGAGTCAGAAACTTCTTTGAGAACTTTAGAGAATCCATAAGAGTATAATTTTGGGTCTGATATAGAGGATGATGAGCAGGTCATGTCTTCTCTAACTCAGTTGCCAACTTGGGCAGAGAAAACCCTGGAAGATGCGGGTGAACTAGTCGATGATCCTGTGGATACAAGAAGGACTAAATCATAGTTTTTTGGGGCTCCTCAAGCCCTGGCTGCCACAGAAACTTTGTTTCCCATACATTTCTATATTTCACTTGGTTTAGATCCAAAGTCACACTCTAAGGTTGCTGGAAACCCACTCTGGGAGGCTGCCATGGATGAAGAGTACTCTTCTCTTATGGACATCAACACATGGGACTTGGTTCCACTTTCGAAAGGAAGAAAGCTTGTTCGATGCCGATGGATATATTGAACAAATATTTATGTATATGGTGATATCAGAAATTACAAATATCAACTTGTCGCAAAAGGATACTCACAGGTACATGGCATAGACTACACAGAGACATTTGCACCTATTGCAAAAATGGACTCCATTCGACTAGTTTTGGCCATTGCCACTTCTCGCAGATGGGAAGTTCATCAAATGCATTACATACGTGAGCTGATCCATGAAATATTCATTTCACTGTAGTACTACCCCATAGAGAAGCAGGTTGCAGACATCTTCACCAAGTCCTTCACTGAAAAGAAATTTTCAGAACTCAGAGTTATGCTTGGAGTGGTGGAGACAACTGAGTAGGTCACTTTTGGCCACTCAGCATTTTTTTCCTCCTTTTTTTGGGGGGGGTGTTTCCCATGAGGTTTTCCCTCTTTCCTCGTTTCATGAGGAGTTATTTTATGTAATGAGTACCTAAAATGGCCAAGTTGTCGGGACTCAAATTTTTTGTCATTACAGTTAGGCATAAGGGGGGGTGTTCGAGCATAACACTAACTTACATTAGTTTATACCTAGATTAGACTCCTAGATATTGGTTAATACATTCATTTACACTTTATTTCACCTAGTTTGGCCACATAGAGAAGAAGGGTGCCTCATCCCTAGATTTTAGGGAAAACTTCTATTTTTAGATCAAGACTGAACTCTTGGTTCTTGATTTTCTTGATTTATTCATGATTTATTCCAAATACCCCATGAAAAAACTCATATATTATTGGGGAATGCACACCTCCTCTTTGAGTGAGATATTTATTCCTTAATTAATGATTTTTTTCATTACTATTATTAGTAACTACTATTTCGGGTCAGTTAAGTGAGTTGGAACTGCTTCTCTTGTCAGTTAAGTGAGCTTAAGTGAGATAATGCGCATCACTTGACTCTTGTGGAAATTAATGAGTGTGTGAAATGTATCTTTAGTGGTCTAGGTGTTGACGGGCGAAATCGACTGTCCATCAACTGAGAGAGTTGAACCGGTCCGGGGTTGTCTAATAACCCAAGCCATTTGGGATGAACCACCCTGACGGGTTTAGCGGCTCCATTAGCCGATCTAGGGTCCTAAGAAAACAAAAAATGAAACTAATCTACAAAAGCTAATCTAACTTAAGCTAACTAACAAAACAAACAAACTAATCTAACTATTCTATATATACAATCTACTAACTAATACTATACTAACTCTAACTAATTAACTATCTAATTACTAACTAAAATATAACTTATTCACAAAATGTACAATATCTACAATTTACAGATTTGAATAAAACCTGAAAAACTCATTTGCATTCTGCCCTAAGACAGAGAAAGATATTTTTGTTGATTTTATAATTTTATGAACAAAAATAAACAGAAAACTAACTGAACTAAATAACTAATCTAAACTACAAATATATCTAATTAAAATACTAATATTATACTAAACAAACTAATGAAAATAAATACAAACTGACCTGGAGAATTGCTCCAAATTTGTCCTATGTATGATGACTGTTTTAGCAGATTGGAGGGAGGAAACCCGCACCGAATTACCCAGGAGCTTCTCGTAAACGATAGCTGCAGTGCTCTTCAAGTGTGTTTATAGGAAAAACAAGACATAAAAATCACAACAATCATATGATTTATAAATCTCCACAGTTAGATAAATCTGTATGCAAAGACTTATACTAAATAATTCAATTGATGAAGAAAAGAAATATGTCATTCATAAACTGAACCAAGTAATTGCTATGTTTTTAAATATTGAAAGAAATCAGACATGGATCATATTAATTAATTCATATCATTTTGCAAAATACTATGATAGCTAAAGTAGTCACTGATCAAATGCAAATTGATAAGCATAAACTTGAAACAAAAGATTGATATTATGAAAAGCGAAAGTTGTAGCAGAACATCAACTTCTGTCTCAGTTTGTATTAGGAATCCATAGCCTGGTTCTTCCACAAGTGAGGATGATCCTTATTAAAAAAATAATAAGTATTTATAAGTTTTCCACAGGGTAAAACCTCCCTGTGGAAGTTATCAAACTATTTACATAAATCTAGGAAGATATCCCAAGTTTTAACTAAACTAGGAAACTACAATAAAACTAAAACACCCAAATATCTCTTGAACTGTCCAACATGTCCCATGCAATTCGAATTTACCTGAAACATGTCAGAAATGGACAAGTTAGAGGGACTTTTTATTAATAAAACAATAAAAATCTAATTCTTTAGACTAGCTACAGAATCTTCTGATTCTGTAGCTGGTCTAAATAAGACACAGAATCAGCATCAAAATCGATTGAAAATCTTTTAAAGAATTCAATTTAATTGACATCCAATAGCTATTTGAAAACGAAACATTTAATTAAAATTTGTTATACCATTCGAAATCAAACAGGATCATAAATCATTCAACCGAATACAGAGACAGGTGTACTCTGTTTCTTTTGTTACCACAAAATTGAACGAACAGAATCATAATTAATCATTGAGAAATCGCTTGATATCCAATTGAAACTGATATAACCAAAACAAATCATAGGTAATGTTTAAACAGGAGATACGATCGAATCCAAACAAAATCATTTACAATTCGTTATAGTTGTAACGACATACCAAACGATTTATATCATAAGTGAATTAAACCAATACTGGCGCATAACTGTCGAAAAATGAGATCGTAACAGGGTGTAACAGAGTTCGTATGAGATATCRATCATTTTTTTTTGCAAATTGGGGCAAACAAGATCGATTGACCTTGACCAAAATCATTCCATTCAAACGAATTGTAACCGGATTTGGTAGGGATAACACAGTCAATCAATTCGTTTTGTAAATTTAAAATCAAACARAGCATTCATTTATGATACAAATCTTACTCATAAAAATGATCGAACTAACAACAATCCAATCAAGTGAATCAATCAGTTGGGGTTTAGCATAGTTGTCATGAATCAAATCCATTCCATGATTCGGGTGCACTTGCACAGGCTTAAATGAGAGCATTGTTTTTATAAAAACATAGTCGTTCTTTCCAAATTAAATTGAACAAAGTGGTATTCCCGACTTGGAAAACTATATGACACAGTATACCATAAGATCGTAACAAGAAAACTCATTGAAAACGTTTGCCAATCACAACATACGAATCATAATGAAATCAAATCCAAACATAATCACACTCTAAATTGAGCGAGAAAAACTTCCTATTCAGAGTAAATACAAAACAAATTCAATCGAAAGCAACTCTTCAATCTCATTAACTCAATCAGGCAAACCAACGAATCAAATCCACACGGAAACCATTCAAATCCAATAAAAATCTATCAATGGCTATACTGGGAATGATTAACTCGTGTATCTAAAACAAAAATTAATTTATTTTTAGCGAAGAAAAACAATGTCTAGGATGATCACCGAATGACAGAGGCATTTGAGCGAGAGACTGAGCTATTTAAAAAACAGAATTCAAATCATTATACAACCTTGATCATTCGCAAAACTAAAACAATACCAAATTTCATACCTGTATGGCTGGATCACAACAATTTGGATTTGATAATGGTTGTGGTCGATTCAACGTTCTTGAAAAGGATGGAGCCTGTCGTCTTCTACTTTTTATCAATTTCTTGGAGTTCATTTCTCTGGCTGGTCAACATTGCAATTTGATCTTCCAGCGATTGAATTTTCAATTGGAGTATAGGAGCATCGATGTAGTATCATTCCAACCATAAATCGCATTGGTCACAGGAAGACTGTGAGGGGTTTGAAAGAGCAGGCGTGGGTTTGATCATATGGCTGAGGGTTTCGTTAGGCAATTTAATACTAGGGTAGCCGGGATCGTTTCTTAGGAAGGGGGGAAGATTCGTCATGAAATCATAAGGTGGTTCGGGGCATAAACCCTACGAGTAAGGGTACTCGCTGGCTAAGAAACATTCTACGTCAGAATCTGAATCCTCACTAAGGATAATAGGCTTTGACTCAGCAGAGGGTTTAGGTTTGTTCCTAGCCATTCTTGAAATCAGCCAGGCGTTCCTTTTTCCTTTGGCATAAGCAATAGGGTTTGCCTTGGGCTTTTTGCTCGCAGGATTCTTAATAGTCTCGGCCTTCTCGGTTTCAACGTCTGGTAAGTCAATAGCAGGATCGATCATAGGATTAGGAGAGGGTAATAGGATACATAAGGGCACAAGTGGCTCGGCCTTGGCTTCAGTCACCACAGGCTTGTCAACCTGTATAGGGTCCGAGTCATTGAAACCATTTCGAGTGACGAAAGCTCTCCAACTATCACCATGTAAACTCAAATGATGCACAACGATAAGTTTATTAAGCCCATAGTGGAACAGGCTCCTGTCAGCGTTTTTTCATTTAAACCTTTTCGACATTTTATATAGGCTACGCTGAAAGTAAAAGGGAAAATTCAACGGGTATCCCATAAAGTTCATTAATAAACGCAGGTGGTAGAGGAAAATGAGTCCGTATCGACCTTCATAGGTCACAAACTGTTTGACTACCATCAAAGTATCATGCCATCGTGTTTAAAGTGCATAGATGGGCATACCTCTGTCACAAGAGGTGACTTTGCGCGAGACAAACAAAATCGTCCAGGGCACCTCTTCGACCTTACAATTTTTGAACCAACGCTGGCCCGAGGATGGTAACCCTGTAGCAGAACTGATAAATTCCTCGTCGATTTCCAACTGGATGTCTCCCACCTTGGCTCTACAGCCATAGAAAGTTAGGGTGAATTGTCGTTCCACACAGAGATTAAAACCCTCAAATAGTTGCACGAAGGTGAGCCATTCATTATCCTCTAGGTCTTTGCGGGCATTGTCAAACATTAACAAGGCTTGGTTTCCGTTTGGCTCGATTCACACAACTGGTGCCATGGAGCCGAGCACATGGTAAGCTGAGGGTTTGGATCATAACACACAGGGGCATAGCTACCTGAGATAATAGAAGTGAACGGGGATAAGGATAGGCATAAATTCCATCGTGCGAAGGTGGTGGAGCTTATCCCTGCCATGCAAAACAATTATTGCCAAAGTACATCCACCGGTTTACATAGATGTTCAATCCATTATAGCATAGTTCAACAGTCATATCACTTGGCCGACTAATGAAATCAATGGATAAATCAATGCGCGCAAACGTTAGGCCATAGTTTTAAACACCCAACATATGAATCAAAACTAAAATCAACTATGCACCAATGTGTCAGCTCATATAATCAATACTTTAACCAATGTGCCAATGGGTATTCATATAATCAACAAGCCAATAGTTATGAAAAACAAACATAGGTATCATATTAAAAAGATATATGAAAGATTAAATCATAACACCCATGTATCTTATGAAACCAAAGGTCAAGTAGGTCAAATAAAATACAAATCCAAATGCCAATGCATTATAAACTCAATAAAACCAAATTACACAATCAATCGAAGCATGAGTAATGAGTACAGATCGAAAGTTTTTCCAGCTGCAATCAATAAGTGAAATGTAATCTCAATAGGCATATCGACAAGAGAAATAATGACAGTTCAGATAATGATTTCAATGCGGCTTTGAAAGACTTAAGTTTTCACGCTTACAGTCATGAAAACAAAACAAAGGTAAATGTGTAAATGTCGCAGAAAATAAAAGTGTCATTTATTTAAAAATTGCGACGAAAAATTGGTGTTTGTAAAACATTGGTGTAGGAAGCTTATAAGACAATGGAAAAATGTGAATTGGCTGCCAACAATGGCGACACACTGGTAGAAGAAGTTATCTCTGCCAAAATAAACAAATTCAAATTAGGACAACAAAGATAATTCCAACTCAAAAATAACAACCAGAAAATTGTATAAACATCATCATTAACCAATTATTCCAGCAGTGTTTCAAAAGATGAAAACTGATAACAGTCTTAAGATCAGCAAGTCACGATATTAAAGATAAAATCTTCAATACTGTTGGCATAGCCATTGCTGCCAACAGACGTCCATAGCCTTGACAGGGTTTCCATTTAACCCACTCTGACATCTGTATCCTGCCAAGAAGTTCTGGATCAGAATAAAGGACATTAAAGAGGTTTCTTTTTTGCAATATTTTCATATACCCGACATTGCTTCGCTGCCAGCGGGCCTGTTCAGTACCCCGACGAAGTTGTCTTGGTGCCATGCATGCATTTACCCACTGCCAGCAGACCTGTTCAGCATCCCGGCAGGTTTACAAGAACTTCCCACAGCTCTTATTCAT
The DNA here is from genome assembly GCA_009831015.1 of Picea engelmannii. Classification (NCBI taxonomy): domain Eukaryota; kingdom Viridiplantae; phylum Streptophyta; class Pinopsida; order Pinales; family Pinaceae; genus Picea; species Picea engelmannii. The sequence goes on from ML792204.1 coordinate 284,906, forward strand.
AATTTATTTTGTTTTGTCTTTTTATAGATATATAGTCGAGCAGGGTGACGCATGAAAATCATGATATTTTAACATATATTTTTAGACCTCATCAGAATTTCATAGAACTGTCCTTAATTTAGATCCAGAGATGTTTTATTTACAAAAACAACTTCCTAAGACAGGGAGACACCTTCTAAGTCATTCCTTTACGGAATAGGGACAGTGTAAAAAGATAATAGATGATCATGACGAACTTTACTCAGAGTTCGAAATTAGTCAACTTCTTTCAAACAACAGACTTTTCCAACACAGTTATAAACTTCAGCAATATACCATTGATGTTTGCACAAATTTCTTGGGAAGTTATTTCAGCGAAGAAAATTTCTATTGTCTTTGTCTGAATAGCTCAGTGTACAGGTATGTGTATTTCAAAGACGCAAACCGACAAATTCAAGGAAAAATCAAAAACTAAAAAGCAAATGAAAAAGCACACAAAAGAAAAAATATGTACATAATATACAAAGGTTGTTTATCAAGCAAAGTATCTCTTCAAGGCTTGGCCATTCACCGAGTAGGTGTCAGGCTTCCCTTCAAGATTCTGCAATCGAAAAGAACTGGGACCCAACTTTTCAGCAATTAAAAATGGTCCAAGCCACATATTTTGAAATTTTGTGTGCTCTCCCTTTCCCTCATGTGGTTTGTCCCACTTCAAGACAAGATCACGTACTTCAAAATTCCTATCAGAAGAAGAATTAGAATCGAGCCAACTTTTAACCAATTGTTGATGTTGATCTAACTTACATTTAGCTTGGGTTCTTACCTCTTCTAGCTTCATCAAATCGTTAATTTGGTTTTCTAGAGGGGGACAATGTTCTTCTTGAACCTTCTGTGACAATTGAAGTGAAGGAAGAAGAATGTGAGGTGGCAGAATTGCTTCTCTGCCATAAACGAGAAAAAAAGGGGAGTTACCTATAGCGGCTTTTGGTGTTACCCTATCAGCTCACAACGCGTTGAGCAGTGTATTGTGCCAATTCTTGTGATTTTCAACCACCATTCTCTTGATGATTTTGATCAAGTTCTTATTTGTTGATTCTGCCAATCCATTGCCCTGGGGGTAATAGCTATAAGAGTACTTCAGCTTAACTCATTTTTCTAAAGAGAACTCACTCATCTCAAGAGAGGAAAAGTGAGAAGCATTATAGAAGACTAAACAGTCAGGGATACCGAAACCAGTGATAATATTCGAATTCAGAAAGGCAATTACCTGATTGGTGTTGACAGTTCTTAGCGCAGCAGCTTCAAACCATCGAGTAAATTAATCTGTGGCTGTCACAATAAACTTGTGCTTTTGTGAGGATGGAGGTTTGATTGGACCTATGATATCAAGGCCCCATTGCTGGAAAGGAGAATCTTCTGAAACGGGCTGCAGCGGAAAGGCTAGTTTTTGCAATCGCGCTGATGCTTTCTGACAGATGATACATTTGCGACACAAGGCATGGGTGTCTCTAAAAAGCGTGGGCCAGTAATAACCGGCTCTTAAAACCTTATGAGAAGTGGTGTCACCACCAAAATGGCCACCAGCTTCTCCTGCATGGAACTCGAGCAAGACTTTTTCTGCTTCGTCTTTTTCAAGACAACGCATCAGTACGCCGTCAAAATTCTGATGAAACAGGATACCATTAACCAGATGAAAGGAGGCAGACTTTAACCTCAATGCTCTTCTCTTAGGGGGGTCTAAGTGACGAGGTGCTGACCCATGTTCAAGACAGAATCTAATATCGTCGTACCAAGGAATAACAAGGTTTTGTGGACAACAGATTGGACTTTGATCGCATTGTCCTAGGTTTGACATATCAATTTCTTCTTGTTGTCTTGTCTCCAAATCAGCTACTAACTTACATGACCCTTGGCCTCTCACAATTTGAGCTGGGGTGATTTCTAAGTCATACTCCTGCAAGGAGGTGACCCAGTTGGCTCTCTTTTCTCCTAGTTCCTTCTGCACTAGCAATTTCCTCACGGCTGGGTAAGGGACAATGACTTTCGTCCTTGACTTCAAAAGATAGGACTGGAAGTGCTTGACTGCTTTGAACATAGCATAAGCTTGTCAGCCTACCACTAGATAATTAAGTTCGGCGCCTTTGAAAGAGGAACTCATAAAGGTGATGGGTACTTCGTTGTTCTCGGCATTATTCTGAGTTAGGATGGCGGAATAGGAATGGTCAGAAGCAAAAGTATAGAGTGTAAAATCTTGAGAAAAATATGGGCTCATGAAAGACGGAGCATCTATAATGGCCTTCTTTATTTCATTAAAAGCTTGGTTTTCTAGGGGTCCCCAGTGATATTGGGTGTCTTTCTTAATCAAGTTTTGTAGAGGCCTGACCATTTCGGAGAAACTGGGGACGAATATCCGCACGAAGTTAATCTGGCCTAAGAAAGAGTGCATGGATTTTTTAGATGTAGGAGGGGGAAGTTTTGCGATGAACTGAGTCCTTTAGGGGTCAATAATCATTCCTTCGCTAGACACAATGAATCCTAGGAGTTTACCCTGTTCTACTGCAAAGATGGATTCTTTAGGGTTTAAGGAGATGCCGTATTTACGACATCGCAGTAGGACGGCTCGTACGTGAGCTAGATGATCGTTTTTGTTTTTAGAAAATACAGTCACATCATCTAAGTAAACTATGATGGGATGATTGATTAAGCCTCGGAACGCAATGTCCATTTCTCTTTGAAAAGTAGCTCCAGCATTAATCAATCCAAAGGGCATTTTCCGATAAGCATGAGTGCCCCACGGGGTATGGAAGGTAGTTTTGAGTTGGTCTGGTGGAGACATCACGACTTGGTTGTATCCAGAGAAACTATCCAATAAGGATAGCCTCTCGAAACCAGATACCTGTTGAAGGATCTGTTCCATAGGTGGGATAGGATAGTTATCTTTATCAGACGCTCTATTGAGGTTTCAGAAATCGACGCAGAGTCAAATTTCCCCATTTTTCTTCCGGACTGGGATGAGGTTAGAAACCCATTGAGTGTGCCTAACAGGAAAAATTATTTTAGCATTAAGGAGTTTATTCAATTCTTTTTGAATGGTTGGTTCTAATTTAGGGTGTATTTTCCTCAGTTTTTGTTAGAAGGGTAAGGTTTGGGGCTTCATCAAAATGACATGCTGTATGATATTATGATCAAAAGTTTTAAGATCATCATACGTCCATGCAAAGACATCCTTAAATTCTTTAAATAATTTAACAAATGCAGATTTTTCTTGTTGATAACATCCCAACCCTAGATTAATACACTGAGGATTTGCATTAGTTCCTAGGTTCACTTTTTCATAAGATAACGAGGAACTATTGGTTTTACAATTGACCGTCTTTTTAAATTTATCTTCAAAATCATAAAGCTTCTCTAATCTAACTATATATTTGGGTATCGAGTTTACCATGTCTGACAGAGCTTCAGGAGTTTTCAGATCATGTATTACTGTAAAATCATGCAAATTGTCGTCGTGCGTGTGTTCATCTATCACCGTGCCTTGAAAAGTTTCTTCCATGTGCAGAAAGTTGATAATCTGCTGATCATCGTCAAATACTCTCCAGTTCATGATGTTGTTGGGAACGGATGGATGAAACAGCAGCTCAACGAAGAATGCGTCTGGGGACAATCCTTCTGCAGGAAGAAGTTTAGAAGCTACATTAGCTAATAAATCTGCTTCAGAGTTATTCAACCTAGGAATGGAATTTATATTGAAAGAAGAAAATTTTTTCATTAAATTCCATACCTCAGACTGGTAGCTTTTGAGATGCAGAGACAGACAGTGGATAGAGTCTCTTACCTGTCTAACCACTATTTCAGAGTCGCCAAATACGGTTAAATTTTGAATGTTCATATCCAAAGATTTTCTGAGACCTTGCAGTAAAGCCTCATATTCTGTAGTATTGTTAGTACATTCAAATTCCAACCTACATGCTATCAATGTTTTGTTACCTGCCGGATCGATAATAACGCAGCCTGCTCCATCTCCTTCTTTGGACTTTGACCCGTCGAAATACATAGACCAAATTTGATTTGCATCGGGTACATGGGACCTTTGCGTGGAAGATGCTGGCTGCATATATGCTACAATCTCGGACTGTTGTTCTGGATTGGTGATAGGTGAAGCCTCGGCCATGAAATTTCCAAATAAGGTGTCCATTCCTTGTACTTCAGGTGAATCACCAGAAGTTGTGTATGGTTTGTTGGGATCGTTCAAATCGGTTACCGTGAACTTAAGGTAGCGCTCACGATTTACTCTGATTTTATTAGGCTTGTCGTTCTCTAGAAGCCATAGATGGGACCAATTTGTTGTGAAATAACCATTTAGTTGCTCCGACCAGTCCCTGCTCAAAAACAGACCATACACTTATGGAATATCCACAACAATTATATCAATAACTTGATGAACCTTGGGGTTAGACGATAATCTAATAAGTACATTTTTTAGTTCGCCTATAACTTTGACATTTGTCTAATCAAGTTGTATGATTTTTAAAGTAGAGGGTTCAAATTCTGCATTTATCTTTTGGAAAATATACCAAGGCATCACATTGGATGATGCCCATGAGTCTACCATACAATTATGCACATTTCTATTAAAAATCTCGAAAGTTAATAGAAAAGGAGGTACATTTTTACGAGTACTAAGAGTAGTAGCTTGTGGCTTTTTACTCGCAGTTTCTAAAGCTACTTTATCTACATTATTTACATTACTTACATTACTTACAGGAATGCTTCCTTTATCTTAAGGATCGGGATTATTTTTAGTGGAAGTCTTCTGGGGAGTTTTGTTTTGCACAACCTTGTTACTATTAGAATTAACATTTTTGCCATTTTCTGAGATATTTTGCAACATTTTTTGTAACAAAAATGGAAACTTCAATAACTCATAAATAGAAATGTTAGCCCTTAAATTTTTAAGATCTTCAACAACATCATAATCTAAGTTGGGTCTCACATTATTCTGTTTAGTCTCTGCTGATTTAGATTGCTTTGGAGGTGAAGTTGTAGTATTTTCGGAAGAAGGTTTATTTGTTGTCTTACTCCTAGTGTTATAAGGATGAACTGTCTCAAAGTTATCTTGAAAGATTCTATCCGAGAAGTGTCCAAAAATGTTTGGAGAAGACTCTTCTTCTTGGACTGTCTCTTGTTCAACTACCTCCTCAGGAATCTCAGGAGGCATCAATTTATCTTGGGCTTCTAGAATTGTTTGAAGGGAACATTGCAGACTTTCTAGATTTAGGCCTTTCGTGGTTGGATTAGGTCGGTTGGTAGGAAAAGGCTTCCGGAACGGGGGTTTGTAAGGCCCTTTTCTTGAAGAAGCTTCTTCGGTCGACCTTTTCAAGTCTATAACTTGATTTGACAGTTTTTGAACAACTTTAGTTAGGTTTTCCAAATCAGAGTTTTCAGGTTGTGATTTACTTTGAGTGGGTCTGGGGAGTATTTCAATCTTCTTTTTGGAAGAAGAACTAGTTTCAGTTTCGTTGCTAGAAGAGTCTTTAAGACTAAGTATATATTTTTCAATCTGGCTGGCCTCCTTGAAGGCCTCTAAAAACGTGGCTTTTTTAGATCGTTTAACCCAGATAGCTATACTTTGATGCAAATCTTTAGTGTAGTAAGCTATTATAAGAATTTCAGTAGGCATGGAATCTGCATGGATTCGGTTTTTTAGTGTTAAGAATCTCTGATTAAAGTCTTTAAGTTTTTCTTTTGGGTTCATTTTTAAGCTAGAAAGATCCATGTCTAAGACTTTCGGAGGCTTACCGTCTCCGAACTTTTCCAAAAAGCATGACTCAAAATTTTCCCAAGACACGATGGTATGGGGTTGTTGGCCAAAGTACCATGTGGATGCATTACCCTTGAAGGTATAAGGGAACAACCTACAGACAACGTCTTCATGTTCGACATTGCGGAGTCTTATGGCTAACATAAACTTTTTAATGTGATCTTCAACTATTTGTTTTGAGTCAGGATCAAACTTAGGAAGCCATTTCTCCGGGTGCTTAGGTAGAGGATGTTGAGCTCCAAGTATGGCTACGGCATCTTGGTCCAACCAAGGTCTAGCAGGGTTGTTCTGATTTTCCATTGGGGTAGTGGGTGTGGAAGGATGAGAAGGGGAATTGCCTTCATCAGAGGAATCTCCTCCAGAAGAGGAAGGAGATGATGGAGGTGGTGAAGGAGGTATTCTAGATCCTCCTGTAGTAGGATTTAAGATTGGATCTGAAGGATTCACAGTAGGATTAGTGCCACCTAATTGTTCTCTGATATCAGAGAAGTCTAAAGGTTGACCCCACGGACGGTTTGGTTGCCTCAAACGGGCTAAGGCACTATGTGTTTTAATAAGAGATTGGCGGACAATCTCTTGTATGTCACCACCTGTAGGATTAGAGGTTGCTGGCTCAACTGTGATCTATGGATCGTCGGTTGAAGTAGTTGCTGTTTGAAGGGGAATATTATCATGTGAATGGCTTCTATTCACTATAGGTGAGCGATTAGGGGGGTAAGAGTCTTGCAACCACATCGTGCCATTAATTAAGTTCAGGCCCTCCTTCTAGCGCCATTTGTTGACGGGCGAAATTGATCGTCCGTCAACTGAGAGAGTGGAACCGGTCTGGGGTTGTCTAATAACCCAAGTCGTTTGGGATGAACCACCCTAACGGGTTTAGCGGCTCCGTCAGCCGATCTAAGGTCCTAAGAAAACAAAAAATGAAACTAATCTACAAAAACTAACTAACAAAACAAACTAACTAATCTAACTATTCTCTATATACAATCTACTAAATAATACTATACTAACTCTAACTAATTAACTATCTAATTACTAACTGAAATATAACTTATTCACAAAATGCACAATATTTACAATATATAGATTTGAATAAAACCTGAAAAACTCATTTGCATTCTGCCCTAAGACAGAGAAAGATATTTTTGTTGATTTTATAATTTTATGAACAAAAATAAACAGAAAACTAACTGAACTAAATCACTAATCTAAACTACAAATATATCTAATTAAAATATTAATATTATACTAAACAAACTAATGAAAATAAATACAAACTGACCTGGAGAATTGCTCCAGATTTGTCCTATGTATGATGACTGTTTTAGCAGATCGGAGGGAGGAAACCCACACCGAATTACCCAAGAGCTTCTCATAAATGATAGCTACAGTGCTCTTCAAGTGTGTTTATAGGACAAACAAGACATAAAAATCACAAGAATCATATGATTTATAAATCTCCACAGTTAGATAAATCTGTATGCAAAGACTTATACTAAATAATTCAATTGATGAAGAAGAGAAATCTGTCATTCATAAACTGAACCAAGTAATTGTTTTGTTTTTAAATATTGAAAAAAATCAGACATAGATCATATTAATTAATTCATATCATTTTGCAAAAGACTATGATATCTAAAGTAGTCACTAATCAAATGAAAATTGATAAGCATAAACTTGAAACAAAAGATTGATATTATGAAAAGTGAAAGTTGTAGCAGAACATCAACTTCTGTCTCAATTTGTATTAGGAATCCATAGCCTGGTTTTCCACAAGTGAGGATGATCCTTATTACAAAAATAATAAGTATTTATATGTTTTCCATAGGGTAAAATCTCCCTGTGGAAGATATCAAACTGTTTACATAAATCTGGGAAGATATCCCAAGTTTTAACTAAACTAGGAACATGGATGATTTTAGGGGCTAAATTTCGCTCATGGGCTAATTTTCCATGGTTTTTCTAAAAATGAGATTCGCTATTTTAAAAATGATTCGCCCAAATTCTATAGGATAAAATTATTTTACCTTAAAAATCGCCAAAAGTTTATAAAAACTATATAAAATTCTTAGAAATTTGAATATTTTACAAAAATATCGCCAAACATTTATAATTGGCATATGAAGGATTAGTAAGATTCTCCTAGGTTTCTACATTTTAAAATAAATTTCCATTCTTAAAATCATCCTTGACTAGGAAACTACAATAAAACTAAAACACCCAAATATCTCTTGAACTGTCCAACATGTCCCATGCAATTCGAATTTACTTGAAACAGGTCAGACATGGACAAGTTAGAGGGATTTTTTATTAATAAAACAATAAAAATCTAATTCTTTAGACTAGCTACAGAATCTTCTGATTCTGTAGCTGGTCTAAATAAGACACAGAATCAACATTAAAATCGATTGAAAATCTTTTAAAGAATTCAATTTAATTGACATCCAATAGCTATTTGAAAACGAATCATTTAATCAAAATTTGTTATACCATTCGAAATCAAACAGGATCATAAACCATTCAACCGAATACAGAGACAGGTGTACTCTGTTTCTTTTGTTACCACAAAATTGAACGAACGGGATCACAATTAACCGTTGAGAAATCGTTTGATATCCAATTGAAACTGATATAACCAAAACAAATCATAGGTAATGTTTAAACATGAGATACGATTGAATCCAAACAAAATCATTTACAATTCATTATAGCTGTAATGACATACCAAACGATTTATATCATAAGCTAATTAAACCAATACTAGCCCATAACTGTCCACAAACGAGATCGTAACAGGGTGTAACAGAGTTCGTATGAGATATCCGATCGTTTGTTTTTGCAAATTGGGGAAAACAAGATCGATTGACCTTGACCAAAATCGTTCCATTCAAACGAATTGTAACCGGATTTGGTAGGGATAACATAGTCAATCAATTCTTTTTGTAAATTTAAAATCAAACAGAGCATTCATTTATGATACAAATATTACTCATAAAAATGATCGAACTAACAGCAATCCAATCAAGCGAATCAATCGGCTGGGGTTTAGCATAGTTGTCATGAATCAAATCCATTCCATGATTCGGGCACACTTGCATAGGCTTAAATGAGAGCATTGTTTTTATAAAAACAGAGTCGTTCTTTCCAAATTAAATTGAACAAAGTGGTATTCCCGACTTGGAAAACTATATGACACAATATACCACAAGATCGTAACAACCAAACTCATTAAAAACGTTTGCCAATCACAGCATACGAATCATAACGAAATCAAATCCAAACATAATCGCACTCTAAATTGAGCGAAAAAAACTTCCTATTCAGAGTAAATACAAAACGAATTCAATCGAAAGCAACTCGTGAATCTCGTTAACTCAATCAGGCAAACCAACGAATCAAATCCACACGAAAACCATTCAAATCCAATAAAAATCTATCGATGGCTATACTGGGAATGATTAACTCGTGTATCTAAAATGAAAATCAATTTATTTTTAGCAAAGCAAAACAATGTCTAGGATGATCACCGAATGACAGAGGCATTTGAGCGAGATACTGAGCTATTTAAAAAATAGAATTCAAATCATTATACAACCTTGATCATTCGCAAAACTAAAACAATACCAAATTTCATACCTGTATGGCTGGATCAGGACAATTTGGAGTTGATAACGACTGTGGTCAATTCAACGTTCTTGAAAAGGATGGAGCCTGTCGTCTTCTACTTTTTATCAATTGCTTGGAGTTGATTTCTCTAGCTGGTCAACACTGCAATTTGATCTTCCAGCGATTGAATTTTCGATTGGAGTATAGGAACATCGATGTAGTATCGTTCCAACCATAAATCGCATTGGTCACAGGAAGACTGTGAGGGGTTTGAAAGAGAAGGCAAGGGTTTGATCATACGGCTGAGGGTTTCGTTAGGGAATTTAATACTAGGGTAGCCGAGATCATTTCTTAGGCAGGGGGGAAGATTCGTCATGAAATCATAAGGTGGTTCGGGGCATAAACCCTACGAGTCAGGGTACTCGTTGGCTAAGAAACATTCTACGTCAGAATCTGAATCCTCACTAAGGACAATAGGCTTTGACTCAACAGAGGGTTTAGGTTTGTTCCTATCCATTCTTGAAATTAGTTGGGCGTTCCTTTTTCCTTTGGCATAAGTAGTAGGGTTTTCCTTGGGATTTTTACTCGCAGGCTTCTTAATAGTCTAGGCCTTCTCGGTTTCAACATCTGGTAAGTCAATAGCAGGATCGACTGTAGGCTTAGGAGAGGGTAATAGGATATGTAAGGGCACAGGCTGCTCGGCCTTGGCTTCAGTCACCACAAGCTTGTCAACCTATATAGGGTCCGAGTCATTGAAACCATTTCGAGCGACGAAAGCTCTCCAACTATCACCATGTAAACTCAAATGATGCACAACGATAAGTTTATTAAGCCCATAGTGGAACAGGCTCCTGTCAGCCTTTTTTCCTTTAAACCTTTTCGACATTTTATATAGGCTATGCTAAAAGTAAAAGGGAAAATTCAACGGGTATCCCATAAAGTTCATTAACAAACGCAGGTGGTAGAGGAAAATGAGTCTGTATCGACCTTCACAGGTCACGAATTGTTTGACTACCATCAAAGTATTGTGCCATCGTGTTTTAAGTGCAGAGATGGGCATACCTCTGTCACAAGAGGTGACTTTGCGCGAGACAAACAGAAGCGTCCATGGCACCTCTTCGACATTACAATTTTTGAACCAACGCTGGCCCAAGGATGGTAACCCTGTAGCAGAACTGATAAATTCCTCGTCGATTTCCAACTAGATGTCTCCCACCTTGTCTCTACAGCCGTCGAAAGTTAGGGTGAACTGTTGTGCCACACAGAGATTAAAACCCTCAAATCGTTGCACAAAGGTGAGCCATCCATTATCCTCCAGGTCTTTGCGGGCATTGTCAAACATTAACAAGGCTTGGTTGTCGTTTGGCTCGATTCGCATGACTGGTGCTATGGAGCCGAGAACATGGTAAGACGAGGGTTTGTATCATAACACACAGGGGCAGAGCTACCCGAGCTAACGGAAGTGAACGGGGATAAGGATAGGCATAAATTCCATCGTGCGAAGGTGGTGGAGCGTATCCCTGCCATGCAAAAAAATTATTTCCAAAGTACATCCGTCGGTTTACATAGCTATTCAATCCATTATAGCATAGTTCAATAGTCATATCACTTGGCCGACTAATGAAATCAATGGATAAACCAATGCGCGCAAACGTTAGGCCATAGTTTTAAACATCCGACATATGAATCAAAACCAAAATCAACTATGCGTCAATGTGTCAGCTCATATAATCAATAATTTAACCAATGTGCCAATGGGTATTCATATAATCAACAAGCCAATAGTTATGAAAAACAAACATAGGTATCATATTAAAAATATATATGAAAGATTAAATCATAACACCCATGTATCTTATGAAACCAAAGGTCAAGTAGGTCAAATAAAATCCAAATCCAAATGCCAATGCATTATAAACTCAATAAAACCAAATTACACAATCAATCGAACCATGAGTAATGAGTACAGATCAAAAGTTTTGCCAACTGCAATCAATAAGTGAAATGTAAGCTCAATAGGCATATCAACAAGATAAATAATGACAGTTCAGATAATGATTTCAATGCGGCTTCGAAAGACTTAAGTTTTCACGCTTACAGTCGTGAAAACAAAACGAAGGTAAATGTGTAAATGTCGCAGAAAATAAAAGTGTCGTTTATTTAAAAATTGTGACGAAAAATCGGTGTTTGTAAAACATTGGTGTAGGAAGCTTATAAGAAAATGGAAAAATGTGAATTGGCTACCAACACTAGGTTAAACTATGTGGTCTCCCTTACCTTATGACACCTATTTTAGCTATTTCTAGCTTTTTTTTACTAGAATTTCTATGTTGGAAATTCTATATATTCACCTCCTCTCTTCTTTTTGAGGTTGGTTTCTCATGTATATTCATTTTTTATTAATATAATTCTCTGATTTATGGACCAAAAACTTTCTCTCATCTCTTGAATATCAGCAACTTGCATGTGTTCAATTTAACTAGAATTCTAGATCTATCGGGGTTTCTGCAGGAATTCTACAAAAAGTGAATAGGCAATAGATGATTTTTTCAAAACCATGAAATCATACATACTTAGAGAAAGATCCCACAGGGATGAAGTATGAGGGATATAAATTATTAAATGATGGTTTTTTAACCTACAAAGGTAGGTTGTATGTTCCAAATAGTGATTACTTGAAGAGGTTCATACTAGATGAAGTACATAAAATACCATACATTGGTTACCCTGGTTATCAGAAAATTATCACAGCCACTAAGAACCTATTTTATTGGTCAATAATGAAGAAATACATATATGACTACTTGGATAAGTGCTTATCATGTCAGCAGGTTAAGGTGGAGCAAAAACATCCAACAAGGTTTTTTCATTCCCTACCAATTCTATAATGGAAATGGGAAACCATCTCCATGGATTTTGTCACCAAACTACCTAAATCAACCAAGAAGAATGATGTTATTATGGTATTTTTGGACAATATGAGAAAGGATCATCACTTTATCCTCGTAAAGTCAACTTGCAAGGCGATAGATATTGCCAATATTTTCATGAAAGAAATATTTGGTCATGTGTATCTTTGGATTAGACCCAAAAGAAGTTCCTTGAGAATGGGAGCTTGTGACAAACTGGCACCTTGTTTTTATGGACCCTTTGAAATTTTGGATAGAATGGGACCTGTAGCATATCGACTAACACTTTGTCCCACAGTGAAAGAACACAATGTTTTCCATATTTCATTGTTGAAGAAATATGTACATGATTATAATCATATAATTGATTGGTCTGTGATCCAGGTGGAACCAGAGGGATAATTCCTACTAGAACCCCAATACATACTACACATGAAGTACATTGAACTTAGGAACATAACCATTTCATAGGTCAAGGTGCAATGGAAACACTTTGGTTCAGATGAAGCTACCTTGGAATTGGAAGATGTCTTGAAACAAACATACACATTTTTATTCATTGTTGTACATAAATACCAAAATGACAGGTAGAACATCGAGGAAGGTTTTTCTTTAAGGTGGAGGGGATTGTAATACCCCTATTTCCCCTAGATTGTAAATATAATTATATTTGGATAAAATACTATGGAGAGACTCGTCGTGAAAATTTTGGAAAAGACATTGAACCATGTCATTAAAGGTATTGTGTGTGTATATATATATATAATGTTATTAAATTAAAATGGAAAATTGTTGCATAACTACTAAAAAGGGGTGGCTAGTATGGGTCATGATGCATGCGAGGGGATGGTAAGGGGAACTAGTGATGGTTGAGATAACCCTGCCAGACCAGTACATTGTTTGATATAAATTTCTCATACCCAGAACAATCTTCTCGCCCAAAAAATTTAATTACTAGTCAAGCTCGTAGTTGGGAATTATTCATTAAGAGAAAATGAGGAGATGGGAAAAGTACCCCTCTAGAAACTTCTCGATCTGAACCAGAAAATCTTGTTGGAAAAGGAAAGAAAATTCATGAAAATTGTGGGCAGAGGGAAGAGGGTAGCAACGAGTAAGTCAGAATGCCATTCGAGAGGAAGGGGAGCATGAGAGGCTCTCTAATTATAAGGAGAACTGAGAAATATATGTTATTATGAGTACATGAGTGCTTGCACAATGTTTTCTAATGAAGGTCATAAACGAAGTTGTAGTGATTGAGTGAGCAATCATAGTAATCTCCCTTGCTTGTTGGATAGAAAACCGAACTTCTAGGGCAATGTAGGAAAAAAGAGATTAACCTTTTTCCCTTTATATTGTTGACAAAAAAGGAAAAAATCATCTCATGGAATCATGATCTATCTAGAGGGTGGCCAGTTGAATAGTACTTGAATAGAAAATTGCGCCTATGCTTGGGTGGAAAAGAGAATCCCTTTCGACAGTTTCCAACTAATTTCCAATTTCATATAAGTGTGACTCTGATTTTTTATGTTGTCTTGGATGTTTTTTTTGTAATATGCATTTTTTTCTTGATCTAGATGATGAAAAATTATTTTACCTTGTTTGAATGGTAGAATTTGTGGCTCTAATGGCCTAGTGGCCTCAGAAATTTGAAGCAAATCTTGAATATCATATTTTGTATATGGTTTTCTCCTTACCTCTGTTTAGTGAAGGAGAATTAATAGTAATGAATTTTAAATGAAATGGGGAGCATAATAATCTGACCCTTGTGTTGGTGGTAAATTCCTCAAGGGACTATCTAAGGAACAAACTTGGAAATATAGATTCAGGATAGGCTCTATGGGATAACCTTGAACCTGTCAATCCCTTAGAATTACCATTGTCATGTTACATGATTTGGATTGTGAAGTGAAAGGAACTTCCTTCAAACCATTCACCCTAGTGACTATAGGCTCAATTCCGCAGCCTTAACCAAATCTTAGATAAGATTTGATAGTGTATCCCTTAGGGGATTATCAAAGCTCCATATGAATAGGACCCTGGAACCCTACGCTACGCTAAAACATATTTCACTTGATGTTGATAAGAGAACATATCGATCAATGATAGGTAGTCTTTTGTGCATCACAACATCCCATCCTGATATAATGCAGGATGTTGGAATCATAGGTCGTTATCAGTCTACCCCTAAAAAATTCATTTAGCAGTTGTCAAGAGGATATTCAAATATTTGAGGGGTACAATGACTTATGTTCTTTGGTATCCTAGAAATCAGAACTTACAATTAACTGCATCTTCATATGTTGATTGGGCAAATTGTTTGGATGAGAGAGAGAGCACCAACAGAGGTGAATTCTTCCTAGGTGATTCCTTAGTATCATGGATTAGTAAAAATAAGGGATCTATCTCATTATCAACTATATAGGCATAGTAGATTGTTGTTGTTACTTGATGCAGACACATTTTATGGATGATACAAACTCTTGCATATTTGAAGGTAACTTATACTGATCCAATTCCACTTCACTGTGATAACACTAGTGCCATTAGTGTCTCGAAGAATCTTGTTCTCCATTCAAAGATGAACAATATCCCAACAAAGTATCATTTTCTAAAAGAGCAGGTTACAAACAAAGATATTAAGCTAAATTATATTCCTTTCATAGAACAAATTGTAGAAATCTTTACTAAACCCATATCCAAGACACCTTTTGAGTATCTTCATAAGAAGTTGGGTGTCATTCCTACTCTCACCTAAGCAAGTCCATCCTCTCAGGGGGAGTATGTGTTGGTTGATTATCTGATACCTCTGAAAAGTATTGCAATAGCTCAAGGGGAGCATGTTTTCTTTGACATTGATGTCAAAGGAGGAGAAAAGGAGTGGTTCGGATTCTATAGTTGGAGGTCCAAGAAGTCTAGCGCAACCTTTAAGGGTTGCCATCAATGCCAAAGGGGGATATTGTTGGCATATTTTTTCAGGAAAGAGTGTGCTTATCATTGATGGAAAGAATAGAAGTTGGAACATAAGGAAGTGTAAACTTAGGAGGAGGAGCAAACAACAAGCATAGATCACAACTCAGAAAGGAAAGCGCAGTACATAAGTGAATGAAGATAAAAGATCAAGACGGTTAGCGAATGAATATCTAAGATCAAGGTGAGAAGCTTCAGTGGTCGTCCTATCAAGAAATCGACCGCGTTGATTGTCTCATATTATGGACGTCGGTCACATGAGTGATCGTGGGATTGAGAATCGTTGGAGGATCGTGACCATTAGATCTACAAGCCAGATCAACAGTAAGGATAAATTGCGGGGAGCAAGAGAAGAATTAAAGAAATTGCTAGTTCTCATCTCTCAATTGGTCTAGATCATTAGATCTCATAGACTTGGATATCGACGACTGTGGTTGATCCAAAAAGCGATCATTTTATGTCAGATTTAGTTGTGACCATTGGATGTGAGATCGCCAGATCAACGACGAGGATAGATTGTGGAGATTTAAAGGAGAATTAAATATCGCACTAGTTCTAGTCCCATAACTAGTCAGGATCGTCTGATCTTATAGCTTCGAAGATTGATGATTGTGGTTGACTCACCAACAACGCACAACTTCAAGTTGTGGAGTTTGGGTGTCGAGTGAAATCACTCGCAAGTTGTGGTTCTGCAATCATTGTCGACCATTGATTTTCTTTGAGTGTCTTCATGAACGTTGGATCAAATTTTAGTGGAAGGACAGGATAAGATAAAAAGGTTGATAATTTGATCATCTGAATTCTCGTTAGCTGTCGGATCATTCTAAGTGGAAGGATAGGATAATCTAGAAGATATGCATCAGAGAAAGATTGAGTCATC
>ML792205.1:0-17386 GCA_009831015.1 Picea engelmannii
ATGTAGTTGTACCACAGTAAGATTTTGAAGATCCTGCTTTTCTTCAAGAGCTGATACTTTTGACTCAAATTTTGCAGTTAGAGATCTTAAAAAAAATTCAACCAAAGTAGATTCGGTTATTGTTTCTCCCAGATTTCTCATGCAATTTACAATATCATCAAGACGTAAAAAGAAATTGGCAATGCTTTCCTCATTATTCATTTTAAGATTTTCATATTGAATTCTAAGAGTTTGCAGTTTAGCACTCTTTACCTTTGCATCGCCTTCATAACTCAGAATGATTTTGTCCCATATGTCCTTTGTCGTGTTCAACTGCATGCATTTGACAAATTCTGATTCAGTTAGACTTCCTAACAGAGCATTGACTACTTTTTCATTTGTTTCGTAGGTTTTTCTTTCTGTTCGATCTATTGGTACTGCAGAAGGATATTGATATCCTCCTTCAACAATAGCCCATACATCTGCTCCCAGAGACTGAATATAAGATCTCATCCTTGTTTTCCAGAAGATTAAGTTGTTTCCATTGAAGAGTGGAGGCCTGATAGATGCTAATCCATCTTGATTGCTCATTTTGATTGATCTTCCTTCTAGCGGCTAAGCCTTTTCAGAAGAACCTTCTCTGATACCAATTGTTGAGAAATACTGAGGGGGGGGGGGGGGNTATTTTGAGAAAACAATTAATTTTCTCTTTTCTTTCACTGAAAACCGTTAGGCTACTTTGTAGAGACCATCTATTGTATAGTCTTAAGAAAACAAGAGTGCACCTAGAGATCTTATTATGAATTTCTTCATTCATCAGATGCCTATTAAGTAATGATTCAGTGCAGTAATCAACAAAATAAACCAACACACATGAGTAAAACACATGAACACCAGGATTTAAGGTGGAAACCCAAATCGGGAGAAAACTACTGCTGAATTTGTCTCTGTCTTCAATAATTATTATTAACAAAATGATTTACAACAATGTACTAGTGCAGACTCATACTAGTACGCAGGCTTCTACCTGTAGAAGGCTGCAACCTTCTCTCATTTACCAGCCATTCCTGGAAGGGAGCTTCAACCCCCTAAAGATCGCACTAGTTTCTACTCGTAAGGTGCTTCTACTGAAGGCTTTAACCCTCAGACTCGCTGCTGATCGCGTTTCATTAATTTTCACACTGGATCAGTAATAATATGTGTTGTTGAGTTGTTCAGATCTATAGTAACTTACCCGGATTCATTGTAGATCTGCCACCAACTGCTACAATGAGGTTCCTCCCACTTCAAAAATTTTTGTCGCCTGCACCAATGACCTCAGCGATCTGTAGATGTGCCTACTGTCAGAAAATGGCCTCCACATCCTCCACAAAGGACCCCTGCTTCCTATCACCGTCCTTACCGTCCTTCTTTCCCTCTTCAGGTCACCTATAGAAAGGGCATCGACCCCTTCTTAATCCCACGGGTCCCGGACCCGTTCAACGCTCATATGGTCCCATATTTATTGCTCGGGGGAAATCAGGCCCCTTTTTTTAAATTTGAATTAAACCTACACACGCCTTTTTAAATAGTGTTTCGGCATTCCATACGCTAGCCCTCTTGAGCCTAGCTCCTAGTCAATGTGACCGTCACACCGTGACCACAACCTTACCCCGTCGGGGCTACGGGGTTTGTGATGCCTCAATGCATACACCCACGTGATTCTCGATCGTCCAAATCCTGACACTCCATTACGCTGACAGCTGTTCTCCACTATGCCTCTGTCCTCCTGCTCTACTATGCTGATAGCTAGCCCCCACTCATTGGGGTTTCACTAATCACGATTTCACAATGCATAAATCACTTGTCACCAGGATCCCCAATTTCCCGATGGAAAAAGTGTCGATGGCGCCTGATCCTTTCCAACGTGTCCTTCCAGATGGACGGCTCTGATCTTTCTGGGGTTTCGAGACCTGCAAGTCTCGATGCCTGGTGTCTCGGATCTTTGATACGCACGATCGCATGACACGTGTCCTTCTTCAGACGGACGGCTCAGATTCCGCGTCGAGGTTTCCTTTAGGGATTTCCCTGATCCTTCATTCAAGGGAATACTGATTTGACGATTCCCGATACACTGGTCCTCTGATGGGCCTTTGACCTGCCACCTATCCTCCAGGGTGGCCCACACACTATCTGCTTTATCAGGAAATCGCGTATCGCGATTTCGGGGTTTTCGTTGTCGAGTGAATTTGAAATTTCAAAGTCTCGATCCCCGATTCTCCGATGAAGAAAATCAACGGTCCATATCTCATGCCTTCTTTAACGGCTGCGATCAAGTTGTGAAATCGCATATCGCGATTTCGAGGTTTTCGTTGTCGAGTGAATTGGACATTTCAAAGTCTCGAACCCCGATACTCTGCTGACGTCACATGTGGTTTGACATGTGTTAAATTCTACCACGTGTCACTCTGATTTGTGACTTACATGTGTTTGAAGTGTTGAATCTACCTTACACCTGTCATTCCCTGGTTGTGCCATGTTTCCCTAGCTTATGTGGTATGTTGTCGTGAATTGGATCAACGGTCTAGATCACATGTTGATCTAACGGTTCAGGTTCAGTCGAGATTTATTTCATCGCGATTTCGGGGTTTCTGTTGTAATTGTTCATGGGGTTTCTGACGACTGTCGATGACGCTCTGCAGCAATCATACGTGCTCATCCAAAACTTAACCATACACAGATTTTCTTATATGAAAACTCTTCTTCCTCCTTTGCCTCATCCTTTGCCATCAATGACAATATTTCCAACACAAGTACAAGGAGGATTTTGGGATCCCCTGGTAGATCGCAAGTAGGACCCTTAGGGTTCATACTGATATGAACAATAGGATCAACAATGGCAAGCCATGCAGGAGGGTCAATTTCCCGATACCCATAATTTTGGGGTAAGGGAGTTGAAGACGTTGAACAACACTGGTTCTTGTGTGAAGCCATCTGGAGATCTAGAGGGACACCGGATGTGAACAACATGGTCAAATTCCAAACTAACTTGAGAGGTTGCACTCTCAAATGGTACATGAAGATCATTGAAACAGGAGTGCCAGGGACACAAGGTCAAGCATTCACACTTGACAAAGTACGATCAAGGTTCATAGCAGAGTTCAAACTACCTCAGTCAGAACAACAGGCTCTGTCCGAGTTGCGCAAGATCCAACAGAGGGAAGGTGAATCAGATTGGGAGTACAGCCAGAAGTTCAAAGATTCCATAGGAAGGCTGGAACACCCAATCCACAAAGAACATCAAAGAGAGTGGTACATTCAGGGACTGCTACCCCTAACTCAGATTCTGCTAACACAACAATGAATAGCCATGTTGACAAAGGTCTTGGAACAATCAATGAATATTGAAGCCATGGCAGGATACCCTGGGAGCTTGAGAGTAACTCGACCCCCAGTAATGCAGATTTAGCACAACTACAAGGGCATATATTAGCACTTACATAAAACATTTAGGAGCTGATGATAACTAGACCAAGACGACCATAGGTTTGGTGCATCGGATGCTATACGAAAGGTCATTTGGTGACTAAATTCCTGCAAATGAGAGGAATGGGACCTCCTCAGAAATTGAAGATAACCCCACCAGGACCTGCAGGAGGAGTTGCGAAACTATCAAAGAACCCACTGTTCCATCACCCCACCCCATATCACACTTTCCCAGCAGGACAAGAAACACCAACAATGGAATATTGTGAGATTTTTCGAACCCACGACCATGGACCGAGATAGTGCCCCATCATGCAGAAACATTCAACGGTACCAAACACAGTCCACTGTGAGTTCTATGCATCTACCACACATACTACTAATCAATGTAGGGTGTTGTATGCACTTACAAATGGGCTAGAAAGAAAAACATTCTGGGTAAATGAGAACCCTCAGGGACCAGGATGAGGTCGAGGAGGTGGAGCTAGAGGAGACTTAAGAGGAGGAATAATTGGCTGAAGAGGACCAAGAAAATGCTACAACTATGATATACAAGGTCACTTGGCTAGAGATTGTCCTCATTGAAGGTAACGATGGTACTCTCACTGCAGAACCAATGGACTCACAATTGAAGACTACCTAGAGATAATTGTGAAGTGGGAAGGCAGGGTGTGGAAAAGAGGAACTAACCTCATCATTTCAGAGATCAAAAGGATTTCTAAGGGACAATTATCAAATCTTAATATCGTTACTCAAGGAGGAGTGAAGACAAGAGTTGATGTTGATACTCTACCACAGATTCAGAAAGAAGCACCTAAGGGAGACAGGTATGACCCCCTAAAGTAAAAAATGTTCTTTAAATATGCCATAGAAGTCATCCAGAACATTCCAAGTTCTGAAATGCAAGAGGATTCCCCTCAGCTAGTTGTATATCCTAAAGTAGCACAAGTACTGGTTTCACCCCTTGTGCCCAAAAACCCAGTAGGCTTACCAAGACAACCTAAGCGGCCCCAAAATGTAGTTGACCTCCGGTTTCAATTGTTCTCTGATATTATCGGGAATGATCAACTGACAGATAAATTGTGCAACACGCTGTACCTAGTCTTAGGGAATGAAGAAACTTTAGAAGCAAGGATTCGAGCTAACCTTCCTAAGAAGAGTACTCAGAGAGTGCAATGAAGAAAAGTAAGATCAGGAAAATAATTCTGACTGATAGCCTAGTTAGATGACTTTGAAATTAAGGCTGCCATGTTGGACCTAGGGTTAGATGTGAACATTCTACCCAAGAAAACCTGGGAAGCCTTAGGAAAATCAAGACTGACATATTCCCCAATTCAGTTAAGAATGAAAAACCAATACTGTATATTTCCCATAGGAAGACTGGAGAACATGGAAATCGATGTAGCAGGAGTAAAAATAGTGGTCGACTTTGAAGTCATTGAAATCATGGGAGACAAGGACCCCTACCATGCACTACTTGGTATCGATTGGACCTACAAAAACTATGCAATAATTGACTTAAAGAAAGACACCATGACTTTTGAAGCTGAGGGAATCAAGGTAGTTAAACCTTTGGACCCATATGTAGGACCCAGGTACACAGAACCAACAAACAATAATATATAAGGAGAAGACCTAGACCAGTTGTACACCATAATAGCTGGGACAAGAAAAGATTATATAAGCCCAACTGCAGATGGATCAGTAAGCTGGAGAAGTATATAGTCATCAGAAGAAGATTCAGAACTGGATTTTGATAGTTGGAAACAAGGTTCATATGAAATATTCTCAAGAATATGTGAAACTGTCACAATGACCAGATGGATTGGGACTAAGGTTAGGAGACACCCAGTATACAATGACACCTCAAATCTAGACAACTTTTTGTAGTATATGGAAGAAGCTGTGGGAGAATATCAAAGAGTATCGGTACTAGATATAGATTTTCAGAACACCCCTGCCAAATGGTGGGTCATGAATAATGCTACACTCAAAACTTGGGACAAGGTGAAGCAAGCTATTCAGTAGAGGTTTAAGCACCAAGATCAACTGAAATAAAAAACGCAGATGGGTCTCCAAGTTGCGCAACTATTCAACGAACAATCAGACCCTACAATACACATTCAACAATGCGTGACATAGTGGCAGGCTGCACAAATACCCTCTCACCTCTGGATTCAGGTATTTCCCCAGTCTTTAGGCCCAATCCAGAAATATTGGTTCATACAGGAGGAAACCAAAAGACAGACCAGCAATGGGCAAGCATGAAAGCTCAATTTTGCAAAGACTTCTCCTTTACAAGTAAGTGCCCCGAGCTTGAACTAGTCCTGCAAAATATCAGAGAACTTATTTTTACAACCAATAATGATAAGAGATCAGAATTTAGAGTGTGTCCCAAGCATACCCAATAACTTCAGACTAAAATCCACTTACCCTTGATTGAAAATCCCATAGAATGCTATCAAATTAGCAAAGCTTCAGAAAGCCTAGACAAACAAGAAGAACTAAGAAACCTAGCCATCAAAGAGACCGAGGGGAACAGAGAAATCCAAAACACTATACCTAGCCAGACCGATAGCTCCTACAATCACTCGTTAAAACTACAGAGACTCAACATAGGGACCAAAGAGCAACCCAAAATAGCTTTGGTGGGTGATTACTGGGATCAGCAAACCAGTCAGGAAATACAAAGTTTACTATAGGAATATGAGGATTTGTTCCCAAATACTTTTTAAGAATTGAAGGGAATCAAAGGAGTTATGGAAGAAATGAAGATAGAGTTAAAACCAGGATCCAAGCCTATTAGACATAAGCCATACCATCTTAAACCAAGAGTAAAAGAGAAAGTTAAGAAGGATATTTATAAAATGCTAGAAGCCAGTCTCATTTTTCCAATAGAAGAAGAAAAATGGGTCAGTCCAATAGTCATCCAGAGAAACAAAGACACTAAGGATATTAGAGTATGTGTGGACTATATAAGCCTCAACTCTGCCTGTGTACATGAACCTTTCCCAACACCCTTCATTGATGAGGTCCTAGAACAGGTTGTGGGGAAGGAAGCATACTCATTTACAGATGGATTTTCAAGTTACCACAAAGTTAGGATTGTTGAAGAGGACAAGAGGAAAACCGCCTTCATTACCAAACGGGGATCGTTTACATATAATGTGATGCCATTTAGTTTAAAGAACGCCCCTACATTTTTCTCCAGGATTGTGATAGCAGCCTTTAGAGAGTTCATTCACAAGTTCATAGAAGTCTATATGGATGATTGGACAATATATAGCATGTTGAAGGAACATGTAGCAATGCTAAGTCTAATGCTCGACAGATGTTGAGAGTTACAAATCTCACTAAATCTCAGGAAGTGTATCTTCTGTGAGCCACATGGAAATTTTTTGGGCCACATAGTCTTCCGAGAAGGAGTACTGATAGACCCAACTAAAGTTGCGGTCATTATGAATATGATGCCACCTACAAGAATTAAATAGTTGCGCTCCACACTAGGACACACAGGTTACTATCGCAGGTTCATTCGGAGGTATGCCAACATTACTGCACCTCTAGAAAACCTCTTGAAAAAGGATGAAACGTTCTGATGGACTCCTGAATGTGACAAAGCATTTGAGACACTTAAGGAGAAGCTCATTACAACACCAATCCTAATATTCCCAAACTGGGATAAATAATTTCATGTCCATGTAGATGCTTTAGGAATTGCTCTAGGAGCTATCCTAGTGCAACCTGGAGATGGAGCTATGGATCACCCTATCTACTTTGTGAGCCAAAAGATATCACAAGAAAATCTCAACTACACAACAACAGAATGGGAAGGATTAGCAATGATTTACGCTTTACATAAATTTAGACATTATCTGTTAGGATATCATTTTAAATTCCTTACTGATCATTCAGCACTAAAATACCTAGTTAACAAACCTATGTTGGAAGGGAGAATTTTCATATCGTTGTTTTTATTTCAGGAATTTTCCTTTGAAGTCATCATTAAACCAGGACAATGCAACATCAGACCCGACCATCTATCCATACTAGACTCAGGAGAAAGTGGTGGAGTAGTCGATGACTAGCTCCCAGACACAGATTTATTAAGAATTGAGGCCATACCGAAATACCTGGAGGACATAGCAGTCTTTCTCAGCACAGGATCATGCCCTGAAACATATTCTGCAACCTAGAAATGCCATATGGTCATTAGAGCAGCAGATTATTAGTTGATTGTTGGCCAATTGTATAAACTAGGGTTAGACAACATCCTCAGATGATGTGTCCTAGATCACGAAAGGTAGGATATACTCTGGGAATGGCATAGTGGAATTGCAGGAGGACACGTAGGAGGAAAGGAAACGGAACATAAAGTTCTACAGGTAGGATTGTGGTGGGAAACACTTTTCAAGGATGCAAAATCATATGCTAGATCGTTTGATGTTTGTCAACGATTGGGCAAGCCAACACAACTAGATGAATTACCACTACAACCAATTAGAGATCTACATGCATTTGAGAAATGGGCAGTTGACTTCATTGGGCCAATCAACCCTACACCTAAACATTCAAAGGAAAGATACATCATTACCGCAACCGACTACCTTAATCACTGGGCAGAAGCAACAATGGTACAGGATTGTTCGATGGATACCGCCATCAGGTTAATTTTCAAGAATATCATTACTCACTTCGGATGTCCCATGAGCCTAACCAACGATCAAGGAGTTCACTTCATTAGCAGCACTATAGCAACACTTACCACCAAATTTTTTATTCAACATCACAAGAGCATTCCATACCACCCACAAGCCAATGGAATAGTTCAAGCCTTCAATAAAATACTGGAAAAGGGACTAACAAAAGTCTATTGCGCAAACCGAGAGGATTGAGATGATAGAATTCCATCGGTACTATGGGCCTATAGGACAAAAACAAAGAAACTCCACAGATACACACCATTCCAGTTAGTTTATGGAAAAGAGGCAGTGGTGCCTGCAGATTTCATCACTCCAAGCCTGTATATTTCACAAGCCACACGTACGACAGATGAAGAATCAGTGGTGCAAAAACTTGTGGAGCTACAAGAAATCAAAGAAACTAGATTTCTGGAAGACTTCCATCAGTCGATTGAAAAGGAAAGACAAAAATCTTGGCATGACTGCCACATTAAAACCAAGGTATTTATACAAGGGGACAAGGTGTTACTCTATGACAGTCGATACGAAAAACATCCTGGCAATCTGTGTATGCACTGGTTGGAACCCTTCATAGTTACGGAGATCCAACCATCAGGAGTAGTTCAACTCACGCAACTAGATGGTGTGCTATGACCTGGATGGGTGAATGGCACTCACTCGAATCCCTACCTCTCCCAAAACTGAGAAGAAGAGAAGTTGCTCCAATCCGACAGAGCTTGTACAATAGTTAGATTTGAGTTTTGTTTTTCTTTCAAATAAAAAAATTATTCTGTTAATAATGTCCATGCGGGCAGTGTTGCACCATAACACATAGTTCAATTGTGTTGTTTAAGTGTTGGGTGATATAGAGCTTATGACACAGCAGTACCGAACCCAAAGTATGAAAGGTCCACTAACGACAGTCATCAAAAATGATGGGGACAACCTTTGTGGTCGGAGGGGCCACACACCCAAATCCAATATGAGTTAAATGCCACACACACCCAGTCCAATCACACCCTTTAATGACATTCTGGTACTCCGACTTTTTCCCATTACACCATAAAGTTGCATTATGCCAATATGCCATCGAACTTCACACCAGGACACCCACCTGCCAAACAGAAAGGTCTCAATTTGGCCATGTTCCTATTCCACTCAGACGAGTAAATACCAAGATCGCCTAATCAGATTTCCCTTGATCAAACCGTCCCGTCGGAAAACTCACACCCTATTGCGTCTATATGATCATAATAAGGAGAATTTATTTCTAAAACTTACCTGTTAAGCCTGACATAAAATTCTCATAACTCAGCCGAAAAAGTATTGTTTCTAAAAACAAGCATAGTTATTTCCGAACTCAGTTGTGCAAACCAGTTAAGGACCATTGCCAAAACTGCAAATAGAGCCTTAGTTCTAAAAACAACCACAGACGCACTCATGCTAAGAGAAACAGCCAGTCGAAGCACCATGACTAAAGAAGCAGTACCGGATGAGATCTGTGACCCCCGGGTCGAGATATAGGTGATCTCAAAGGGAAGACATAATAGGTCAAGCTACTCGACCTTGACCTCATGGATTCAACCCTGTTTCCACAGATGCACCTAGACGTCTTTTGGGAGTTAGCCCTGGATGGAACAAGAGATATGCACTTTAGACCGAAAAAGGAGTTCATCAACCTATTCAACTCCATTATCATGAACCTGAGAGACTTAAATTGCATGTTGCACGAAGTTCCTGATAAGCAGAGTGCAGGACATAAACTTATGGTTGGATAAGAAATATACAATCCATGCACAAGATATCCAACAAATTATTGGACTATCCTCTGAAGGAGAGGATGTGTCGAAGGGATTTCAGGGACTCGGAAAGCACGGGAAGAATAAAGGCGACCTCAACCTATACGAGAAGTTTAACACCAAACGAGGAGGATGCAAAGCAGTCATTGAGCCAATACTGCCTGAAATAGTATAGAGTGTCTGCTACATCATAGCTAGCAAGGTTATGAGGTCCTATTATAAGGGAGAATGCACTTTAGACACGTTATCATTTTCCGACTTCTACAATCAGGGAGCAGTATTCAACTGGTGTAGTTTCTTGCTGGAGGAACTACTCAAATCTTGCGAGGAGGCACAGGAGAAAGGAGGAACCTTTACCTATGGATACCTACTTGTGGCATTCAGGATGCTCAAATGGAAGTCACCAGTGGGCAGACAACTAACAATAGTGGATAAAGGGTGCTTGGAAAAAATGTTTGAGCCATGGCAGTCCAGATTAGACTCGGAGAACACAACACTCAATAACGCAGCATTCGCCAAATCGTATAATGCTATTATAGATGCAACACATTGTTTGTGTATCCTGCAGGAGATACTCCATAACAACACGAGGAATATCACCTTTAGCATGAACTAGCACAACACCTACATCTGGATAAGACATGCTAGCTGAGAACATTTCCATACAGGACTACTACCATTCTATCTAGACAAGGAAGCATTCGAAAAGGAGGTCATGTCATGGCCTAGAGTCAAACACAGCCCACGCAAATCAGGAATGAATTACATTTTTCTGGCCAAGCTAAGTAAGAAAAAATACAAGGAAGCAGGAGAGGGACCGAGCTCAGGCCCTGAGCAGAAAAATCTAGATGCTCTAGCATAGACCGAATCCAAGGAAGAAGAAGAAACACTGCAGCTGGAACGAAGGAAAAGACCGCCCCCCCCCCACAGTTTCCAACCAATGTCGTGCTATTAGGTACGTAGGTCAACCAGATCCTAGGCACTATGATTACACCGAACTAATGGGGAAAAAGGCCCAGAACGGGGGTCTTGCCAAACAAACCCTTGAATCCACAACCCCTCTCATCTGTCGCTCCTCGAACCCATTCCATGACCAAAGACACCACCATCATTGACATCCAAGATGACCTAGACCCTGTACCAATCTCGTCAACAATCGTTGTTGAGAAGCCTCCACCACCGCTCCAACTAACATATTTCCTCACCATCACTCCACATCAGACCACAACCTTAGAGTAGATGCAACCCAACCAGATAAACAAAGAATCCACCAAGCCTAGCTCATAAATCCCCAACCCTCACCCCAAAGTGTCGGAGAAAAGTACGATGCTAGATGTTATGAATCTGAGCATGCAAGAACAACAACCTGAGTCTTCCACACAGGAAGAAGCCACCAGAACCAGAGAAGAGTCGAAATCCAACCGTACCCTACAAACCACCTCACCACCCAAGGGTGAGGATGCCCAAGAAATCATGATGCATGATGCAAAAGTAATGGAGTACACGAAGATACCATATACGCCCAACGAGCCAGACTCGATAATGGACCAGGATACGACAACTAGGCGATCGCAAATGGAGAAAGTCCTCTAGAACCCCCAACAATGTGTTGTCTTGATGCAGCTCTGCATAACTAGAAAAAAGGTTATGAAACTTCTGCCTGAAGATTTAAGATTTAGGATTGCACCAATGCCACAAACGGAAGAGGAAGTAGAAACTCATTGTTGGCCCTTGACCAAGTTTGAGGAAACACTTGGTCATATTTGACCGTTTTTGGAACTTCGACAGCTTGTCAAAGATGGAGCGCAACGTGAAGTGGATATCGTGGAAGCTAGACCCCTTTCTTGGGTCCTTTTTGGTTTTTTGGGGATAATGTAATGGGTATGGTATGTCAGCCCATGGGTTTACCCATTCTTAGGCCTATTTTGTAAAGTATAAATAAGTAGCTAGGCAATGTAAGAAAAAGGAGAGAAGTTAAGTGCTAGAAAAGGCTTTGTGTATATTGTGTGACCAACTTGCAGAGCTAAGTGAAAGTGTTGTAAGTGCTGAGTGCATAGATTGTAAGAAGGTTCTGTGCTAGATATACTCGGGGAAGGAGGATCTGGCGAGGTGCATGAAGATATCCTGTCCTATGCAGAGTACAAGTTTGACCTCTGTGCTGTAATCAGATTAACCAAAGATAATAAATAAAAAGAAGACTTTGTGGACATAGCCCTAGGGTGGGGGTGAACCACAGTAAGCCTATGTGTTGTGCTCGGTGCATAAACCTAATGCGTTTGTCTCTTTCCATGTGTTGTTCTTTGATATGATTATGCTATGTGCTTTGTTATGATATACTTAGATAGATCTATTTTTCTTTTTTCTTCTTAGATGTATGGATGTAAATCTGACATATATGAAAGTGTTGAGTGCTAGACCTATTTTTTTGTTGCTAAGTGCTAACTTAACCTAGATCTAAGTGAATGATGCAGTGCTCTGCACCATCTGTGGAGTTCCATGAGGGTTAAATATTGATGAATGATCTATGCTAAAGTGTTTTCTAAGTGTTAGAATCACAGATTTGTGTCCCAGCTAAAGTTGCAGACACCTGAGTCTTGCAACCACCTCTCCCTCTACCTCAGGTGATTCTTCATCTTCTTCGCAGGTGTTGTTGAAAGGGCCGATAGTTAGGATTTTGTTGGTGCATTGTTGAAGCATTGACCCTGGGTCTTTCCCTGTGCCAACAAATGGTTCTGTTGCTAGGACCTGAAACTATGATTGCTAGGAATTGAGGAAAAAGAAGCTTTGTGCAAAAAATCCATCCTGAAATTGTAAAATATCTGTGCATGGACCTGTTCCCTAATGTGTAGTGATCCACTTGATCTGAAAAGCTCTATGATGAAGAATGAAGGACAGATCTGAAGAAATGAAGTCAAATATGAATGCTTTGTTCTCTAAGAAAGGTTAAAGTGGAAGTTTCTAAGTCAGATCTATAGAAAGAGGTAAGATCTTTAAGCTCTGTGCTTTGATAAATGTAAGAATAGTTAAAAGTTTTTAGATCTGGAAGCTTTGTGACCTGTAGAAGTAAACAAAGTGAAAATTTTTGTTTCTAAAGTATGTATTTAGGTATGCTTGATAGATTTTGTCCTAGATTGAAAACTACGGCATTGTTAGATGAAAGAATGTTTCATATGAATAGATCTGATAAGAATAATGAAAGATATGTTATACCTATGCATAGAAAGAATTTTTGGACTAACAAATGGATGCAGGATCCTAGAAAAAAAAATTTGCAAGCTAACCATCATGATCCTAGCGCGCAGTACAAGAAAATTTGGGGATCATGGAAGAGAAAGAGAGGATTAACTCTTTGTTACAATTGCAGAAGACTAGGACATCTTGCTAAGGAATGCCCTGGGAGAAACCCTAGTTGCCTTCGTTGTAAGGCTATGGACCATGAAGTACTGGATTGCCCTAGAATGATTACTAGACTTGAAAAGTTGAATATGGAGCAAGGTCAAGAGACTAAGATTATAGAAGAACTCCATAAAGAATTAGAGATTATCTTACTAAAAATGAAAGAAACCCTGGATGAACATAGAGATGCCAGTTTGTTAGAGATATTCAAAGAAAAGGAGAAAATCGAAGTAAGAATAGGAGACTTCGACATCGATTGTTCTCTAGATGAGGGAACAAAGATGAACATTATGACATAAAGTACTTGGGAAACCCTAGGAAGGCCTACTATGGTTCCTTCACTAGGAAGAATAGGGTTGTTTAAAGGAAAACTGGTAACCCTATGTGGTAGAATTACCCAAATAGCTATGAGTACCCATGGAGATTCGACAGAGGAAGAGTTCAAAGTAATTATATTTATTGAGGACCGTGCCCCATTTCTAGCTTTGTTAGGCAAGATCTGGATTGAAAAAGACCAGATCCAGAGAAAAGAAGAAAAGGAAGCCCTAGAACAAAAGAAGCAAGAACTCATGGAATTTATGACTAGAAGGATCGCTTACTTGATGGAAGAACAAGAGAACAGATCGTAGTTGTTGAACACCAAGGACCTGGATGTCGAAGCTATAAGCGCATTAGAGGAACCATAGAAGATCAGAATACCTAATCCATATGATGAAGGAGTATTACCCTTGGATCTGAAGAAACAACCTTAGTAGCGCGAAGTAACTATGTCGAGAGAAGATAAAACTCAGAATGGAAAAAGGATGACCAAGATGAAGTTCACTGGGAAGAAGGCTAGGAAGCTAAGTAAGAAGAGAGCTAAGCTCGAAAATTTACAGAAGGTTCCGAAGGAAACTTCGCAGAAGGAAAAATCACAAGAATTAAGCTTCACTGAGATATCAGAGCAATGATATCTGGCACTTTTACATGGTGCAGTAATATAGTTGTTGAACCGATATACCCATTCGACTTCTGCCCCGAATGGGCAGAAAAGAATTAAAGGATCACTACTAGACAATTGGACCATGCCATAACAGATGGATCAATGTTCATGAAAGCTTCATACCCATTGCAACCAAATCGTTGATGAATTTCCTATTTAGCTCGTCACGCCATGCACGAAGAACACTTTTGCAAACTGAAAACTCGAAGCCCGCAGAACTCGTAATTGTATACAGTGATCATTGCAAGCAGATAATTCACCCTAGTGCAGTGTTTTGAGATCATCGTGACCCCGCTTATCTTTCCTAAGTGCGTATGTCCGGCGAGCTCACCGTGCTTGAGGAATCCATCATAGAAGTCTTTGTCGATTTAATGACTGAGAGAGTCATATCAGAAAGAAGAATGTCCACAGGAGTCCAAGCCTCATTGACGAGAGGAGTGCAAGCCTCCCCGTCAACTACTTGAGCTGGAACATCTCATGCTGGCGCAGAGAGGAGAACTAAGAATAAGGATGACATAGCCAACACAAAGTTAGTGCCATCCATTTTGCCAGCTTACATACCCCCTCTGAGCAGTGAGATTAACAGGGACAGTGTCCCTAGAGATTTTGAATATACCCTAGTAACTACATATTTACTGAAGGGAGTACGCACCTACCGCACAGATCAAGACAAGGTTACAGTGTTGAAGTTTTGCGACTTCAACCTAGGGGACCATAAAGTTTATATCATGCTTGCCGAGTATAAGTACTTGACGCAAACTAAGGGAAAAAATGTGAAGCTCTCCCCGCAACAATGGACGATGAACCTCGCACAGTCTACTCTACTAAACGTTATGAAAATACTGCACTTCGGCAGGCACCAGGAGGTGAATTCTTGTGTAAAGTTACTTCTAGCAAGTTACCATAGAGGATACCTATGGTTAGATCACCGCATAACTGTTGATCCGATGCTGATCAATAGGATCATCGGGCTTATCATGCAGGGCCCTAATCCCCATGAGTACTATTCTTCAAAGACTAAAGACCGTGCTCTTGCGCAGAAGCTAAAAGAGGCCTATGACGATGTTGAGAAAGGCGTTAGAGGCTACAAGGTAGCTTCTATTGGAAGTGGTGTAGTGCACCTCACATGCCAACTAATCGCAGGGAAGTTGGTACATAAGAATCGACCAACACAAGTATCAGGCTTCATAGTTGACCTCGCAGGAAAGTGCACAGAGGGACTACGAATGAACTGGGCGAAGTGCCTGGTGGCTCAACTGAAGATTGATTGCAGAGCAACTGAGGATCATGGGCACAAATTCCATTTTAGTTGGCTTCTGATACTGATCTCCTTTGTTGCATGAGATCTACCAGAAGGCGCAACTTTCCTGGACCTTGACCCTTTTGAGCCACTAACTGTGAAGTTCAGTACCTTGTGGTACTCGAATGACATGAGCAAGCAGTGGTAGTCGAATATCGTTTTCCACGCACATCATAATCAACTGAAAGCAGCCATAAGGAGTGAACCTCGCATAACCTCGAACACTTTATAGAGGTTCTGACCTTTGATAAAGTTCAGCATGGACCGCCATTTTATATACCTAACCCCACGCTGATGAGCACCAAGAACAACTCTAGTCCTACTATAAGCTGAAAGAAGAAGACCTAGAAGAGATCACCAAGGAATGGTCGGCGGACCTCCTTGTTTCAGCATACCCCGCAGAAATTTTAGACATCAACAACCCAGAAGTTGTGCAAGATACACCTAGGCCCAGTAGAACAAATAAGACAAAGGAGATGAAGAAGCTCGAAGAGGTTCAGGATATAGATAGCAGATCTGTAAGGACGACTTCCATTACGATAGATGAGGAAGGTGATGATGAAGAAGGTGCAGAATATGAGAAACAACAAGTCAAAGTACTGCCACCCAGGGACAAAGCAACATCATCCAAGAAAAGGAAGGTTTCACCTCTGAAGTCCTCCTCTGGAAAGAAAACAATAACCTCTGTTACTAAGATGTGAACTACCCTCACGTTGGATGACTTTGATTTCATTTTTGTAGCGGTCAATGATGCTTCAAAGGCAATAATAGAGAAACAGGAAGTGAAGCAGAAACAAATGTATATCCATATTGAGATTGCACTCCAAGAAGTATAGCAGGAACTTCAGTCTAGTCAAGCAATCTCTACTACGCCTTTGCCAGAAGGAACGACATAACAAGGAGATGAATAAGTCCAACTCCACAAGATTGTTGATACAGTCGAAGTATGCCTTCGACATGCTCAGGAAGAAAAATCACAGGCCACCCAGGTCTTCAAGAAGGCACAGGAAGAAATTATTGAGCAACGTCAAGTAGCGCAACAAGAGAAGAATGGTCTCCAAGAAAAATTTGAAGAAGACCGAGCGAAGGTCCAAAAAGAGAAAGAGAAACTGCTCGCGAAGTAGATCAGAATTGAAGAAGCAATCAACAGATCATTTTTCTCTATGACCAGATTAGAGCAGAAGGCTGAAGAGCCTATAGAGCATCAAGTGATGAAGCTGGCTGAAGTTATTCAACAGCTTCAACAAAGGTTCATGGAATTAGATCTTCATACCATACCACAAACTCTGCAAGAAGTGTGTGATCAATGAGAATTGGATTCTCAAAGTGCAGTCGAGAGGATTAGAAAACTTGTTTCATAATGCAAAAAACTAAGTAACAAAAGCACGTAGATATATGAGCAACTATCTGAAGACCCAGAGTTGAAGAAACTGGAGTCCCAACTCCAGGAAGTGAAGCAACACACAAATACAGTACATGCACAACTCAAGCTCCTGCCACCTATCAAGAGGATGAAGAGATCCTAGGAACAATGAACTTCCCAACAACTTGTTCTTACCATGCAGAAAAGAGTGATGGAAGTCACCCAGAAACTCCAGCCGAGCAAAGAGGAGGCCTATATACTATTTGAAGAAATTGAAGGCCAAGGAACACTACTGGAACAAGTAGTTGTTACAGTCAAGCAACAACTGGAAGGGCTTATCAGTGAAGTAGTTGTTCAGGAGTTCGCTGAGCAGGAAGCAGTAGCACAGAGACAAGTCGAAGTATCTCAAGACCTTTGAGG
>ML792205.1:32737-53412 GCA_009831015.1 Picea engelmannii
CGTGTTCCAGCATTCGTGTTCCAGCATTCGTGTTCCAGCATTTCTTGTGCGTGTTGACATCCTTGACTGCTCCATAACCGATTGCCATCAATGACAACCTTAACCATCTGCGTCAGTCTTCTGTTATAGCCATATCTCCAACAGATCCGGGCGTGCTCATCTGGACCGTCGGAGAGGTGCGCCCCCGATCTCGGACCCCCCCTCCCCTGCTTAAAGATCGGAAGGCAAGGGGGGTCCGAAATTTGTTGTGCGTCGTCGATCTGGGCGCGCAAATCTGGACCGCCAGTTCTTGCTTGCTGCTTACCACAGGCGCATCATCGCCCAAAAATTTGGACAAGTGGGTTTTAACCCATTCTTTTGATATCTAAACCCCTTAGCAAGAAATATCGCTAACAGTAAGTGACTTGGGACGAGTCACAGGTGAGTCTTGGGGGCCTATTGGCCCTTGAACAAGTTTGAGGGAACACTTGGTCATATTTGACCATTTTTGGAACTTTGACAGCTTGTCAAATATGGAGAGCAATGCGAAGTGGAGATCATGGAAGCTAGACCCCTTTCTTGGGTCCTTTTTGGGTTTTGGGGGATAATGTAATGGCTATGGGATATCAGCCCATGGGTTTACCCATGCTTAGGCCTATTTTGTAAAGTATAAATAAGTAGCTAGGAAATGTAAGAGAAAGGAGAGAAGCTAAGTGCTAGAAAAGGCTTTGTGTATACTTTGTGACCAACTTGCAAGGCTGAGTGCAAGTGTTGTAAGTGCACGGATTGTAAGAAGGCTCTATGCTAGATCTACTCGGGGAAGGAGGATCTGGCAAGGTGTGCACAGATCTCCTGTCCTATGCGGAGTACAAGTTTGAGCTCTGTTTTGTAATCAGATTGACTAGAGCTAATAAAGAATAATAAGACTTTGTGGCCATAGCCCCAGGGTGGGGGTGAACCACGGTAAACCTATGTGTTGTGCTCGGTGCCTCGACCTAATGCGTTTGTCTCTTTCTATGTTTTGTGATTTGATGTGATTATGCTATGTTATTTTCTATGATATACTTAGATATATCTACTTTGCTTTGTGCTTCTTAGATGTATGGATGTAGATCTGACATATATGAAAGTGCTGAGTGCTAGACCTATTTTGTTGTTGCTAAGTGCTAACTTAACCTAGATCTAAGTGAATTCTTTGGTGCTCTGTGCCATCTGTGGAGTGCCATGAGGGTTAAATACTGATTATGCTAAAGTGTTTTCTAAGTGTTAGAATCATAGATCTGTGTCCCATCTAAGGTTGCAGACACCTGAGTCTTGCAACCACCCCTACCTCTACCTCGGGTGAGACTTCATCTGCTTTGCAGGTGTTGCCAAAAGGGTCGGTAGTTAGGGTTTTGTTGGTGCACTGTTGAATCGTTGAACCTTGGGTCTGCCCCTATGCCAACACCCGTTTTGACCACTCAATGGCCAACAAACTCCCTTTATAGACAAGAGCACCCACTGATGCAACTTCGTCAGCCACCAACCTGGTACAGTGGCCAGCATCACAGTTGTTCGGACTAATCAGAGCCTCCACAGAACAACTAGAGAAAAGGCTCCAGGACACCGAGAGCTCATCTGAGATTTCCAGAAAAGAACAGTTATATGCACAAACATGTAGAATAGAAGAAAAATGTGATCGACTCCTAGCCCAACGCAAACTAGAAAAAGTGCAGGAAAAATTTGCAGAAGCCTGGCCGGAGATTCAGAGAGTTGTGCCTAACCTACCCAAAGCTAGTGAGATAAGAGAACTAGAAAAACAGATCGAGTTGTTACAAGCAACATGGACACAGCTCGCGACACACATGGGGCAGATACAAGAAAAGTTACAACAAGTCCAGCAAGAAGCAGAACAACAGCCTCGGCAACTGCAGGAATAAATGCAGAAGATCATACTGTAAGGAAACAATGCCCAACCGACACTACATAGGCAGACATTGGACTGCACCAAAATCTTCAAGGAATTCAATGATTGGATGGGCATCATCGCTCAATGGAATCAAGTCCTGGAAGAATTGTGCACCCGGATCTAGGTGCTCAATGAGGAAGTTGCGGTCACAATGGACCCCATAAAGTAGCAACAAAAGTTTGATCAGATCCAGTAGGCCGACAATGAACTCAATTCACTCTATGAAACACAGTCCCTAGCCAAGAAAGGGTTGCGCAATTTTCGACCGGTAATTCAAACCACCTATATGCAAATGCACCAGATCGACGCGACAGCCGACTCCGAATGGAACTCGTTGGTTGTATCCAAGCCAAAAGAGTACAACAAAGAAACAACCTAACTGTTCCTAGCAAAAGCATCACTCCTCACCCAGAAATGGCAGGACAAAGTTGAAATCTTTCATGGAGTAAAGTACGGAGCATTAGAGTTGGTTCCAGAATTGGGCCCTTCGTTTGAAGAGGTGAAGGAAGAAAAGACACAAACATAAGAGCTCAAAGAAGAAGAAAATCTAGACAAGGGAAAACAATAGTTTCTCATGGATAATGTGAAAGAACCAAGTGCTTGACTCGGGGATGAGTCAAGGATTGTGGTCGGAACCTGTTGGGCCCTTCGTTTTTGGGAAAGAATTGCGCAAGTTTTGATTAAGCATGAGTTGCGCAAACTTCATCAGAAGATGAAAGAAAAGAATAACAGAAAACAGTTGTGGGAGCCAGCACAACACCAGCTAAGCAACAAACAATCGCAACAGAACAAGAAAGTGAGAAAGCTTAATAGAAAGACATAACCCATCTATACATAGGACTAAAGATAGATGTAAGAGGGTTGGTCCTCGAATTTGAGTCAATACATCAGGTTGTTGTTATGTTTATTAGAGCAATCCAAGGTTTTTGGGATTAGCTAGTGGAACTTGATGTAAGAGACAACCCAGAGGTTGTGTTGAACATATCTATGTAGTTCTGAATATGTAATAAAGGAAAGATCTAGAAGCTAATATGAATAACCAAAATTTTAAATATGATGTGTCTGTGTATGTTACTTGTGCATTGCATTATTCCTTTATGATTTACGAGTTCTGTCTAATGGTTCTATGGTTAATCGTTGTTCATACCGTAAGTAGGTTTGGTTCTTGCATTTAGATGGTTCTAATTTGATAGTGTTGATTGCACAAGAACATGGGTGAGTTCTGAATGCTCTATGGATCTTCCTTAGTCTTCTCCCTACCCTTCCCTATCCATATGTCTCGGTAGCGCTTCCGGTAATTCTTCTTCTCTTCGGAGGGGATGAAAATTCCAGCGCTCTAGACTACACGGTGCCTTTTGTTGGTAATCTGAGAAGAACCCTGGTTTGACAAAATTCACGCCAACATGGTGCATTCTTATGGAAGTGGTCTAGGAGTCTAAAGGGATAACCAGGTTTAAGGCATCCAGGAACCATATGTGGATCCAAGCCATAAGGGATCCAAAGAAGGAATGGTTGGAGATACAATATTGTGTCACTAAGGAAGAAGTTGACTGGATAATCAAAGGCTGGCCTATGCAGTGGAAGGTTCCAATAGAAAAACCGGAAACAAAGACAACAACAACAACATCAGACAAACCCAAGGGGAAAGATGAAGTAGTTCCTTCAACAAAGAAAAATAGCCCAGTTTCTAACACCAGGAAGGTTGTGGCACACACTTAGGCATCTCGAACTAACATAGTGCCAAAGAGGCCAAGGAGGACAACAGTGACTGGGGTAGACATTCAGAAGGATGCCAAGAAGGGAGACACATCGCAGGCCAATGGGGAGGGGCCACATGTGACAACGAGTGGGGATCAAACCTCAAAAACAAAAGTAACCACAACACAGATGGAGGAGACACGCAAAAAAATGAAATACACCAAGGAGGGCCCAATGACCACCTTGACAGAGGATGATGTTGAGTTTGTGGCAGACAAGGTCTAGGAGAGGGGGGAAAATGTGGTCCACATCGTAAAAGAAAAAAGAGAAGATATCATGGCCAAACTCATATAATTCCATGAAACTCTACAGTAGTTACAAATTCACACAGTACCTCAGGCCACAATGCAACAACCTGAAAAGACACAACAACCCCATGTGTTGAAAGAAAAAAATGATACGTTTCAGATAGTTGTACAGGGAAGGGACACATTCATGGTTACACAACAGATGGTCAGGGTTGGTCATAATACCGCACAAATACCCATTTGGGACATAGACCACTTTGAGGTAGTCATGGCACAGAGACCCACGAAATCACTATATAGACTCTAGGCTAGTATAATGCAGGAAGTACAATCCAAAGCCTGCGCGGATGCCACCAACTTGAAAGTTGGTAGGGGGGTCATAAAGATGTTATAGATCACCTATGACCAATTGAATTTGGAGAAGGAGGAAAAAAAATAATGCACTAAAAGTCTAGAGCAGGGGCTAACATCGGTATACAATTGCATTCCAGATAGAGCGCAAACACTGGATAGGAGCGCAGACGAAAAGATAAAGATAATTGCCCAGAAAATTGAGGGATATAGGAAGGAGATAGAGGATTTGAAAGAAAAAAATAATCCTACAACTCCTCCTAAAGTTCGAGAGCAATGATAACAAAAAACAACATTCCGGATAGATGAAATGGCAAGGGAAGCCAAGGAAGTCGTAGAACTGTTTGAAAAAACTGCGCAGATTTGGACTACTTTGGAGGAGGATGAAAAGGTCGAACTCTTGGACCAGCAAGAGGAGAAAATTGACGCTAAAATGCAGGAATTGAAATAGTGACAGAAAACCATAAACATTATTGAATTCTTGAAGGGCACGCAAGAGATGAAGACCCTGCAGATAGAATTGAAAACCACGTAGATCAATAAGAAAGCAAGACATGCCCAGTTGGATCCCCTCCAGGAACAAGAAACATAGATAATTGTGGAGTTAGAGGAAGAGAAGACAAGGATGGTTCATGCACATTCAGAGAGTGAAACATTTCTACAAGAACAAATAATAGCGCAGATGGTAGAAGCGTTAAAACAAAAAGATGCATAGGTGAAATAAAAAGGGAAGGAACTAGCAGAAAATTTCCATAGCTTGGAGAAGGTTGTACAGGAATCATGCACCACCTAAATGGCTCGGGACGAGACACATGTCATTGTTGGGGGACTATTAGCACATAACTATTTTTGGAGAAATATCTATTTTTGGGCACAAGCCTAATTTTGGAAGAGAAGGTCTATTTTTGGAGTGCGCACATTAGGAGGTAGAAAAGAAACATGCAGAAAAAGAAGGAAAATAAACATGCAAGAGGAAAAGAAACATGGAGCGCATAAAAACAAGCCTAAACATGTTAGGTTTAGGGTTTTTGAAAAATATTGTAATGACTATAAGGTAGTACATTAGTATAAATAAAGATCTAGGAGGTCTATAGTAGGGGTTCATAAGGTATTGATTATTGTGAGTTTTGTTATGGTTATTGTGGTAGAGTGGAATAAGCTAGTTTTTTAGGGTTAGGTCACAGACTGAGGATCCTGGTGTGATATAGTCAGCCTCCCAGAGGGTACTTACCCTCCTTTTGATTGTAATTCTGAAAATGTAATGTGTGCAATGCATATTTTGCAGCAGAATAACTAAAAGAGAAGAAGAGCCATAACTTTATGGGTGTAGATCGAGGAGGGATGAACCACAGTAAAATAATGTCTTCTATGTGTTGTTAATGAATGCTTTACTATTTTGTTAATCATTAGCTAAAGAATGAATGGTTAAAACTAGTTATAACAACATGCATGCATAGGTTTAAAGATGAATGAATCCTAGAAGTAGATAAATGCTTAATGATGATGATGCCTAAGGGAAAGAAACTGAACACTGTCCCCTCTCCTTCCTAGACTGCAAACACCTAAGCATTGCAGTCCCCCATAAATATATTTCGGGTGAGACTATGATGTGCACTTTGTGTCCAGCGTTGCCTTCTGGTTTACCAAGAAAGCCGATAGTTTTGAGGGTTTTGTTGGAAACCTATTTGAGATCAGAACCTAGGTCAGCGCAAGTAACCAACAGATCATCATTTTTATCCATAAATGAAATTAAAGTATGGTAAAAAATGAGCAGGGAATGGTTTGGCCTTAGCCTACATTAATAATGCACCTATGATTTTTTTGACATAGGTCATTTCCTGTAAATTGATGCGAAAATGCTGCAAAGATCAAGTTCCAACTAGTGTAATAGTTGTCACAAAGAAATGTGTGCAAGGTATATAAATTACTTGGGCCCCATTTCTACTTAATCAATTTTTACTGGATTGCTAAGAAGCACAAGATAATGGGATTGAATTCCATTATTCCTAGTTATTGATACTCATAACACTAGTAGCTTGCAAAGAACCAAACGACACCTAGTTCCTAACAATGACAAACAAAACCTGTCTGGCCCCATGGTACACTAACTTATAACATACTTCGGACAAAAGGTGATAAACTAACAATAATATCAATTTTTATATATGTAAGTAGATAATTCGACAAAATATACAGGATAATCCCTGGGTGACACTGCAACTTGTACAAGCCTATGACTGAGTTGCGTGGTTCCGGGCAGGGCCGCATCATATATATGTGTAGGAAAAAAGAGACCCAAACTGGAAGTGGTTAACTTTCCGTTATAGACTAATAGAGGCAGATATGTGAGACATTATGTTGGATTGGCTCACAGAGTGGAAATTTTCCCTTACAGAATCCAAACAAGAGGAAAAGGTCAAAATGTAGAAGAATCAAACCAAGAATGAAGAGAAAATTGATGATGAAAACGGGAATGATGATGAAGACAAGGATGGAGACAATGGAGAAACAAACGAGCCAACATTGTGCACAGGTTTCAATGCCCTTCACTCTTCTCTATCTTCAAGAGAAATTAGTGAAGATAGTTGCAACGCCCTTCACTCTTCCACCAAATGAAAATATGAAAGCCATGATGGAAAATCGAAAGCGTAGTAATGAGATCAATCAACTTCAAGAAAAACAACATGCACAGAAAATGAAAATTTTGTTGCTACAGGAAGTTGCTTACAAGGTGATGGAGGAACCGGTAGATATATAAGAGGCGGTCAAACAGTTAGAACATGAGAGTCAAGAGAAAATCAAATCACCAATTACAATGCATATTGTGAATGTAGTTTTGGCTCAAGAAACATAGGTGGACGATAAGGTTACGAAATCTAAGGCCATTTTTAACAGTTTGTTTGCATAAGTTCAACAGGAGAAACCACAACCCTGAGTAGCTCCATAACTGAGTGTTGGGGGCTTGTTGGAGTAGGAAAGTTTTGGGACGATTCTTGAATATTGCACCGCAAGTCAACTGTGCAGGATACAGGAAAAAGTGACAAAAAGTGTGCACAAAGAAGAAGGGCGTTAGAAAAAGGACCAAGACACGCATTTTGAGGAGTAATATTGTAAGTCGTTATGGCATTTTGGGCATTTGTGGATATTTTGTAACGAGATAAGCTCTAATAAAATTTTATAAATATGTAAAAGGGTGTGATAGTTAGGGGGAAGATAGTGTGTGGTGTGTCATGGGTAAAGTCATTGTCTATCTTTCGGATTATGTTTGGATACTCTGCGGTTGTAAACAATTATATTTGAGGTATGTGAAATCAGTAGGTGTGCACTGCAACAAACGAATAGGCAAGTAGTATGGTGAACTATAGTTGCATGCATTTTGTATAGCACAGTGTGCATATGTAATGAAGAATTGAATGAATAATATCAATAGAATCTAGCCGTTGTGGACGTAGCTAAGTTTGGGGTGAACCACGTTAAAACATGGTGTACTTGTGTGTGTGTGTTTCTAATTTATTGAGCATGGTGTGTTTATTATGATTATTTTTCTATTTACTGAATATGATGATGAATATGACACATAATAGTTATAATGATCTTTCTTTCACATAAGGGTTTACGTATAGAAACAACGCATAGGTGAGCGAATGTTATCTTTATCATGTATGAATGATTACTCTGCCGCATATGTTATTTAGTTGTTGTATAAATTGCGCAGGTTGAATAAGTTATAAATGGTCTCCAATCCACTCACACTATGGAAATTTGGTTCCTGCAGTCCCCATAGACCCCTTAGGTGAGACTTCATTTGCTTGCAGGTGATGTCGAATGGGTCGGTGTTGGTACATAGGGGAAGACCCGAGGTTCAATGCTTCAACAACGCACCAACAAAACCCTAACTACCGGCCCTTTAAGCAACACCTGCAAAGCAGATGAAGTCTCACCCGAGGTAGAGGCAGGGGGGTTGCAAGACTCAAGTGTCTGCAACCTAACTAGGACATAGATCTGTGATTACAATACTTAACAGAGCACTTATAAGTTAACATTCATTAGTATTTAACCCTTATTCACATCGTAAGTAAAACCCTAATTACATAGCAATGTAGTATTCAACAAGATCTAACACATCCAAGCACTTAGAGAATAGAAATAGATTAGACCTAGCATTCATTCACATTACTAAGCACTAATATACTATATCAGATGCATCTAACATACATAAAGATCACTGCACTAAGCGTAAATCACATCAATCACACAAAAAAACCATAATACAGGATATACATGGTTCACCCCCAGCATGGGGCTATGTCCACCAACTCTTCATCTTCTTTATTATCTTCTTTCAATCTTCTTACATGCACAGAGCCTCAAAACCAACTCTACATAGGATAGGAGATCTGCATGCACCTCACTAGATCCTCCTTCCCTGAGCTTGGAACAACAAAGAGCCTTCCTTACAATCACTTGCACTCAGCTCTACATGTTCTCAATACACAATATGAATAGAGATAACTCAATCACATAGATCCAACCACTTACATTACTTGCACTTAGCACAACACTACATGCTTACAACTGACCCCTTCTTACATTGCCTAGCTTTCTATTTATACATTACAAAATGGGCCAAAGCATCGGTAAACCCATGGACCAACATCCCATAC
Source organism: Picea engelmannii (assembly GCA_009831015.1). Classification (NCBI taxonomy): domain Eukaryota; kingdom Viridiplantae; phylum Streptophyta; class Pinopsida; order Pinales; family Pinaceae; genus Picea; species Picea engelmannii. Next base: position 41,686 of record ML792205.1, read on the forward strand.
CTGTTACATAAACCCTAAACCCAAAAATCTCGTAAAAGGGGGTGAGATGTTGCGATCTCCGCTTCGCCTGGCGCTCCATCTTTGACCAGCCTGTCGATGTCCCAAAAATGGTCAAACATGACCAAAGTTTCCTCAAAACCTGGTCAAGGGCCAATAGGCCCCCAACACTCACCTATGACTCATCCCAAGTCACTCTGATCTAGGTAACTCTGCCTCAAAGGCCTCGAGCTTGGCTCGAGATGCTTTGACCTACTATTTCGCCAGAGCTTCCTACTCGGTGAACTCCTAAATAACTTTCTCAATCATAGGTCCTTCCAAGAATTGTTCTACTGTGGTGACCACTTGTTCTAGTTGTGCACCTTGTCCCTCAATCTCCTTAAAAAGATTGCAAGCTTCATCCTACATTGGATAGAGTCTCTGGGTCACTTCCATGACTTTAATCTAGATGGCATGGACCTTTTGCTAAACTGTGTGCTGTTCCTAGGACCTTTTCATCCTGTCGACCATTGATAGTGGATTCTACTGTGCTTACACTGTCGCTACTTGTTTCTTTTTCTCCTGGAGTTGTGACTCCAATGTCCTTAGTTCAGGGTCGTCTACTAGGTGCTCGTAGGTCTGTGCACTTCGACTTCTAAGTTGTTTGCATTCTAAGGCCAATGCATTGATTCTCTCTACTACACTCTTGGTAGTTTCCTCTCTCTAATTTTGTACTTCTTGCAATTCCAGTTCGACCACTCTTGCTTGGAGATGTTGAATGGATTCAGCGAGCTTCCCCACTTGGCTCTCAATGATTTATTCTTCCATCTGTTCTAAGCCCATCACAGAGCGAATTTCTCTGGTGACTACTTATTTAACTCCAATATGCTCCGTGAGCAGTTGTTCTTTCCCCTTCTGGATATCCGCTCTATCCTCTACAAACTTCGCCTGGAGGTCATAGTTTTCTTGTTGTGAAACCCAGTGTTGCTCTATGGATTCCTCTTTTTCTTGCTTCAGAGCCTCTGTGGCCTGTTCCTTTTCCTCCTGGACCCAACGAAGGCAAGCCTCTATCGAATCTTCTAATCTGTGTAGCTGGGAAAGCTCATATCCTACTTCTATGTCCCCTGCTGACAATGGCGCAATAGACACTATGTGGCTCGAATAAAGAGCTTGTTGTACCCCTTTGAGATCTACCTCGATCCTGTCAAACATTGTCTCCTATTTGGCTTCAGTTTTCTACAAGATGTCCTCTGAGGTATCTGATACAACAATGATGATGAGTTCAATATCATCTACCATGAGCACATTATGGAATGGAGGTTTATTGGCTTTTGACTTCTTCCATGATGAAGGTTTCATCGGAGAAGCCTTTCTTTTCTTGGATGTTTCAGCTTCTGGAAGGGGATCTTTAGGCGGTGTCACTTCATCGTGTTCTTGTTTTTCCTCTTCCTCTACTTCATCACCTCCTCCCCCTTCAATTGATTCCGATGCAGTCTCTTCTAATGCGCTTTGTATTTCCTTTACCTCTTCCTTATTTTTCTTCTTGTTTTTTTTGGGTGCATCATATTCTTCGTGAGTGACTACAGGACTTCTGATGAGGTCAAGGTCGGACAGTTCTATCTATTCGACTGGTACCAAGAATTCTGTAGGCCACTCCTTGGTGATTTCCTCCATGTATTCCTTGGTGAACTTGTAATAGGATTGAAGCTCTTCTTTGTGTTTGTCTCTGTGCGCAATGATATATATGAAATTCCTGTCTGCGCGGAACTTCGCAAATGGCCGGAACCGATGCAGCGTATTCAACATCATGCAAGGGAAGGATTCAATGTCCCTCTTCAACTACAGATAATAGGTGTGGAACACCACGTTTGACTATTGTTGCTTCGCCATGTCGCTCGAGTACCATAGAGTAGTGAACTTCGTAGCTAGTGGTTTGGACAGCTCAATTTCAGTGAAGGTTTCTCCTTTCGACATCTCCCAAGCAATGAAGGCAATGAGGATCAGTAACCAACTGAAATGAAACTCGTAGCCCTGATATTGAGCTTTGTGACAGTCTTTCTCTAACTAGTTGATGAGATAGCTCACCCAGTTCATTTGCATCCCCTCAACGCATTTTCCTATGAGGTCGACGACGAACCCCATGACCTTCACTAGTATGTTCTTCCTAATGATCTTACCAGCAATCAACTAGAAATCTAGGCGCACTACACCATTCTAGATGGAAGCTACCTTGTAGCCCCGCTTCCCCTTCTCTACATCGTCGTAGGTGTCTTTTATTGTCTGTGCTAGGGTGTGATCTACAACCTTCCCTAGGTAAAAATCTTGAGGGTCTGGTCCTTGCACGCTTAATCTGGTAATCCGGTGGATTAGCGCTGGATCTACTGTGATGCACCTGTCCAACCATAGGTAACCTCCATGGTAGCATGATAGGAGGATTTTAATGCACGCACTAACCTCCTAATGTTTGTCTAAGTGTGGTAACTTCATCACATTGAGGATCGTGGACCTCGCGATGTCCATGGTCCACGACTGGGGAATTATCTTCGACTTCTTCCTCGTTGTCTTGGTCAAATACTTGTGTGGTGCGAGCATGCCATAGTTCTTGTGGTCTCCCAAGTTGAAGTCATTGATCTTAAGCGTCAGAATATTCTCCAACTGTGGTCCTACTATGTGTATCCCCTTTGGGAGGTATGTAGTGATCAATGTGTAGTAGAAGTCCCTCGGGATGTTGTCACGACTCACCACACCAGACAGGGGCGGGATGTAGTTGGGTAGGACCGGCGGAATGAGATTTACATTTTCCAAGTCATCACTATGCTTTCTTCTCTTCTCTGTCGCAGTTCGGGATGGCCCAGATCAACGTCCAATCGATGGGGATGCTTACACTCCTCTTGTCAATGAAGCTTGAACTCTTACGAATATGACCTTCTCAGCCATGAGGTCTATGAGAATCTCTTCAATGGATTTCTCTACTGCCCTAAGGTCACCCAACATACACACTCGAGATCAGATATCTCAGGTCGATGAACAAATAATCAAGTTAGAAGAATGGATGACGAGGTCTCAATAAGCATTGTGCGAAAGCAACTAGTTCTCTGTGGGCTCGGATAATCACTGTTTGCAAAAGTGTCCATAGTCAGACATTTGATGGGTTAAATAGATAACATCATAACAGACTCCTCCAATGGGTAGGAACGCCTCAATCAATTCAATTCCATCTATTATGGCATGGTCCCAACGGTCTAATGGCGAGCGTTCTGGAAATAACTGTGTTTCTAGTCTTTCTGGAGCGTTGGTCTAACGGTCGGGATGCCTCCAACGATCATATTTCTCTGTCGTGGCGAAGTGCCAATATGCGTTGTTCTTCTATTCAGGCAAGGTTCAAGTTCTATAAATCTTCCTTCTACGAGGTCCTCTCTGGAACTTCCTGTACTTTTTCTAACTTAGCTTTCTTCTTACTGAGCTTTCTAGCCTTCTTCCCTGTGATTTGGGTCTCTAGATTCCTCTTTCCACTATTGTTCTTATCTATTCTTAGCATAGTAACTTCGCGTTGTTGATTGTATTTCATAGGGTTCGAGTGTAATACTTATTATCTTACTTTTTCAGGGGCAAGTGCTCTACTCTCCTGCATGGACAGTTGTTTCAAGTCTTCCTGCGTTCTTTCAACTTCGAAAATCAGGTCACTGGCCCTCAGTATCTTTGACTTGTTCTCTTGTTCTTGTATTAAGTGTGTTATTTTCTCAGCCATGACATCCCTTAATTCTTGATTTTTCTGTTCCAGAGCTTCCTCTTCTTCTTGCCTTCGGATCTAATCTTTCTCAACCTAGGTCTTTCCTAACAAAATTGCAAAAGGAACATTGTTCTAAGAAAAATTAATGACCTCAAATTCTTCTTTTGTCGATGCTCCATGAGAAATCATAGGTACATGGTCAAGTCTTCCACATAGGGTTATCATTTTTCCTTTAAACAATCCTATTCCTCTCAGTGAAGGAACCATAGCAGTCTTTCCTAAAATTTTCCAAGTACTTTATGTCATGATATTCACCTGTTTTTTTGCATCCAATACACAGTCTATGTCGAAGTCTCCTATTCTTGTTTCTATGCACTCTTTCTCTTTTAAGATCTTTGATAAACTGATGTCTCTGTGATCATTCAATGTTTCTTTTATCTGTAATAATATAGCCTCTGATACTTTCATATTCTTATTCTCTTGGCCTTCCTTAGGGTTTTCTTGTCTCATATTCATCTTTCCAACTTTAGCAATCATTCTAGGGCAATCCAAAACTTCATGTCCAGTAGATTTACAACAAAGGAAAATAGGACCTCTACCAGGGCATTCCTTAGCAAGATGCCCTGGTCTTGTACAACTATAACAAAGAGTTAATCATCTCTTTCTCTTAAACGATCCCCAACCTTTCCTGTACTGCACATTGGGATCACAATGATGGACCTGCAAAAAATTATTTTTAGGATCCTTCATCCATTTGTTAGTCCAACAATTTTGTCTATGCATAGGGATAACATATCTTTCACTATTTCTATCATATCTATTCATATCATATCTTCTTTCTTCTAGTTGTGACCTAGTTTTTAGACTAGGACAAAATCTATCAAACATACCTAGATCCATTCTTTTGAAACAAAAATTTCCACTTATCTTACCTTTATCGGAGCACAAAGCTTCAATATATTACCTCTTTTCTTTAGATCAGACTTCTCTTCTTAGCACATAGCTTCACAAGTCAATTCGATTAATTCACACTAGGGAAACATATCTACGCACAAAGATTTCTCTTTTCTTCAGTTCCCAATAATCACAGTTTCAAGTCCCAGGAACAAAATCATTTGTTGGCACACAGGGGTAGACCCGAGGTTCAATGCTTCAACAACGCGCCAACAAAACCATAACTACTGGCCCTTTAGGAAACAACTTCGAAGCAAATGCAGTCTCACCCGAGGTAGAGGTAGGGGGGTTGTAGGACTCAAGTGTCTGCAACCTAGCTGGGACACAGATCCGTGATTACAATACTTAATAGAGCACTTAGCAGTTAAAATTCATTAGTATTTAACCCTTATTCACATCACAGGTAAAACCCTAATTACATAGTAGCGCAATATTCAACAATATCTAACACATCCAAGCACTTAGAACATAGAAATAGATTAGACCTAGCATTCATTAACATTACTAAGCACTAATCTACTATATCATATGCATCTAACATACATAAAGATCACAACACTAAGCGTAAATCACATCAATCACACAAAGAAACCATAACACAGGATATACGTGGTTCACCCCCAGCGTGGGGCTATGTCAACCAACTCTTCATCTTCTTTATTATCTTCTTTCAATATTATTACCTGCATAGAGCCTCAAAACCAACTCTGCATAGGACAGGAGATCTACACGCATCTCACCAGATCCTCCTTCCTTGAGCTTGACATAGCACAGAGCCTTCCTTACAATCACTTTCACTCAGCTCTGCAAGTTCTCAATACACCATATGCACAGAGCTAACTCAATCACATAGATCCAACCTCCTACATTACTTGCACTTAGCACATCACTAAATGCTTACAACTGACCCCTTCTTACATCACCTAGATTTCTATTTATACATTATAAAATGGGCCAAAGCATGGGTAAAACCATGGGCCGACATCCCATACCCATTACATAAACCCTAAACCCAAAAATCTCGTAAAAGGGGGTGAGATCTCGCAATATCTGCTTCGCTTGGCACTCCATCTTCGACTAGCTTGTCAAAGTCCCAAAAATGGTCAAACATGACCAATTTTTCCTCAAAACATGGTCAAGGGCCAACAGTTGGTTTTTAAGGTTTTGTTGGTTATTAATAGTTGAACCGTGGGTCTTCCCAATATGCGCCAACAAATTGTTCTGTTGTCGGTACTAGGATATGGGACTAAATGGGATGTGGAAGCCAACTAAGAATGAAATAAAAGACCGGGTAGACGAAAGATTGCGCGAATTTTCCAGAATCCAGAACAAAAACCTACGGCTTAGTACAGAACAATGGTTGCAAAGGTACATTTACACTAATTTTCATGAAAGATTCTTTTCTAAATTCCCTATGGTATTAGCAAAGTGGCTGCAGAGGCTAACCGAGACAAGAGGAAAGGAGTTTTGCACATAAAATCTAAGGAACTAGATGCCTGAATAATCCAGCAAGTAAAAAGTGTAAGTGACTCAATATCATGTGCTATGGATTTTTGGTTGGACAATATTTTGGGAGGGTATACCATTGAATTCAAAATAGATACAAATCAATCTTATAGTACTTCAGAAAGGGAATTTTTCAAAGGTATGCATGGATGGTATTTAAAATCATTGTATACATCAATTAAAATGTTGTTGTGCGACAAAGATGTCATGAACTTGGAATATGATTACCCTAGATGTTAAGGGGGCTCTGTGCACATCGAGGAATTGGGGATGACCAAAGGATGGTATGAGGGTGTGGAAAAGAATGAATAGAGAAAGGATGAGCTGAGGATACCAAGAAGAGAGCAAGACAATGCGTCGGATGAAGAGATTGGAGTACTGCGCAGTGGAAAGATATTATGGGTTAACAGTCCACGTAGGGAGAATTATGTGGTTGAGCGAGAGAGACAACACAATGAGTTCAAAGAAAAGGGCGCAGGAATAGTACTCAAGATGCAATGAAAAACCCCACATAGGAAACACCCCGCATCAACATCATTTGTGCAAGTATATGATATGCAACTAGCTTATGATTCATCCATTCCAAAGGAACTAGAGGGAAAGGTAAGTACATTAAAGAAATTTTTGGAAAGTTTCTTAGAGTTAATGAAAGATGTATCTTCCTTGAATAAACTGTGCAATATAGTCTATCAGGGTGCACTAGAACTTCCTATCACACAAAACACATTGAATCATTTACAAAGACGAAAGAGGACAAACAAAGAGTTCAGGCTCAATGTGAAAAACAAAGAATATGAGATCAGTAACATTCTTTTAGATTCAGGTTCTGATGTTAATAAACTTTCAAGAAAAACATGGTAAACTATGGGTAAGACCAAGATGGTGTGGTCTCCGATTTAGTTAAGACTTTCAAATCAACACAAGATCATCCTAATCAGAAGGTTGATGGGTGCCAAAGTTAATATAGATGGAGTGTGCAGTGTTGGAGATTTAGAGATCATCAAGATAGAAGGTGACATTAAACCTTATCCTACGCTATTAGGGATTGACTAGGCATATGGAAACCAGACAATCATTGACCTTAAGAAAAGACAAATGATTTTCAAAGTTGGACATTTGAAGGTTACAACGCCAGACCCTATAGAAGGACAATGTTATGTAGAGTCAACAAGAGGAGGGTTTGAGTCAAGAGGAATGGAAAATGTGTATAAGTTGACCTTAAGGATGGAATATTATGTTGATCCCACTATGGTTGGTGAGATCATTTAGTGCATTTTTATCTCCTACACGTCAGATTCTGATGAAGCACTAGAAAATTGGCAATATCGATTGAATGGAGAATCCATAAGGAGATGCGTGCATATTACCCCACTATTAAATTTGAACATTTTTTTGATGAAGTAGAGACGAAGTTTCATCGGCATAGTGGCTACACATTAATCTTCGTCGGTCTAGCGACCGGGAAAAGAAGCCTATTCACAATAGGGAAAAGTTCGGCTAGCGACGAATATTAGTCGGTCGAACGACTAATATTAGTCGCAAGAGTGACCAAGACAACCCTAGAAAACTTAGTCAATAAACCACTCTGAGTCGGTAGAATGACAAATATTAGTCACTAGAGCGACCAAACCTGAAGTTAAAAAGGTCAAATGAAGGAGAATCAGTTAGTCACTAAAGAGACCAAGTGACCTAGTTTGTGACCAAATGGCGATATAAGCGACTAACATGTTCGTCGCTCTAGTGACTAACATTTTAGTTGTTAGAGCGACCAATGTTGGTGTTTGCAACCAAATGGAAATGCAAGCGACGAACATGTTAGTCGCTAGAGAGACCAATGTTGGGGTGTTTTTAAAAACAAAATTATGCCATTCACACAGGAATAGAGAAGAGCAGTGAGTGTGTGAGGAGAGGATGATTGTATGCCTAAGAAGGATATTGTAGTTCTCCCTTGAATAAGAAGAAGACCGATAATCATTTCCCGTGGTTTTTTCCTGATTTGGGTTTCCACATAAATCACTGTGTCAAGTGTATGAATGATGTGCTTGGTTTAATGTGTGTTTCATCTTGCTTATTTTATTCTCTCTTATATGATATGTTTTTCTTCCTCTACCCAACAAAGGAAATGGTGTTTCTGGTGGGATTCTGGTGATGGTGCAGAATGCAGTGAATCAAACAGTAGAAACTCGGGGAAAGTTTCTCAACAACACACAAAATATCCCACGGATTGCTCAGTTACACAAAAAATTGCTTGAATCTCGCACACAAATTTCAATCGGGAGTTCAACCATATTCAGAAACTCTAGTTGTATGTGGTCTCCTCAAATGGAATTGGTTTCTTTCACTTCATCTTTGGTAGGAAGAAGTTAAAAACATCAAAGAAGATTTCAAATTGTTGTTGTCATCTCGAATAGTGTATTTTGCATCCTTTAAGATCTTGAATTTTGAACAGTACCATCAAATTTAGTACTTGGGTGTTGTATCATCGTGTTAAAAGATGAAGAAAATGTGGACAATTGATGCACATTAAAAGTGTTTTCTAGTAAGAAACTTGTTGTTTCAATAGGACGCTGGAAGGGAAGGACAATTTTTTATGGTTTCACAAATTTTATGTTACACACTCAAATCCAATTTGTCAAGAGGCATGGTTGGTTCATTACAGGGAATCATTGAGGAGAAACGTCATCCAAGAGTGCCAAATCATAGTTGAACAAAAATTATCAGAATGTCAAACAATGCTAGTCTAAAGGAGTGAAACAAATAATGCCAAGGGAGTCAAGTCATACAATTTCAATTTTAAAACCAGTAAAATTAGAAACCCACAGAGGGAATTCACAAATTCTCGGGCAATTGTAATTTTTAAATCAATTAAAGGATCGTGATTAAATTTAGAACACCAAATTTTTTCTTGAAGTCATTTTCAAGCGTAGATGTTGATGAGATTACCAATTTTGTTTTGGGAAGTTGACATTGACTAAAAAGGTAGATTGTATGGAAGGGCCTTCTATTAAGGAAATCCTTATTGCGACAGGGATTCAAAGTTTTATAAATATGGATATGGAGTGACTGATATTGATGGTATGAACCCTCTATCAGTTCATCAACTAACAGGTCGACCCGTGCCACCAATTTTGAAGGAAATGACTACAATTAGAAATGGAGACAATTATTTTTGGGTGAAAAACATAAATAATGGCTTTAATGCCTTCATCAATCTAATAAATGATTAATCACATGTATTGATGATTTATTACTTGAATTAATTGTTGATCACTCCATAAACAATTTGTGAATAATGGTAACTAATAATGAGTAGTTATGGATGCAGAAGATTCACCAACCCTCCACCATAGTAACAAATCTAAAACATATTTTCCACGAATGAGAAATGAGTGTGAATCATCGACCTATAATATCACTATGGATATCGACAATGTTTTCCAAATGCAATAGCAAGGAAAGTGTTAAGAAATAGGCAATAGATTTCACAAAGTGTGGGTTATTGTAGAAGTGAAAATCAACTATGGAGTTCACAAAAAATCATGGGAGGAACATTGAACATTCGAGAGCCTATAGATATGGATTTAATACAAAGTAATCCTAACATGTAGCATATATTCCAACAAACAATATGGATGTCATTATTTGACATACTCATTGGATACATCAATGCAATTACTATAGAGTTTGCTCAACAGTTGCACAAAATGCCATCGTAATTCGAGGTTTTTAGGTTGGCACAACATTTTAAGATCTTGGAGTATCATTGGCATTCCATATTACTTAATGAAGTTGCTCCAAAGTATGGATATAGAAGTCCAACCGAGAACATAAGCAGTTGTAGCACACCATGGGTTGATTAAGCTATTTGTTTTCGATGAATTATGAAGAATACAAACATATGGGACATGTTCATTATCCATCCTAAAGAAAATGTAGCATCAAAACCATGTATTGAAGACTCATCACATGCTTTAGAACAAGTGCCAACACTAGTAGCTGAAGAATCCATGGATGATATAGAGCCTATATCAACTATTGCATAAGAAGTATCAGAGTGTGAAGAAGGAGTAAGAGGATATCTCCTCAATATATTAGGAACTAGAATCAAATATTTCTAGGGCTACAAAGGAAAATACCTTATCCCAAGCTAAGGAGCAATTTGATATTCTAGATTCCCCATAGCAAGAAGATCCCGCCGCCTTGTTAGGGGTTCCAATTGTTAAAGGAAAAGAAGAAAACAACAACCTTGTTGATGAAAAGACACTTGTGATACATGAAGAGAGTAGCTATGTTATTGAGCATATTCCAAAGAGGATAAGGAGATATGGTTCGAATAGGCTGCAAAAGAGGATTGTAACACACATTGTGGCCACAATTCAGTTAAATTTTTGATGAGACAGTTGTTTATTTCTCAAGCTGAAGTAGCAATGGAAGAAATAAGAAGAATCAAAAGGTGAGAACTTTGTTTTATTATTGAGCATAACCAAGCAATCACTTAGCTGGAAGAGAAATTTTCTTTAACCTCAATAGATTTTAATGAAAATTTAGAACTCCTCGGTAATGAAATACCAAGATAAAAATTGACCTGGTAAAACAAATGCAAGAAACTACAAAAAGGCATTAGGAAATTTCAAGATTAACATATGTATGTGAGGAGATTATTGAACAAGGTTACAAAATGTTGGCACATAGACCACTTGTTAGGATCTATGCTTTATACTTAAAAGAGCAATGGTACAAATTTAACATTGAATGATACATATCTCTTATGAAGACGGATTTCCAAAACCCTTGGAAATTTTGTGAATTGTGTTTTGATATCACCCCTAAAAGGAGAAATCTCCTTTGCAAACCTTACCTACACAACTAGGCGTTGCAACAAATATTGAGGTCACCAAACCCCTATTTTGGGGGTGTGTAAATATGAGCATTTAAGTATGGGTTCCAGAATGAAACTATGAGGTTCACAACTACAAAATAACATGAGCCTAAAGAGATTATAGTAGAATTGAAGATAAGAGTAGAAGGGGGTAGACCAAGTAAGGTATGGAAAAATTATATTCACCTAACAATAGATCCATATGCCTACCCAATTCTGGAGAGAAGACACTTGGAGGTTGAAAAAAACTCATCAACACCTCCATAAATGAGGTACTGAGGAATATAGATTTGAGGTGACAAACACTAACATAGAATCTATGGTAAAGAGAGACACACTCACTACTAGGACACAAGACAATTCTCCATAGAGTTGATTCATATATTGAAGGTCTCAAGGTGAACATATCTTAATGGATAGGGTTGAAGTTCAAGTCCCCCTCCTACTATACCCCATTCCATACTTCAAGTAGTCAGGAGAACCTGACATTGATATTCCAAAGGGAAGAACAAATTCCAATGTTACATGAGGATATTATGTGTATGGGAGGTATTGAATGAGTTTAGGTGAACTATAAACAAAAGCAATAGCTACAACTTTCTATGTAAAATATGATAAAATATGGTTTACTTTTTAGGGTAATATTTTAGGAGGTAAAGTTAGGGAATATTGTGTATATAGG
>ML792205.1:69293-115385 GCA_009831015.1 Picea engelmannii
GTGTTACATACCACAAAAATGTGTTAGTCCCGGTGCATCATGAATTGTCCATGTAAGAATCCCATGGAATTGAAATCCTCTTTGACCTATTGGTCTAGAGATGTTGTACATAGTGATGTCGTCCCATAACTTTAACAACTCATTGACAAGAAGCTCAATATATACATTCATATATTTCACTTGGTACTTACCTAAATGAATAAAAAATACACATAATTACTACACCTTGTATACATATATGAAATTGTGCAATGAACAAGACAAATGAAATGTTAAACATTAAAAAAACAATATCGTTATAAAAATATACCTGGAAAAATCATTGCCAACATTGTGTGCTCTCTCTTTATTGACATCCAAGGAGGAAGGTTATTGTTTATAAAAAAAATAGGCCACACCGAGTAGATAGACCTGAGCTCACCAAATGGATTTACACCATCAGCTGCCAATGAAATCCTAACACTACGAGGTTCTTCTTTAAAAATTGGCCATCTTTCTTCGATATTTTTATATAAAGAACCATCTGCAGTGAATCGAAGAACATCATCTTCACTTCTATTCTGTGCATGTTAATCCATAAACTTTGCTATGTTCCGACATATAAATAGTCGCTACAGGCGTGGAATTATGGGAATATAACGAAGAACCTTGTGAGGCACATTTTTTATTAACTGGTCAATTTGATATCTAATAATTTGACATGGGGGAAATTCGATTCAAATGCATATTGTCCATAATATATTATGTGATCATTGGGGCATGCATCAATAGCCTGATATTCCATTCCAATTTATTTTAGAATGGTTAATAATTCTCAGTATGTACGAGGTGACTTATTTGGTGATGGTAAGAAATATTCACCTATCAACCTACAACAACAATATACAAAAAAAAAAATTAATAATGAAAATTATATTAATCATTATAAATATTGCATCTTTAATTTAGACATCAATTGACACTGAAAACAACATAAAATAAAAGTTGAAAATTGCATAAAACTGTACAATTATGTTTCTTACCTTAATATCTGTGTCATACATGTGTTTGACAAACCATTTAATACCTTCAAGTTGACCAACAACATTACAACAGAGAGAACACTTTTTTTGTGCCTTCATATAGGGATTCAATGGAATTTTGAAGGATAGATTTATCAAAAATATATTCATCATCATTGTCCTCATCATTGTCATCATTATCATCCTGCAAGTTGTCCTCCTCCATGTTGACATAATCATCCATTGGAGCATTATAAATTTCTTGGATCAATCTATTTGTCCCATCATCATCAAATGTATTATTAATATCATCATTTTCCATAGGAATAACATGATCACCATAATCCACACGATTAAGTTCAACTTGTTCTTCAGTATTATCTCTATGAAAATGTCTCCTGCTAGGCGACATCACATTCTTAGGATGATTTTTATTTAATAAAAACAATGGAAGCAATAAAATATAGTTAGAGTATATCACAAATATTATTTTGAAAAATAAATTAAAAAAAAAACAATTAATGTATAATACCCTTAAATATCTATAATAACTAATTACTTACCATGGGACGATATTCATTTCCCCCTTCAATGTGCCCATTCTCCCTACAATGTTTTTCAACTATTTTTAAAGGTAGTCTTCTTCCATTAAAACCCCTGCATTCACAACAAGGGCCTAACATTTCCCATCACCATGAATCACCATGTGTCGCTTTAACATAACAAGCTCTCTTTTCTCGTCTGAAGTTGACATTGTAATTACCTATTACAACAAATCCATTGAAACATTATAAGTACACTATACAAATCTATTCAAATAATTTGGTATATATTTAGATATTTGTAATGAAAATTATACAACATGTTCAGAAAAAATAAGGGACAAAGCATGAAACCTAAAAAAATGAAACATTAATAAGAGGAGGTGGATCTATTATCACCCAAAATCACACTATATAATATTAAGTCCCTAATAAAAATTAGGGTAGCTTTAGGGATACACAAGAGTACTGATGCCCAATATCAACAAAAAAACCATTGCTCTTCACTTCTAGTTGGTTCTTTTCCAACTCAAGGAGGAAACCCTAAATGTAAATTTACTAAGGCAAGGATACTTAGATATTCAAGAAGTTCCATGAAATATAAGAAAAAAATTAGAGTTATTGAATTTAATTAGAGTGATTGAAGCTGAATTAGTAATCTTTTTACTCTAGCAAAAGTGGATAAACCATAAAATCTTTCTAAGGAGTTAAAATAAACCATAAAATAGTTCAATAGCACAAAACTACTAAATCACACAAAAACATTTTAAGTACTGACCTTCAAAATCTCAGCTATGTAGAGTTTGATAAATTCAATGTTTCTCTTCTTGAAAGAGAATTGGAATCAAGATTTCATAAAAAACCAGAACACCATTGCATCAGAACACCCGAATAAGTTTCGCAACTGTAGAAAATGATTGTTGCAACTATAGCAAATTTGTCGTAACTGAGATATATATAGGATTGATTTGTCGTAAATGACTGTTTGATTCTCACACGTGCCATAGTTGGTTGGTATAGTGACTAACTTGTGGTTGGTCACTCTATCGACTACCTTTCATCATTATAAAGACCAACGTGGAAGGTCGCTCTAGAGCGACCAATAGTTGGACCCCGAAAAAAAAAAACATATTTAGTCCAAAAAAGGAAAAAAAAAATACGACGAAATTTTAAACCGTCGTAATATTTAATCGTAATTTGTGCCTAATGTAGTAGTGCCCGGTCTCTGCGTTGGATTGGATCAGAGGTATGTTATCCCCCTAAGTATAGTGGAATAACAGATATTAACACATTTATGAAATATTTTAACTTGTAGATACCTAAGCAACAGAGGTTGTTGGCCCTAGATGTATCAATAAAGGCAACAACAGCTACATGGTGGGGTGTGCACAAAAACCAAATAGATAATTGGAAACAATGCAGAAGGCTATTACAAGTAATATTTGGAACATAGGTACATTTTACTGCGCAAAAGTATACTATCCTAACCAACCCAACAGAGCATGTTAATTAGTGTGTTGCGACATGGAAGAAAGTACCTAAGCTATAATGGGTGCGCTGCTTTATACATACATTGGACATTGTCCCAAAGAATTAGTACACAAAATTAGAAGTGCGTAGAGGTACAACAGATTGGGATGAATTGGTATGAAATTTTACAGTCACCTTTAGTTTTGAATTCGAGGCACCTATAGTTGATACGAAATTTAAAATTGATTAAGAGCACAATCTTAATATTGGACGAACCAGTCTAAGGATGGATTGCACGAAGGCGACCCCCGATAGTATTAGAGGCATTGGAATGTTACCATGTTGTTAGAGAATAACAAGAGGAGGATGATCCAAAAAACCTGCAGATACCAGAGTTGGAAGGTGAGCATGCAGTTGAAGGACCCAAATTGGACTCGATATATTACACAGAGCCACTAAAGACATGCAAAGTAAAAATTGACATAAAAGAGCGTCGAAAATTTTCACATATTGGTGATTACTGGAACGAAAAGACAGTCGAAAATGTCGCAAAACCATTACACAAATATCAAGAATTATTTCGATAAATGAAAGGTATTGCAGGTGAATTAGGAGAGATGAAAATCCCATTGAAACTCGAGGCTAAGCTAGTTAAGCAATGAACATATAGGTTGAACCCCATATATAAACAAAAGGTGAAATAAGAATTGGATAATATGTTGGAAGTAGGGATAATCGAACCTATTGAAGAGTCTGACTGGATTAGACCTATGGTGATTCATAACAAGAAGACGAGAGGTAACAGGATTTATATGGACTTGAGAAATTAGAAAGATGCATGTCTCCATGATCCAGTCCCTACACCCTTCACCGATGAAGTATTGGAGAATGTGGGTGGGAAGGAAGTCTATTCTTATACAAATGGTTTTTGAGGATATCATCAGATTAAGACCATGTAGGAAGACATACATAATACCACATTTGCAATAGAATGGGGATGATACAAGTACATTTTTATTCCATTTGGTTTGAAGAACGCGCCAACAACCTTTTTGGTCATAGTCATCACAACATTCTAAGATTTTATCAAAATATTTTTTGAAGTGTATTTGGATGACTGGATGGTTTACAACTTACTGAAGAACCATGTGGAGGTGCTATGCTTGATGTTGGATAGATGTAGGCAGTACTAGATCTCACTAAACTTGAATAAGTGTATATTTTGTTCATCGTTCAGTGTCCTGTTGGGACACATCGCATGTAAACAAGGTATATTGATGGACCCTGCAAAGTTTGTGGTTATTGTTGATTTTCCACCACTGACATTAGTGCAACAGTTGCATGCAACACTGGATCATACGGGGTATTATCAAAATTTAATCAAAGGGTATGCACAGATTATTGCTCCAATGGATAAACTTTTAAATAAGGAATCTAAGTTCCAATGGAATGAGGAGTGTCAACAAGGGCTTGATACCTTGAAGCAGAAGATGGTTACAAAACCAATCCTAGTATTGCCATACTGGAAGGAGTTCCACGTGCATGTTTATGTGTCCTCGATCACGTTAGGTGTTGTTTTGGCTCAACCAAGAAATGGTGAATTGGATCATCCCATTTCTTTTGTGAGCAAGAAAATACCAACTGCAAAACAAAATTACATGACAACTGAGCAAGAAGGATTAGTGATGGTTTATGCACTGCAGAAGTTCCTCCACTACTTACTTGGGTCACATTTCAAAATGTATATTGATCACTTTGCACTAAGGTACCTGGTCAACAAACTAGTGCTGGGGGGGAAGATCTATAGACGGTTACTATTATTCAAGGAATACAATTTCAAAGTAGTTATGAATCCAAGGAAGCTAAATCCAAAACCAAATCACTTATCATACATATTGATAGGAGAAGAGGTCAGAAATGTTGATGACATCCTGCTTGACACAAATTTGTTTGCACTTGAAATGCTTGATGATTACTTTTCTGACATTGCGTATATTTTTAGTACAGGAAAAACTTCGCTAGATGTAACAGTCGCACAAAAGAAGCAACTTGTCGTAAAAATAGTAGATTACCAAGTCATTGCAGAAAAATTGTATAAATTGGGCACAGAAAAGATTCTACGACGATGTGTTTTGGAACATGAACGACCCATGATTTTGTTAGAAGCTCATGAAGGTGTAGATGGAGGTCACTATGCGGATAAAGAAACAACAAAGAAGATCATATGTGTAGGTTTACGATGACCTACCATACATAAGGATTCTAAGGAATACTCTAACACTTGCAATGTATATCAGAGGGTTTGAAAACCATCATGGAGGGATGAGATGCCACTAGTACCACAAGTCACATTATACACTTTTGATAAATGGGTGATACATTTTTTTGGGCCTATTAACCCACCAACTAGATGATCAGGTGCAAGGTACATAATTACTACAACAAAATACTTGACCAGATGGGCTGAAGAAAAACTTGTGAAGGATTGTAGCAGAGAGACCATTGCACGATTTTTGTTTGAGAAGGTGGTCACGAGGTTTGGATGTTCGCACATACTTGTGAGTGATCAAGGCACTCATTTTTTGAATCAGACAATTACAACATTGACATAGGAGTTCCAGATCTGTTAGAGAAATATTTGCCTCACCCTATTCAATATTGCAAAGAGGGCCTTATTCCACTCCCCAATGTAGACTCACTTTCCCTGATTGATAAATCCAGAAACAAAAATATAAATTTTTCCACTTGTATGCATCTTTCACCTTATACAACAAGTGTATACGTTGGCTTCTCCACTACAACCCGTGTACATCGAGATTTGTGCCAGAAAATCAAAATTAAATGTCTGATTTTCATGTCACGACAGAAGATCTCTGATCCTTGGCCTTCCATATACTAGAAACGTTTCGACTCGACCCTTCGGTTTCATTTTGAAGGAAATAAAGAAGCCAATTATAAGCTATGGAAAAGGGGAGAGAATTCAACTTTGAGAGCAAAGTTACTCTGGAGAAATTATTTACTTCATATTGAGTCTACATCCCTTTGTCCTTTAAGTTTGAAAACAATGTTCTCCCTTATTGATGGAGAACCTATTTGTCTCCCTTATATGAGCTTGCCTTTGGTGGAGGATTGAAGTGGTGGAGGCCCAGTTGGAAGGAACTCGGTTTCCTAGTTCTGAGCCGTGTCGACACAAAAGTCTGTAATATTTTCACTTTTGTTGATCATTTATTAATAGAAATACTCCTTTCATGTCTAATTGATATCTTGCAAATATATGTATTCGTATCCATGGGAGAATTTGTTATGTATATTAATGGATTATGATATCTAATGTGCTAATCTTTTATATTTCCACCATATCCTTGTTTTTTTCTTGTTTGTTGAGAACTTGTTGCAGGTATATAGCTTTGGGTTGAAGTGCTCAACAGTGGACATCATCAAACATTTGGACGAGGTAGGCCTCTTTCTTATCTTACTTTCACATTGGTTTATATAGAATATGTTTGGAATGGAGTTGCTTTCTGCAGTCATTTATGTTTGTTGTGGTTCACCCTAGCCATAGAGAGATTTTCCTCGTAATAGAATTGGCGACCATATTGGGGACGAATCTTCTTTCTTAGGGTTTGAAGTAATTTTCTCCTTAGATTGCTCTCGTTTCTATTGTGTTTCTTTTTGTATCATTTCTTGATAGCTCTTGTTCACTCTGGATCTGAGTTTTCATCCTTTCTCCCTTGCTTGGCCTTGTTTTAAATAATATACATGCATTTTTCCTTGACAGTCGCGTATACACGCAGGTTGTCTCACTGCAAGCTGCGTATATACGCTCTGTTTGCCCAAAAAGTCGCGTACACCTTTTCTCCTTGCATGTTTGCTTGGTCTGGTGTTTGTTGGGTGGGATTCGATGCTTTTTGAGCCTTCTTAGGTATTTGTAGTGCTTGTTGAGTGCCTGTGGAATGACAAGAAACCCTCTTTTGGTTGAATTTATGGGAAAAGTATTTCTCTTTATCTTTTCATTTTTGTTGTCCTTGTACATTGGGTTGGTTGTTTTGTTGCTTGATATCCTACTTGAGTTATCTATTTTTTATACACAGTAGGGTTATATATCAAGTTACGTTTTAGTCCATGCATTTTCAGTTATGATATATTGAAAAAACAAAAAAATAGGCATTTTGCATTTCTTGGCATTTGTTGTCTTTTGAGTCTTTACCATTAGCTTAGTGCATATAGTGAAAGATTGTATTTTTTACTTCTGAATTGCAGAGTTGAGTTTGAAAATTGCATCATTTTTAGGAGCATATCATTCATTGAAAAGTTAAAGTTAAGACTTTGCATTATTTTCATATTTAATTTTCTTGCAGAGTCATAAAACCATGAGTTTCATCACCATACCTTTTTGAGTAATCATGACCATAAAATCAATGCTATAATTTAAAATTTATCAGTAATGATTTTATTTTCTAGGGTGCACAAACTAGCCTAGGATTTAGTGCCTTGGAATAGGATTTTGTGATTAAACTTCTCCAAGGAAATTAAATCGACATATGTGTCTGAGTCAGGGAGTGGAGAAATCCATTGTATAATTGGTAAGATCAGGAGGCTCCGCTCACACCGAAGTTAATCATGAGGTCACGCGAAGTTGGTTGAAGGGATATCCCCCTGATACCTTTCTAGCATCAAAGATATTTCTAGGGATCTATTCGTATATGGGGATCTTGTTAGTTCCTTTACCTCCATGATATGCAGTGCTTTCAAGGTTTTGGGCTTTGCTACCATGCCCATACTGTGGACCTGACTTACGACTGCTCACATGTGCATCGATTATATAGTGGTTTATTACTTGCTTGACTTAGGTGTCTCATAGGTTACTTGCAAGGGTTATTCTGCAGGTACCCTGGGTCAGATAAGGGTCGGACAACACACAGCCTTTATGGAGGATTACCTCTCTGGGAGGATCTGACCAACTGGTTGTTAAGCCCACGAGGGCCCTTATAACTGATTTTGTTACCTGTGATATTTAGCAAGGAGTCTCAGGCCCCTCTTGGGAGAGACATACCTTCTTTAGGGAGGGAGGCCACTCAACCACTTTACCCCATTTGCATGCATATTGGTTGTTTGACTTTTGGTGTGCTCTTTTCTTACTAGTTGGCCTTAGGATATATTTTTTATATTTAGAGTCTTAAGTCATCATGGAGTTGGACCAGCTGGTCCCGTCGCTTGTTACAGTTACCACCAGATTTTGTGTCCTTGCCTTCTAAAAGGCATAGAGTTATTATACATGGTACACACATGTCCACCGTTCAGACTTGTGATTCTACAAGGATGAGTACTGAACCTGGTCTTCAGAATTATGGGAGCCCTTCGACTCCCATACCCACTATAGTTAATGGCACCCCTTCGACTCCTGCAACCTCCATGGTTGTAGCACTAGAGGTACATATTGTTACGATACCTCGACCTATAGTGAACTCTCGCGCTACCGCCTCGAACCCCTTTGGGTATCTTGGCCACTCACCAGGCTACAATGTTCAGTCCATCCCTATGGATTCTAGTACATTTTCTTATGGTATCCCTAACTTCACCTCGCAGTTTTTGAACTCCATCCCAGTTGTTGGCCCTAATGCTAGCATTGGAATTGGGGGTAGTACACCTCCCTACACTCCTTTTTCATTTGGAGGATCTCAAATCCCTCAAATGACTCCTAATATGGGAGGTATGCATGCTTTTAACCCTGGGTCCAATCCTCCTACTTCTGGGTGGAATAGTCAACCTGGAGGACATGTTTCGACTCAAGTTCCATCCTACAATCCTACCTCCTTGGCACAGATTTTGACCAATACATTTGGCATGACGAATTTGCCTCTATCCTCTGGATTCCAACCTGGAGGAGGTTAGTTTCACGCTTTGGGAAACCCCCAACCTGGATCTAATCCAGCTGGGGGGAATTTCTATAACCCTCAACAGAACATTCCAGTTGGAATGATGCCTAACCAACCTTATATGAATCATCCCAGAGGAGGGCCTTATAATGCTATATAGGGCCATGGTGTTTAACAGAACCCTGGACGACCTCCAAATCCACAAGCACAATCTTTCCCAGGAGGTTGGGGTCAGATGTCGCAACCTTGTCTCCCTTTTCTGTCCATGCTTAATATGCCAGATTTTTATAACTTAATGAATGACCCTATGAGTGATGATCCTACATGGCCCCCAATCCCCACCAAACTTCCTTCGGATATCCCGAAGTTCAAGGGTAAGAATGGAGAGGATCTTGGTGATCACGTCACTACTTTTCACCTTTGGTGCTCATTAAACTCCCTTAATGACGATTCTATTCGTTTGACATTATTTCAATGCACCCTTATCAGAGTTGTTGCAAAATGGTACATTGAGCTACCTAGGGGAGAATATGGGACTTTAATTCAGTTGGTGTTGGTTTTTCTTAACCACTTCAAGTTTCCCATCTGTTATGATGTTGGCCTAGAATTTTTGTCAACTTTACGCCAAGATACCGCCACTCATATCTCAGACCATATCTAGGAGTGGTGTAGATGAAAGAGGTTGATTAAGACCCCTATACCCCTAAACTTTATTTTATAATGGTTTATTAAGTCTTTTCATGCTCCTATATCGAAGGACGTTGCTACTTCTGGGGTTACCACTGAGGAAGAAGCGATCTTTAGAGACCAATAGTCATATTTGATATATGCTCAGTTTGGGATGCTATACCACCTTCTTCCTAACATGTTGTGGTATACTTACGACCCTAGACAAAAGAATGGACCTCATGCCGATGGCATTGTAAGTTCCCCCAATGTAAAGTCAACAGACTCGGTGAAAAACCAGTTGAAAGAGTTGTCTTTAAGCCAGTTTGCAGGAGGGACAACTTCGTCTTTGTATTCCAACCCCACTTAGTCGATGGATGTACACTCTATGCAATCGTCAACCAACCTGAATGGTGACCAACAACCAAGAGGGAATAAGAAGAAAGGACGCAATAATCATAAGGGTGGGAAAAATGGTAATAAACACAAGGACAATAATAATAATGAGAAGATGGGTAGTAATGCTGGAGAGGGAAAATGAGAAAGATGTAAGGTGAAGTTTCCCTGTAAGCTTTGCACAGATGATCACCTTACCCATTTTTTCCCCAAACTTGTATAAGTTGCGAGGTTATTAGCTCAATCACCCACCGTGATGACAAATCCATTCCCACATAATCAACACTTAGCCTCGAGCTCCTCAAACACCGGAAATGCGGCTGGTGGAGGTCAAAACTAGCATTCGCAAGATGGTGATCGTTTATGTATCAATATGGTCGATACAAAAATTGATGTAGCCACTCAATATCGATACTATAGTTCTAAACAAACTATTCCTGGTCTAGAATATCCTCCTCCTCCTCTGGAGACAAATTTACAGTTTGAGAAACCAGAGCCACCACCTCATATTCTGAAAGGAGTACTTAAGCTCTCTACCCATAATCCAAATGCTAGAGCCACCCAAAACTAACCTTTTGTTGAGGACCTAGGCCAAACCCCTTGTGCGATGTCAGCTTTGGAGGTACTCAAGACATGTCCTTCATAGATGAATGCCTTACTCTCTTCTTTAGGAGCTCTAGAACCCAATGGCTCAAAGGTTATCAATTTTGACATCACAGATGTTAAGCCTCTCTTGCCTTACCACATGGATTTCCAAATCCATGTGGAGTATTCAAAGTATACCATGAAACATACAGTTTTTGATGAAGGCGTTGTTGCATGTGTGATGTCCTTGGTTTGTTGGAAATATCTTGTTTCTATGACCCTTCCCAAGCCATCGAACATGTTGACTGCTTTCGATGGGAATTCCTTCCTCCCTCACAATATTCTTCCTTCCTTTCTGGTCTAGTTAGGTGGGAAGACAGTAGAGGTGGAAGTAGAGGTAGTTGATGCACCTCTTTATTATAACCTATTACTAGGTCGCAATTGGACTTATTCCATGATTGTCGTCATGTCATCCATTTTCTGTACTCTTTGTTTTCCTCATGAAGGGAAGATTGTGATGATCGATCAATTATCCTTTGTGTGCTCTAGTCCTAATGCATCTCTTGGACCGTCGATCCCTGTGATCGACAATTATCAACTGATAACTAAGAATATCAGTGTTGGAATGTATTATTCCCTTATGGGTACTTTCGAATTCTCGACACCGAACCATCATCTTTGTGTCCTGTCCAGTAGGCCTGTTTTGATAGGGAGTTTCATTCATTTCCTCACTTATTATTTTAGTGATCCTTGGACCCTACCTTCCTTGACTTCATCCTGTGAGGGTCAGCCGCATACTGACATTAAATCACCAACCTCTATGAGTCATGTTGGAGATGGGTCGACAACCTCTGCTAGTTATGTTAGATATTTGCTACTATCCTCTGCAAGTCATGATGGGAGCATGTCACCAACCACTACAAGTCATGTTGGCGCCATTCATACGATTGATAATCCTAGACGTGTAAGACATAAGCCCAATTTCCTTTGTAGGCTTTTCAAAGGATATCACCTTACTTGTTTATGCCCTGCTACTGTTGTGGTACAAGAAGAGTGGTCCTTTCCTGAGGGCCCTTCGGGTTATGAGTCGTCTTTGGCTTCCCAACCTTCATTGGTTGATACAGAAGTCATGCCGATGCAATATTCGGCTGACACCCCTCTTCCTTTAGGGGTTTTTGCATCTCTTGACCTTGTTGTCTCGCATCCTATTCAACCAACGGTTGAAGAAGTAGTCGTTCCTATGCAATCTTCGATCAATCCCACTCTTATCTTGGAGAGTGACAAGCCTAAGGAAGTGACATTGTTGATGCAATATTGGGTCAATTCCACTCTTCTTTTGGAGGGTGATGCATCCTTCAACCATGACCTTAACATTTCTACTTTTGTACCTTATTCACTAGGGATCATCCCACTCTCTTTGTGTATGCTCCCTCCAAGTCCTAGGGTGGTTTCCTTTGATTGGAGCGACCTTGTAGAGCCTAGAATTCCTTCTTCTACACCCTTCTAGATAAGGGGAATTCTTCTATATATTATAGATAAGGTAACCTTTGCAAGTATTTTATCCTCCTCGACTTGGAAATCTTTTGGTTTTTCCAAGCTTGTGTAAGCTCTTGGTAAGTTGTTTACCTTTCACAGAAGTCCTGCATGGGAGCCTTGGCCTCCCCCATTATATGTTTCTTAGAAGCATCCCTAAGTCTGAGTTAAGCCCTTTTCCGAATCGTTCAAAAAGAGAAAAGATTGTCGAGTGATTTGTCCCTTTCACACTCGTTAAATTGGACTTGAAAGGTCGTGAGTCTTAGTTAAGCTCTTTTCAGACTTGTTTTCAAAAAGAGAAAATATTGTCAAGTGATTTGTCCCTTTCACACTCGTTAAATTGGATTTGAAAGGTCATGAGTCTTAGTTAAGCTCTTTTCCAACTAGTTACCAAAAATAGAAAATATCGAATTCATTTTTCGGAGAATCCACAGTTGGTGTCATTTTGTCATCGACGTTTCGAATCTGGATCGGGATTCATCATCAGGACTAATCGTCAATTAGAGAGCTAGTTGATCTTAGTCATTAATAGTGTATATGCAGGACAGTAAGTAAGATAACCAGGTCAGCTAAATGTAACCCTAACCCTAGAACTTTATACCTATTTAGAGATATCAACATCCAAAAAATCACTCACGATATATTAATAATTATCACTAATCATCTTAATTTATTAATTCTTTAAACTCTATTAAAAATCAAAATGTAAAACAAAATACTATTAAGTAATATAATATAATTAAACTCCTTCTAACCCTAAAAACTTTAAATTATTCATAATTATTAAAAAACTTTAATTATTTATATTATTCACTATTCAAAGTTACGTTTAAAACTCATTAATAATTAATGTTGTTTTTAATTAGCTCTGAATTAGGGTTACATTTAGCCGACCTGGTTATCTTACTTACTGTCCTGCATATACACTATTAATGACTAAGATCAGCTAGCTCTCTAATTGACGATTAGTCCTGATGATGAATCCCAATCTGGATTCGAAACGTCGATGACAAAATGACACCAACTGTGGATTCTCCGACAAATAAATTCGAAATTCCTCACCATAGAAAATATCGTTGAGTGAACTTGTATTTTTCACACTCGTAAATTGGACTTGAAAAGACATTTATTTGGCACAAGTTTACCCCTTTTTCACACCAAGTAGACTAAAAGACATAAAAAAGGACATTTTTTGGTGTTAAGTTGTGATTGCATCTCATGCCCTTACTTGCAGTATTGAGCCTATAGTTGGTTCTCGCTAGTAGATTATAAATTGTTTGCCTCAGCAATTTTGCATCCTCAACCAAGAAAATCCTTGTTTATACCCTTTGCAATTTGAAACCCTATACATAGGAGGGAACATCCCTCTAGTGTCCATCTCTCACATGCATTTCCATGCATTGAGCATAGGTATGTTCCACTGCTGGAACTAGTTTTTCTTACTTGCGACTCTCGTTTCCTCCTTTGTATCATAGCATTCATTTGTCTATGAAAAAACAAAAAAAATGACGGGCGGGAAGTTAGTGTTATCTTATGTTGGAAGCATTTGTGTCGCCTCTGAACAAAGCACAAAATTATTTGAGTCCATTCATCATCATAATTTTGGGATTAGCATGGCCTTAGGAAGCTGAGCTCGTTATAGAGTCTTCTCTACCAAGTGGTTACTCTTCCAGTACCTACAGAGAATTTCATTGATGCCTCCTGCATCTCATGGTTTCATCATTGGGTCTATGCTACCAGAGTCCTCCATATGTCTCATGCTCTTATTCAAAGGAAGTCTATAAATATGTGTCAGCCACTCCTCAGAACCCTTGACTTTGCATGTCTTCCATACCCTCAGTTTGTCTCAGAATCACATGATACTTTAGTCATATCATGCACCATGGCCCTACTTTCATCATTGGTAGGTCACCTTGAACCCAGCAATCGACATTTCATCATTGGTCATTGACTAGGTGGTTTCCCTTGTGTTTGACGATAAGAAATCTATTCACACATAGGGATTCGTGCAGTGTCTTGGATTCCATTAGCCTTATTGGTGGTTTCTTCACCTTTGTCAACATTTTTCATCATTGGATGCTATTCAAAGGGTATTTTTCATGTACCGCTTGCACTTGGCACACACGAAAGACTCACAGGGTCATTGGTTCGTGAAACTTGTTCTTCATCTGATTTCGACCAAATCATGAAGCTCCTACTTTAATCCTCATGTTGATTGATGAGATATGCCTTAATTCTCTCCTTTTAGCGGGTCTCCTTCCATCGACATCAGCCCATCTATTCTGGAAATGAGACCTAGACTCTTATGAGTACCTTGAGGCTTGCAGTCATTAGTGGCAAGCTCTCTCACCATGGACAGTTGGGAATACATCAATGTCTCCTGATCGATGGATTATTCAGGTGTTCGACACTGAATCCTCTATTCACACTTGTAAGAATGTACTCGATGCCTTGATACCTACTTTCATTATCGGTAGGTTGTCTCACATTTGTTAACGGTATACATCAATGACTGGTAATCAAACAATGTCTCATTATGTTCGACCTCAACTCCTTTATTCACATGATGTAGACTTGCACCTTTGCAGGATTGTCTAGAAGACTTGAAGACATCACTATGTGATCACAACTTTCTTGAGTTGTTGCTTCCTTTTCATTGGACCAGTACCTCTATGACTTCAGTGATCATGGGATATCAGATTGTACTCCATGGTATACAGATATCTTCATATTGGTTTTGAGACTGGTTCTATTAGGCCTTGTTTGTGACTATGACATCCATTGGCATGTAACTGAATTTGTATTTTCCTATTCATGGCCATGGACACTTATTTTGTATATTTTCACATGGATCTGCAGTGTATTTTTGGCATCCATGTATGCAAAGTCAATGCAGAATGTAATGAGAAACTGAGTTCGTCTAATTGGTTCTCTACCACTCCACTCCTGGGTTATTTATAATGTATTTTGGCCATCGTAGATACTCCTCTGACCTCACACATTAGGGGGCATCTGTTAGAGCAATATTTGCCTCACCCTATGCAATCTTGCAGAGAGGGCCTTATTCCATTCCCCCATGTAGACTCACATTCCTTGATTGATAAATCCAGAGAAAAAAATATAATTTTTTCCACTTGTAAGCATCTTGCACCTTATAAAGCAAGCGTATACACTGGTTGCTCCACTCATCCCACGTACATTGGGATTTGTGCCATAAAATCAAAATTAAATTTTGGGTTTCCATGTCATGACAGAAGATGTCTGATCCTTGGCCTTACACATACTGGAAACGTTCTGACTCGGACCTTCAGTTGCATTTTGAAGGCTATAAAGAAGTAAATTCCGAGCTATGGAAAAGGGGAGAGAATTCAACTTTGAGAGAAAAGTTACTATGGAGAAATTATTTGCTTTATATTGATTCTACATCCATTTGTCCTTTAAGTCTGAACACAGTGTTTATCCCCCAAGCTCTTCCCTTATTGATGGAGAACCTCTTTGTCTCCCTTATATGAGCTTAGATTTGGTGGAGGATTGAAGTGGTGGAGGCCCAGCTGGAAGGAACGTGATTTCTTGGTTCCGAACCGTGTTGACACGGAAGTCTATAATATTTTCACTTCTGCTGATCATTTATTAATAGAAATACTCCTTTCCCGTTCAATTGATATTTTGCGAATATATGTATTCTTATCCATGGGTGTATTTGTTATTTATATTGATGGATTATGCTATCTAATGTGCTAATATTTTATATTTCCACCATATGTTTGTTTTTGCTTGTTTGTTGAGAACTTGCCGCAGGTATATAGATTTGGGTTGAAGTGCTCAATGGTGGACATCATTGAACATCTGGACGAGGTAGGCCTCTTTCTTATCTTACTTGCACATTGGTTTATATAACATATGTTTGGAATGGATTTGATTTATGCAGTCATTTTCGTCTATTGTGGTTCAACCTAGCCATAGAGAGATTCTCCTCGTAACAAGATCCATCATCGGAAGAGCACTCCATATCACCCTTAGGAAAATGGCACAATAGAAGCTTTCAAAATAATACTGGAGAAGGCTTTGATAAAGATTTGCAATATGAATCGTAATGATTGGGACTTAAGGATCCATACAGTATTATGGGCTTATAAAACAACATGTAAGAAGTTGATAGGTCAAACACCTTTTAGACTAGTATAAGGACATGATGCAGTCATGTCGATGGAGTTCCTTGTCCCTAGCCTGCGTATTTTCACAATGACTGGATTGACTAAATCTAGCATAGTGGAACAAATATTATAAGCACTTATGGAGTTAGAATAAGACCAGTTTGTCATAAGTTTTCACCAACAAGTACAGAAAGAATGCAAAAAGGCTTGGAATGACAGACACATTAAACAAAAGAAATTTCAGATAGGAGATTTAGTGCTACTCTATAATAGAAAATACTTAAAGTTTCTAGGAAAATTTTATAAGCATTGGTTGGGACCTTACATGATAAGGCATGTCATGGACGCATGAGCTATCTAATTGGAAAGACTGAATGGAGAAATGGTAGACGAACTAGTTAATGGGAGTCGAATGAAACTGTACATGGATAGCCTACCCCTGCGTAGTAATCCAAGTCTATTGAATTTATACAATATTGTATTATAGTAGTTTAGAAGAGAAATTATAGGATGAAGGAAATATTGAAGTGTCAGGATGAAGATGTTGATTAATAGTTAATTTTTCGCAATAGAAGTAGTCCTAGTTGGATTGTTGCAAATGAAGAACTGTTAGAAAGAGTGGTAATGTCTGGAAAAGGTTGAGGTAGCAGATAAGATAATTGTCACAGAAGATATGGAAGAAAATGAATAATGTAAAATTGTTCCAATAAAGACAAGACTAAGGACTACATCGTAGAATAAAACAGAAAGTTTAATCCAGGAGGTTCCCCAGGTCTAGAAAATGCTCAAAAAATGAAAGTTCTTGGAATTGAATGAAACCAATTCCATTTCAACCGGATCTTCGCACTGATTCTGGCCATATATTTAATTTCTCAAATGGGCATTGTATGCGAGAGTTATCGCACTCTGACCATTTTCCCAAACAGGAAAAAAGTCAACAGGTCAATAGGCAAAACATTCAATGCTGACATCATCATGACATCATCATGATTATGTAGCATTGAGACATGTGGCATCACAACAACATTTTGACTAAGCAGAGGGTAGATCCACTCAGATTTTAAAAAGTGGCACTTTTCAAGAAAATGAAGAGGTGCCACGTGGCCAAGATGTGGGTTGCCACATGGCACCCTATCATTCCATGGCAGTTTAAAAGTTTGACGAGTTCATGGGATTTGAACCCATGACCTATAGCTATATAAATTCTTTGGGAGAGGTCCATTAACAACCCGCCATGCTTTGGTGTTTGTTACTACCACCCATTGTTTAATACAAAAGGGGTAATGTTAAAAGAAGGCGGAAGGGAGTTGGGGGCCAAGCCCCAGCCCATGGAAATATACACACCATAGCACCACAACTGTGGGTGCACTCCACCATACTATTCAATAAAGGGGGCACGAATATTTTACCCTCCACTATACAAATCGGGCCTATAACCGTATGTTGGGTGTGATATGTGGGTGTGGTCCCATGTGAAAGCACCACATGACCATCATTTTCGGGAAAGGGGCCAGCGTGCAGCCCTTTGGGTTGGCACCTGGCCACCTTGATACCATGTGACCCTATATTGTGCATGTTCCCAGCCCCCTTCGGTTAATTTTGATTTTTTATACATAGGTGGGTGTTTTTCCCTATAGTTTGGCCCAGATTGGGCATTTTTTAGGATATTTTGGCCATTTGAATGGGGGTTTGATCCCAAAAAGAGGCTAGATTCTTGTGGGAAGTTGGGATTCCTCATTTGATCCTAAAAATATATATAACCAGGCTTATTGACCTTGAGAGGGTACTTTGTATGTAGAGAATGTGAAGAAGAGTTGGAGTTTTGAGCCCATTTCTCATGTTTTGAGGGGTATTTTGTCATGTTTTGAGAGTAGTTTGTAGAGGCATGTGTGCATCTCCACAAGGAGTTCTTGTAAAGAAGATTAGAATCCTGTTTCTAACAACAAGGAGCCATTATAAAGAGAACTTGATCATTTGAAGATCAATAAAGAGGTCTTCCACTTGGAAGCGGGCCTAGAGACGTAGCCACATATTGGTGAACTTCGTTATCAAGTTCTTGTTGTCTGTGTCTCATTCTTGTTACTGTTCAATTCTCTTATGTGTTTCATGGTTATTAATGGCTGAACTCTTTAATGATTCATGAGTATCTAATTAAGTCAATTGTTAATTAATCCTTCCATTTTTGGATCAAGTATTTTGGTATCATAGATTTTGGTTGTTTTGGAAGGTTTAACAAGTGCAGGGTTGGATGCTCACAAGATCCAAATCTTGGAGAGGAGAAGGATCATTGTCTGAATTCATTCCTAATATAGAACGATTGTTGAGGAAGAAAATAATGGATTCAGAAGGAGAACTTTCTCCACGAACCAAGAAGCTTGAAGATGCATTTTTCTCCATGTCAGAAATGGTCAAAGTGTTATATCAAGATTTCTTGGAGAGAAAGAAACTAGTTTTGGGAGAAACTTTAATGAAGGGTAAAAGTGAAGGGAAAGGAGAATCTTCAAAGCCTCCTCCTACACCACCTTCACCACCATCTTCTCCTTCTTCTTCCAGTTCTACTTCAAATGCTAGTTCTCATTCTACAACATCTACCATACAAAAACAAACACATAAGCATAAGTCTAATATGCCTTTGTTAAAACTTGATTTTAAGTTTGATTTTCCTTTATATGATGGAGAACTAAATGCGGAAAACTTAGATAATTGGATAAGAAAAATTGAAGTGTATTGCAGGATACAAAAAATCATAGATGAGGAAACTATGATCCATCTTGCTAGTCTCAAGATGAGAGGAACTGCCCTTGTGTGGTGGGAAAGTAGGACAAAAAATGATCTTAAGAAGTTTGGTAAGACTCTCTCTTCATGGATTAATTTTACATCCTCTTTACGAAAGAAATTTTATCCTCTAGCTTACATGCAACAAGCTATTATGTCATGGAAGAACTTTAGACAGTTAAAAAGACAAACTGTTCAAAGTTATACACATGAGTTTCGAAAAAGAGCTTTATTGTTGGGAATACCATTGGATACTCAAGAGACATTTCTTAAGTATATAGGTGGGTTGCATAGTTATTTATGACATACCATTATTATGTTTAATCCAACTAGTTTAGATGAGGTGTGTGTGCAAGCGACTCATCTTGAATCTAGAGGCAAGAATGTAAATGTTGATTTTGTAAAACCATTTAAACCTACAGAAGAAAAATTCAAAGGCAAGGGTAAAGAGAAGTTCAAAGGGAAGAAAACTAATACAGTGAATAAGGGAAAACCTACATGTACTCATTGTAATAAAGAATTCCATAGTGAGGATCGTTGTTGGATCCTTCACCCAGAGTTGAAACCAACAAAGTTCGAAAATAAAGGAAAGCCAAAGACGACTGCAACATCCCAAACAGATTTGGAGCCAGATTCAGGAGATGAGACAAAGGTCACAGTCACGGGAATCAAAGGTAAAAATTATGAAGGTAGTACAAGTTCTTCAATTCAATCTTTAAAATTTGATAATGAAGTTGATGAGGTCAAACAAACATAACTTTTTCATATACGAGTAATTTCCAAACATACAAAAATTGATACTCTATTTGATAGTGGTTCACAAGTAAATTTGATATCATAGACAATTGTTAAAAAGTGGGGATTAATCACTAACCCTCATAAGAAATCATATCATTTAGGATGGATTCATAATGATAATCAATTGCAAGTGAATAGACAATGTGTCCTAATTTTTGCTATCAATTCATAGTTTAACGATGAGGTTGAGTTGGATGTGGTTCCACTAGATATATGTGGTATTGTACTTGGGAGTCGATATTTGTATGATAGAAAAGCAATATTCTATTGTGAAAACAATAAGTATCAATTAACTAAATATGGAAAATAATATATTGTAAGGGCTCATCAGAAGAAATTGAATCTATCTCTAATCAACTTAGGACAAATGAAGACAATTGTAAATGTCAGTAAGCAATATCTATTAATGGTTGTAAAAGCTAAAGACACTGTCGGAATTGATACTTTCAAAGATTGTGATACAAAGTTGAAAGAAGATTTAGTTAGAATTGTTTCTGACTATGACGATATATTTCAAGTCCTGAAAGGATTACCTCCAAAGAGACAGGTTGAACATGAGATACAGTTGCAGGAGGATGTTCATCTTCCTAACATTGGAATGTACAAGTTATCAGTTTTGGAAAATGAAGAGATAAAGAAACATGTACAAGATTTTGTTGAACAGGGGGTCATCAAACCTAGTGCTTCTCCATGTGGGTCACCTATCATCCCGGTGCCAAAGAAATATGGCACATAATGCATGTGTGTGGATTTTCGAGCCTTGAACAAAATCATGGTAAAAAATCGTTACCCTTTTCCTCGCATTGATGATTTATTAGATCAATTGAAACATGTGATTTATTTTAATAAGTTAGAATTAAGAAGTGCTTACCATCAAATCAGGGTTGCTGAACAGGATATACAGAAAACTACTTTTAAAACAAAACAAGGATTGTTTGAATGGCTAGTGATGCCATTTGGGATTACTAACGCACCTGCTACTTTCATGTGGGTTATGAATGATGTATTCAGGCAATTCATTGATGAATTTGTAATAGTATACTTAGATGATATTCTTATTTTCAGTAGGACCAGGGAAGAGCATGTCCAACATGTTAGGTAGATACTTCCAGTGTTGCAAAGAGATAAACTTTTTGTAAAGTTGTAAAAATGTGAATTTGGAAAAACATATCTTGTATATTTTGGTTACATTGTAGGGGGTGGAGAGCTTAAGATTGATCCCTCTAAAGTTGAGGTTATTGTAAATTGGCCAAAGACTACAAATGTAACTGAAGTAACAATCTTCATGGGGGAAACACAATATTGGAGGAAGTTTATTGCAAACTTCTCTCTATTTGCGGCACCTTTACATGCTCTGACAAGTGTGAAAAGAGGATTCCAATGGGGAGGAAGCCAACAGAAGGCTTTCGATAATTTGAAAGAAAACATTAGTACATCTCATGTTCTAGCATTGCTATATCTCCAACAGTCTTTTGAAATTGAAACCGATGCAAGTGACTATTCCATGGGGGCAGTGTTGATGCAACACAAAAAACCCATATGCTATCATTCTGAGACCTTCACTACAACAACAATTAACTATCCAACCTATGATGAAGAATTGTATGCTCTAGTACAAAGTGTTAAAAAGTGGAAACATTACTTAATGGGCAACATATTGATCATCAACCATTACAGTGTTTACAATCACAAACTAAGCTACAACAATCAAGGCATTTTAGATGGATGGGGTTTTTACAACAATTTAACTTGGTCATCATATATAAAAAGGGAATTCATAATAAAGTTGTTGATATGGTATCTAGGCCTCCTAGTACAATTTCTACAATCCTTAAGCACAATTCAATTACTCATGAAAGTTACATTGAACAATATGTTGAGGACAAATATTTTAAGGAAGTCTATGCAACTTTAAGTCATGGTAAAAGAGTAGAAGAATTGAATTATCATATTAAAGACAAACTTTTGTATAATTTGGGAAAATTATGTATTCCAGAAAGTGAAAGAGCCCATGTCATCAGGGAGCCACATACTTCTCTTATAGCAGGACATTTTGGTGTAGACAAAACAGTTTCTCAGTTACAAATATTTTTTTATTGGCCTCGAATGCATGAAAATGTGTCTAAGTATGTAAAGGGATGTACTATGTGTGCAATAAGCAAACCAAGTAACAAAAATCTAGGATTGTACACTCCACTTCCTATTCCATCTAGACCATGGGAAAGTGTATCTATGGATTTTGTGGGGGGATTTCCTATGTCTAGAAAAGGTCATGATTATCTGTATGTAGTTGTGGATAGGTTCAGCAATATGTGTGTTATAATTCCTTGTAAAAAGCAATTCGCAGCTGAACAAACAACTCAAATTTTCTTTCAAAATGTATGGGTTCATTTTGGGTTACCTACCTCTTTAGTATCTAATCAAGACTCCAAGTTTCTGGGGAAATTTTGGTCAAGTTTGTGGGAACTTATGGACACCAGGTTAAAGAAGAGCACAAAATTTCATCCACAGATGGATGAGAAGATAGAGGTGGTGAACAAGACAGTAGTGCATCTACTTCGAGCATATTGCAACAAACATCCTAAGCTTTGGGATGAACATTTGTGTTATGTACAACATGTGTATAATTGATCCAAACATTCTTCTACTCAAAGATCTCCATTTGAAACATGTTTGGGGTACTTTCCAAAGTATCCTTTGGATTTTTTCTTTGGGAAAGATGTTACAGTGGAAGGACACAGTGATATGGATAGGGCTACAAAGTTGATTGAATGGATCTAGTTGATTCATTAGGCAGTATAGGAACAGTTGAAGAAAAGCCAAGCCAAGTACAAGGCAAGGCATGATATCCATCGAGTTGATCATCAGTTCAAAGCAGGAGATCAAGTATGGTTATAAATCAGCAAGGAAAGGATGGAAGGAAAAGGTAAAAATCTTAAACCAATTCGTTATGGTCCTTTCAAAATTTTAGACAAGATTGGTACTAATGCTTTCCGGTTAGAATTTCCTCCATATATGCAAATTTATTCGATTGTAAATGTCGAAAACTTGAGACTGTATGAGCCTCCTATGATTGAGTATCAAGAAGATAATTTTCATATTCCTACCATATAAGATTTTTCTCCTGAATATATGAACGAGTTGCAGGAAGACACCATTTTGTACAAAAGAGTCTTAACTTCTCGCAGGGGCAATGTGGAATATCTTCGAGTGGGATTGAAGGTCACAAATCCAAGTCAGGACAAGTGGATGGAGACTGGGAAGGTGAGGACACAATATCCTCACTTAGTTACCAACTGATACCAGACTTTTGGTGGTCCAAAATCTTCCAAGTGGGGAGGAATGATCCAGGAGGTTCCTCGAGTCCAGAAAGTGCTCAAAAAATGAAAGTTCTCAGAATTGAATGAAACTAATTCCATTGCAACCGAATCATCATGTTGATTTCGACCATATATTTACTTTCTCAAATGAACGATTTATGAAAGCGTTATCACACTCTAACCATTTTCCCAAACGGGTAAAAAGTCAACAAGTCAATAGGAAAAAAAGTCAATGTTGATGTCAGCATGACATCATCATGATGACGTAGCATTGAGACATGTGGAAGCGCAACAATAGTTTGACTGGGCAGAGGGAAGATCCACTCAGATGTTGACAAGTGGCACTTTTCATAAAAATGAAGAGTGCCATGTGGCTCAAATGTAGGATGTCATGTGGCACCTATCATTCGATGGAAGTTTAATAGTTTTGGGGGTTCATGGGATTTAAGCCCATGACCTATAGCTAGAAAAATTCTTTGGGAGAGGTCCATAACTAATGCGCCATGCTTTGGTGTTTGTTACTACCACCCACCATTTAATACAAAAGGGGTAATGTTAAAAGAAGGCGAAAGGGGGATGGGGGCCAAGCCCTAGCCCGTGGATCTATACACACCATAGAACCACAACTATGGGTGCACTCCACCATACTAGTCAACAAAGGAGGTGCAAATATTTCACCCTCCACCATATAAATAGGGGCTATAACCGTATGTTGGGCGCGATATGTGGGTGTGGTCCCATGTGAAAGCACCACATGACCATCATTTTCAGGAAAGGGGACAACGTGTGGCCCTTTGGTCTGGAACTTGGCCACCTTGATACCATGTGACCCTATATTTTCACACGCACCCAGCCCCCTTGGGCTAATTTTGAATTTTTATACATAGGTGGGTGTTTTTCTCTATAATTTGGCCCGGATTGGGCATTTTTTAGGATATTTTGGCCATTTGAAGGGAGAATTGATTCCAAAAAGAGGCTATATTTTTGTGGGAATTTGGGATTCCTCATATGATCCTAAAAATATATATAAAACTGGCTTATTGAGCTTGAGATGGTACTTTGTATGCAGGGAATGTGAAGAAGAGTTGGAGTTTTGAGCCCATTTCTCATGTTTTGAGGGGCATTTTGTCATGTTTTGAGAGGAGTTTGTAGAGGAATTTGTGCATCTGCACAAGGAGTTATTGTACATCAGATCAGAAGCCTATTTATAAAAGCAAGGATCCATTGTAAAGAGAACTTGATAATTTGAATATCAATAAAGAGGTCCCGGAGACATAGCGGGCCCGGAGACATAGCCACATATTGGTGAACTCCATTATCAAGTTCTTGTTTTCTTTGTCTCATTCTTTTTTTTGTTCACTTCTCTTATGTGCTACATGGTTAGTAATGGATGAACTCTTTAATCATTCATGAGTATCTAATTAATTCAATTGTTAATTAATCCTTCCATTTTTGGATCAAAGTTGCAAAAAGAGAATGAGGTTGCAGATGTCGCAATGAGATAGCATAACTAAAATTTGAAGATATATTATTGATAGCCTAATAAGTTCAAACAAGGTATTCTAAATCCAATGAGTATACAAAGGTTATAGATCAGGAGCAATATGAGCATTGGCGTAGAACACCCAAGGGGGTCAAAAACCCTAGAAGTTGGTGCAAAAAGGATATAAACAGTGCAACATCCAGATTACTCAGTAGTGCATAGAAAAGAGGAAGTGGGAAAAGATGGACGACACATAGAGAATTAAAGGATAGTACAACATGGATAAAGCAAGAGGTTTGGCATGCAGGAGAAAATGACGGCAAGCGAGTGACATCGTGTAGTCATAAAGACATAACTGATAGGAAAAATTCGTTGCACGCGGAAAGATATTAGTAATGATCTATAATTAAAGCATGATAAGATGGGAAATTAATGAAGATAGTGGATGGAGTTCTCTAGACATCAAAACCCTGATCGATCACCAAACAAATTTCATTGTGTTTGAAGAGTAAGGAGAATTGAGAGCAAAGAGTCGAGCAGACTAGGAAGAGCCGAGAGAACTATGGAGAGTCGAGCCGATTACAAAGAGCTGTGTATTACAGAGAGTTGCACCACTACCAGAAGAAAATGTGAGATTTTTGTCACTAGCAGTAACCAATGGCATCGAAGACTAGACAAGCGACAACACCAGAGAAAAATAAAGTCAGAAGGTCTTATGTTCTAGTGTTCCAGGAAACACCAGGTGCATCGACATTAGAGACAAAGGAAACCTAGTTACCCAAAGACTACATTCCACCAAGAAAGGATAATGCAAAGCTAGTAAATATACCAAGGACCCTAAGTACCCATTTGTAGAGTCAGTAATTCCAGAAGGGGTCAAGAGGAAGATGAGTTGATTGGATATGTCCAGGTTTAGAGGTACAATGATCACTACATCATTGATGCCACAAATTTTCTAAATACGGTCACAGTAAGGTACCTCTGCAGGATAAATGATGTGGAGTCTGGCCTAGTTGTAGTTGAGTCGTAGGAGTGGGCTCTAGGACTCCAAAGAGGAGGTATTTTAATTTTGTTTGAAATTCCACATTTTGGTTGTAGTCCTGAAATTAAAATATGAGTCAAGTTACTCTTAAGATGTACACATGGAGGTTTTTTTTGGTTAGATAAACCAATAGAAATAGACTTCGATTTAATTGCACGTATTACGAGGTTTCCCACGACCTTGTTTGACCTTGAGCCATTATTTGAGAAATATCGAGATTTGTCTGCAAAAATGAAACAAAAGTATGGTACCAAATGAGAAGGCTGTGTTTTTTCCATAACCAACATTAATAATTCACCTATGAATTTTGCGACATAGGCCAGCGCATGTAAATTGATGTGAAAATTCTGCAAAGATCAAGTACCAGCTGGTGTAATAGTTGTCGCAGAGAAATGTGTGGAAGGTATACAGATTGATTGGGCCCCATTTCTAATTAATAATTTTTTAAAGGACTTCCAAGAAGCACATGATAATGGGAGTGAATTCCATTATCTCTAGTTATTGATACTCATAACACTAGTAGCTTGGAAAGAACCAGAAGACACCCAATTCCTAACATCAAAAAACAAACCTTGTCTGGTTGCACGATACGCTAAATTATGGCATACTTCAAACAAAAGGAGACAAACTAACAATAATATCACTTTTTATATATACAAAGAGATAATTCGACATAATATATAGGATAATCTCTAGGTGACACCACAACTTGTACAAGCCTATGGCCCAGTTGCGTGGTTCCGGGAAGGGTTGCATCATATATACGTGCAAGCAAAAAGAGACCCAAATCGAAAGTGGTTAATTGTCCATTACATACTAACAGAGGCAGAGATGGGAAATTTTTTGTTGGATTGGCCAGTAGAGTGGAAATTCCCCTTACAGAATCCAAACAACAGGAAGAGGCCGAAAAGGAGAAGAACCAAACAATGAATGTGTTGAGTCCTCAACAAACCCTTTAAATTTTCAATTTTTGGGTATCACTTTTTCCTTTTAATTGTTTTACACCTTCTCCTTTTGGATTTACACAGGTTTCATATTTATCCTTTGTTAAATTTATGCATTTTTTCCTTTGTTTGCTTTGCATTTAAAATCTCAAGAAAATACAAAAAAAAAACTTTTCATGTTTTGCATTACGAAAGAAAGTAACAAAAGAAAGAATTGAAAAAAGATCAAGTCACAACCTTTTCCAAAGAACCGTCGATGAACTCATGGAGGGATGGAGAAAATGAAGTCTAAAAGAAGTTTTTATAATCGCGATCGAGGGAAGATTGCACCCATTTTAAAGTGGAACAAATTTTGTTGATCACTGATGAGCCATCGGTCAACGACAAAATGTGTTAGCATCTCTAGGATTTGAAGGATTCCACCGATCACCGAAAGACCATTGGCATCAGAAAAAATCCTTGTAATTCCAGTGAAAAAAGGGTAGATTTCTCATAATGTGTATGAATTATGGGAACCAAGAAATCAATCTTATTTGTCGATCAAGTATAAGGGAAAAATCCACCATTGACGTTTATCACCAAGTAGTGTTTGTTTCGATGACTAGGTTGGCCATGTCACATTCTGCACTTGCCACATCACATGCCACGTGTCTGGCCATGTAGACAAATAGTACCATCATGACAACTTACACGTCATCCTTTGAAACTTGGATTCCATGTCATCACATCTACGCCATCCTGTATGGTAATGAAGGACAACGTAGGATTTTCCTACCAACAAGAGAAGAGCGTAAGGGTCAGAGCGAACCACTGATGTCGATGCACAAATCTACCATTGGCAAGTTTTAAACACAATAAAGAACTTAACATACATGTTTTACTTGACACAGATACTATGAAGAGATATGGACCATCTGTTTCCTTCTAGGTCAATCAAATTTTTCCATCTGTTTAAACACAGATCTAGCCTCCAGATAGAGATTATGTCTAAAACAACTTGTGCAGAGGAGTACCACTACGTTTAATACGATTCCAGAACTGTTAAGTCAAAGTTTAGGGTCACCAATGAACAAGAAATGATAGTTTCTTGTTGTATCATTCCCCTCAAAACCCTTGATACATGAATAATTGTTTAAGGATCCCTCACTAAATGATCATCATCATCGGCAAGATGTTGTCAGAGGTGATGACACTTAATGAATACTCTCGATCTCTGGTATTGCGCACCGGTAAATTAAAAAATTTGGAATCGTCGATGAACTATAAACAACGGGCCTATGCATCGTCAATTCACAATACATTAACTCCCAAGCGTTGCATTGATCCTATTTTTATTTCTGAATATTACAAAGATCATGTTGTACACCTTTCAATTAAATACTAGACGCGACAAGGTAATTCTGTGGGATCTAGAAATTTGAATCTGTAATGCAATTTCTCTTCCAATTTTGTATTCTATTTAAGAAAATTTCATTTCGATCAAGATAAGGAGAGAAAATACATCGAGGAGCCTTCCCTAGTGTCGGTTCATGGAAACACTAGTAAGACTAGGTTTATCTGCAAAGAAGATAAACGCTAAATTTTGTTGTGAATTTTTTAGGTGTTATACATCACTAATTTTTTTGTTATTTGTTATAATCGCTTGTGACTCATAGTGGAATTTGTGTGCAGGAAATATGCCTCCTTGCAGTTCAGTAACCAGGCACTCACTGAGGACACCCAAAGGGAAAGAGTCAGAAGTTGGTGAAGGATCGAGTCCAACAGTAGCAAGAGAGTTGGAATTTGCACCAAAAGTAGAACCCGTGATTAAAATATTGACCAAGAAGCAGTTCGCTCAGCCACTAGCATTCGGAGATATAGAGGCAAGCACTACATCTAAGGTTCTCCTTCCACTTTGGGGTGATCTCTATAACAAAATTCATCGGGAATATTTTCCAAACTTTATGCCTCATAGTTGTTGGAGAAATTTCTATTTTCGGCACACTAGTTCAGTGGGAGTAACACTAGTTCAGTAGGAGTTAACTGACTAGTTCTATTTTATAATTTCTAATCTTAGACCATCATTGTTATGCATGCATTCCTAATTATAGAATGTCATTGCTATATGAGTGAAGATCACTCACTCATTGATTAAATCATAATATGCATTGATTCTCATTCTTCATTGTGTATCTCTCTTCCTTTTCTTGATAAGCTTTGTTTGTGTATTTTTTAGCTAGATCTCTTGTGTAGGTTTCCATGAAACAATGACATGGTATCAGAGCTACGCTGCTTGGAGCAAGCCATACAAGCCAAAGAATAAGAAAAATAGAAGTTTCGACGAGCTAAATCCGTGGTCATACCTTTCAACAGTGATTTCACCAAAAATATTAACGTTTTGAGGAAACGGATCGCAAGAGAAGTAAATCAACCCATTCTACAAGTGGGTTTTCAACCGTTTGGCGAGATTCCTCATTGTTTTCTCATAAAGTAATCTGGAAGATAGCCTCCTGAAACCGATATGAATATGTGGTCGTACCTTTCTACAATGATTGCTCCCAAAATGTTAAGTTTTCGAGGAAACGACACATGAGAGAAGTAAATCAACCCATTCTGCAAGTGGGTTTTCAATCGTTTGTAGAGATTCCTCACTATTTGCTCAGAAAGTAAGTCTAAAGATCGACTCCTAAAACTGATATGAATTTTCTCTTAAAGTGCCCTTTATGTCGTGATTTCTTAATTTTTCACTTGCAGACTGAGACAAAATTTTTAGGGGTTCTTAGAAATAGTGGGAGAGATGGATATGAAAACTATTATACAGTCAAACATGGTGCTAATCCTCACACCATACAATTATTTTGATTGGAATCCCAAGGAAGAATTCCAACTCAAAAGGAAAGGACTGTATAATTTGACGATGATGACATAAACAAAACCTCAATTAGTGATTGAGAAGATGAGATGGGTGAACTATAAGGATGAGGCCACGTGACTACTTCTTGAGTTAATCTCCACTAATTTATGGTTCCATGTTGTTGCATGAAAGACTCCAAACGAGATCTGGATGACCCTGGAAGGACTCTTTGGAAAGAAGGATGAGATGCAAGGTCATATGCTTGAGGTAGAGTTGAATACCTTAGACCCTAAATTTTTTGATAATATACTAGATTTCTTTAATAAATTTAAATCTTTGATTTTGATCTTCGGTGAATGTGGTATCGACAAGTCTACATAAGAGAAACAACTTATTATAACAATCTTGGCCAAGATAGGGCCAGAATACATTGTATATGTCTCCAATTTCCATTATGGCAGATGTCTTTTGGAACAAATTGGAAAATGCCTACATTGTCTCAGTTCATTGAGTCTCTTACACAAGAGCAGAAAAAAATCATACAAATGGGCCTCATGAAATATCCCAAAGCACATGCACTCACCATGCATGATGGAAAAGGGTCATACAAACATAACAGGAAGGAGGCATATTCCAAACCCTTTAATGATTCTCCAGGTTCCAAAGACTCTTCAGATTCCAAGAAGAAGAAGAAGGGAAAGCAGTGCACTTACTGCAATAAACCGAATCATGAAGAACCCACATGATTGAAGAAATAGATTGATCTTATGGAACAAGAACTTCAGCAAAAAAACCTTGGAAACTTCATTCCAGAGGGAGTCAAGAAGCAAAAGGAAGAAGATCCTGCTCCTAAGAAAGGTAATCATCATGCTATTGTTGCAATTAATTCCTCATCTAATTCATGGATTATAGATTTGGGTGCATCCCATCATGTGGCAGCTAAAGAGGAAGTTTTCTCTTCCTTGAGTCCATGCTTAAGACCCCCTATTCTCATGGGGGATGA
Source organism: Picea engelmannii (assembly GCA_009831015.1). NCBI lineage: Eukaryota > Viridiplantae > Streptophyta > Pinopsida > Pinales > Pinaceae > Picea > Picea engelmannii. The sequence goes on from ML792205.1 coordinate 99,715, forward strand.
TGCTCCATTAGTAGTAGTAGGAGAAGGGAGAGTGGAACTCCACAATGGAAGTTTTGAGAATGTTCTACATGTTCCAAATCTTTCTATGAATCTGCTCTCAATTTATCAGATCACTCAAAAAAGGTAAAAATGTTGAATTTACATCAGATTTAGTTTCAGTAATTGACATGCATGACAATTCCATCATTGCAATTGGTGAGGTGGATCACAAGTCAAGGTTGTACAAATTCACTAAGTTTTCTGACAATGTCTCCTATATTCTACTTACACATAAGGAGAGTACTTTGCATGCACCTCCAATGCAACATGCATATACTCTTTTGCTTCCATCAATTTCAGACATCAGAGATGATTCCATACACTCAGATTATGTACATTGAAATAAGCAGGTAGTACATCCAGATAAGAAGCCAATGTTGAAGCTTCAATAGATTCCCAAGAAGGCACAATTCTCACTTCAGGAAGCAGGCAACCTTGCAAGGAATCCATTGAATTTGAGGAGGACTCGATCTCAGCATGAGGAGCCTTCTCATGTACTTTCAGCTTCAGAACCTGCGATGCCCATGCATTGTTATATGGTTCAATCTACTGATCTGCATACCTACAATAAGGATGTGGGAAATCCATTATGGAAAGTATGCATGCAAAAGGAGTATGAATCACACCTAAAGAATCAGACTTCCCATCTGGTTCCACTTCCACTAGAAAGGAATATTTTCATGTGTAGATAGGTCCACAGGATCAATAGGTACAAGGCTAGACAAGTTTCCAAAGGACTTCGTCAGATCCATAAATATTTCTACATCTTCACGAAGAATTTTAGTGAGCAGAAGTTTCAGACTTTGCAGGATCGTCTTGTAGTGAAGAACAAAGTTTCCTAGCAGTTGCCATTTTATTATTTTGATACATTATACTTTGAGGGGGGGGGTTCCCCATGTGTTTTTCCCTCTTTCCTCACTTTTATTCAATGTTCATTAGTTTCATTGTACATGAGTACCTAAAATGGCCTAGTAGCCAGGACTCATTTTTTACTCCATAGCGATGTTCAGGGAGGGTGTTGGAGAAATTTCTATTTTTGGCACACTAGTTCAGTGAGAGTAACACTAGTTCAGTAGGAGTTAACTAGATAGTTCTATTTTAGACTTTCTAATCTTACACCATCACTATTATGCAGGCATTCCTAATTATAGGATGTCATTTCTTATACAAGTGAAGATCACTCACTCATTGATTATATCATAATATGCATTGATTTTCATTCTTCATTGTGTATCTCTCTTCCTTTTCTTGATAATCTTTGTTTGTGTATGCTTTATCTAGATCTCCTGTGCAATTTTCCATGAAACACTGACAACAGTGTCCCAGGGGTTAGGGAACTAGATGACCAAGTTTTTTCAAATATTAGACAGTTGTCATTACACAGGGTGGCATGACAAACTCTCATTTTTCCGTTTATAGAAACCTTAGGATGGAGAATTGATCATGTAGACACTGATAAATTTGCAATCAATAATTTGGAAGTGGAATGCATTGGTGTATTCCTTCCGGTAGAGGTGCAAAAGTATTACAATCTTAGAGAACCAAAAGAAAGACTAAATAGTGATTTTTTGGTTATGTTCTATGAGTGACATAACACCATCCAATCATTAGATTCCTGGTGGAGGGAGGACAAGAAATTATTAAACAGGACCACTAGATGGTACACCACAACAAATCTTAGGGAACCATACATGTACTTAATGGCATTGATCTGTCGATTATATGGAGAAAATGTTTGTTCAAGATTTTCAAAAGCCTAGATTCCCCTGGAATATACGGTCACAATTTCTAGAATTAGTTTCAATTGGGGGGACATTATTTCAAAAAAACTAAGCATCACTATTCAATAGGCTCAGAAAAGAAAAGGAGGTGGGACACCATCCTTTTATATGGAATCTTTCTTCCTGGGTGTAATCTGCGCAAGAAATGTTTTCTTGGGTATGAATATAAGCTGACATATCGTTGAGTTACCTGTACATGTGTATTTTATCATCCTATGGGAAGTATAAGAAATTTTATGTTATGATATGCGATACGTTCATAGCTAGGATACATTTTATTATTTTTAGAAAAAAATGTCCAAGACTTTCAGTAGCAGCAAAGAAAATGATATCCAAAGAAGGTCATTGGTATTTGGAAGAGAAGAACACTTATATCATGGTTTTTAAAGCTATCGATGCTCCAAATTTACTCTCTTCTTGTGTCCCAGACCATTTGGTGTTCGGGGCAATATGTTACCAGAACATTTTACAAGGTTTCAATGCCTCTCTAGTGAAGGACGAGAAGAGGGAATTTATACCCTACGGTTTCCATCTTGGATAGTATATATTCAAAGACACCACGCATGACAAGCAAGAATGTATGAGCCATTTGGAATACAAGCTCCCTACATACCAGTTTCATAGACATGATCCCAAAGGGATAGTACCCTAGCACGCACAACAAGTGGTGTCACATTGTTCTTATGCCCACAACAATTATGAATATGAGCTCTTCATTGAAACTACTGAAGACTGGGAAGAGGTTCTTCAAAGAAAAGAAAACCGAGGAATTACCAAGTTTAAGGCTATGTCTGTGCAAGAAGAATTCAAAATTGTAGAGTGCACAAAAGAGGCAACTATTAGAGTACGAGATGAAGTTAGAGAAATGGAAGAAGCAGATTCAGAAAGAAGAGGAACAACGCTCCTAGCCGAGGTAGAAAGGGTTATGAAAATGATGGGACATACCCCTCTTCTTCAAGATTAGAACCTCCAAGGATTTTCCCAGTTGAGATAGATACACATGCAACCGAGCCAAATATGACTAAAGCAACTCCACCAGGGAGGATCATCAATCAGGATGACCCAAGTTCACTTCCAACCCAAGTGGAACAACCTACAATAGCTAGAACGCCACAAACATCATCAAGGACACCAACCAGAATAGGTATACCTCCAGTACTTATCGATTTAATAACCATATTTGATGATGATGAAGGTTCAAAAACATCTTACATATCCTTAGTACCTATCACTTATGAGGAAGCTTTGGGAGAAATGACTGCCCCGGCCTTAGCAAGACCATTACAGAATCCAGAAAGAAAGGATGTAGCAATTGAAATCACCTAGGGTAGTGGGAGTTTTCCATAACTGGAAACTTAACCTTTAGATGAGGTAGAGTCACCTCGTAATGATGGGGAAAATGGTGATGAACAACCTAATGTAGAAAATATATTCAGAGAATAAGGGGTATATGAACAACAAGAAATCAATGTCCCATCAATAGAAAATAAAGTGACTGCAGGCTTGCCATCCAATTCTCCACCTTAGAAAATAACACCATCACCTGGAATTGACCAACAAACAACCTCATCACCAAAAATCCCAGGGGACATTCCCTGTGAAGAATTGAGAGAGACATCCAAAAATACAGAACAGTCACCTATAACTTCCACACAAGAGCAGACATTAACAAAAGAAGGTAGCAGTCAAGTACCTACCATGGAAAAAGGGAAGGAACCATTATGGAACATTTCTATATGTTAAGGAGATTGGGAAATACCCTATCTTGGGGAGATCAAAAAATTATTGAACCTGTTGACAAGGTTTTTGATGTGAAAGTGATCTCTTATGACAAGAAAATAAAGGCAGTGATGAAAATAATTGTCAAAAGAAGGAGGTTCACTTTATATAGTACTATGTTCGTAACCATAGAAGAAACTTTATTTGATACAAAAAATACAAGGGTGAGTGAGATTCCTGCAGTTGGAATGGCTATAACAGATGCCACCCTAGATAGAGAGAAAAGGGATGAACGAGAAGCTACTGCCATGAGAAACGAGTTAGAGAATCTTCAGAATAAACTGAAGTATTATCACGACACCACTCAGGAAATGATACTTCTTAAAGGTGATTTCATGGAGGTGTACATTCGTTTCAAATCAAAAAGGGATCTTTTCATGACCCAGATAGAAAATTACTAGGAATACACTCTTATGGGACTGGTGACCTACAAAGACATGCGACGATGGTATTGAAAACAATATCAAGAATTGGAGAAGATTGAGAACATCATAGAAGTGCAGACTGTTCGAGACACATAAGAACATGGTATTCAGGTACTCACAGCTTATAGTATCACCATAATACACACGGCATAACAATGCATGCAAATGGTACAAGAACCTCATCGAAAAAATGCAATAAAGATGAGAAGAATGTGTGAAGAGATGGGAGAAAATAAATAAGGAAATGAGAGATATCCATCTACCATATTTCGACCAACCTAAGGACTTCACAGACTTGAGGGACATAGTCAGGAAACACACTGAACTAGACCAAGAATTTGAAGAAGAAATTTCACATATTTTGACCCTTGTCCTAGGACAGACTAATAAGTTCATGAATCCCCCAATCAGAGCATCGAAATTCTTGTAGCGGTTAAGTGCCAATCTGGATAAACACAAGAAACGTGTGGTGGAGATGAAAGATATCCTTATCACACCAATGGACCAACACATGTTTCCTTATGCCAACACATGCGAGGAACTGTTTTTCCAGTGGTCAGAATATGAGAGGAATAATATACTACAGTAGAGAATCAAGACAACTAGAGATAACAAGAGAAGGATAGGTGGATTAAGTCTACTTTGCTTTTGTTTACTTGATAAGACTCAACATAGTATCTATTTTTAGATAATTTAATTTTATAAATAAAGGAATTGACCATGTATTAAGGGAGATGGGTTTTTGCATAGAAAAGGAGGATTTTATTTTGTAAGAGAACTATTTCTCGGACAAAAATTATTGAATTCATAAGTTCTGCGTAGAACCGAAAGTGTTTTTTTTTTATCTAAAGTGTGAATGTGATTGAACCTATGGATTATTTCCATTTTCAACTCGATATGTTGTGTTGCGTTGAGTAAGATTTGTTATGATTATTTCTTAAGTTATCTTAGAATGATTTATAGTTATTTATTTCAAAATGATGAAAGAAAATCGATAATGTTTAATTTGTGATGTGTGATAATGTGTGATGAAATTATTTTCTAACCTCTATATTATATTACATGCGTACTCTTTTTCAAACTTTATCTCTAAAATTATATCTAATGGTATGGTAGAGTGATGGTATTATTTCTAATATGAACTTAACATAATTGTTGTTTGCATACTGGGGCACGAAGGTTATCCCAAGGCCCAATCTTATCCCATATAGATCACTTCTCGTTAGTATTACTTGTCTTTCAATACATCATAAAAAACAAGATAAAAGAGCCCAGAAGAGAACTGCTTTATTAGGAGGAAATATTTGAAAGGTACATATATATATCATTGTTAAATCCCATCGAAACTTTCCAGATCATTGATCTAGAGAATTGTACTACTATTAAACTTTTAAGAGTCTAATTGGGCCTCATTGGTAGGTATAATTCATACTATTGAGTCAAGCAAAATTCTGATCCCTCAACAAAACTAGCACTAGAAGGAGGTCCCGATGAATGCATGGCTAGCTGCAATGGTTTTTTGAACATAGACTTATATCAAATAGCCTATAGATTCAAAATAGCCCACATTCATGGCTAGTCCTATCAAGGATGGCCCTAATACTGAAGGTACCCCAACCAAAAGTGAGTCACTGCAAGTGGAAGATGGTTCACACCTTCACCCATAAATACCCTACGTAATCCCCCATGATGAATTCAATGCATTTAGAAGTATTACTAGGGAATACACTCGATAGATCATAGCATTACCATTAGCTTTGTTTCTTCCCTGCAGAAAGAAAACTGCTAGACCGGTAGTTGACACTCCATACCATATGGTTGAATATCTGGTAGATTTTTCCCTTACTAAAATTTACCAACCCCTCAGCGTCATTCCTAAGACTTCTCTTGTAACCCCACCTGCAAGTATTTACTTCAACATAGAGGATTTAGAGTCTGGAGGATAAAGTTCCAATTCAGAAAACTCGGACATTAAGTCTGATAACATGGAACACAACAACGAGGAAGTCCCAGAAGTTAATGACCGGTCGGTAAACAACTAGCCTTGGCTATCCAGGGATGCCCTAGCATTACCAGACAAGTTACATCATTTTCCCAGGAACCTAGAAAAACTTCTTCCAAAATTTGACCCTGAAACCTCCAACCTAGCCGAAGATGATATCAAAAAATTTGTACTAGCAATTAGGTTAATGAATGTCCAAAATGAAGATGCAGTATGTATATTTTTCCCCTACACATTTGAGAACTCGTCTTCAACATGGTATTTCATTATCCCCATTGGTTCTATTAATAGTTGGACGAAGTTCCAGAAAGATTTCCTTGATAATTTTTCCAAAGAAATGAGTACCGGAGCCCTATTGGCCCAACTTTTTCTGCCACCATGGGCCCCAAGGAGAAATTCAAGGAATTCCACCAACGTTTCACAACTATCCTCAACAAGTTTCAAATAGATGCCAAAGTGTATGCTAATGAATTACCAACATCTATTTCCATGTTCGCAAAGAGGGCCACTAAACCAACTCTGGTTGAAAACTTTGAGGAGGCCAAAATTATTGAATTTCAAATCAAAGGATGCAAAGACAACCAGATCTATTTATCAAAGAAATAAACATCACAGACACCTAGACGAGGACTTGTGTTGAAAATACCTCCTGGTAAACAATCACAACAACAAGTTGAGAAGGACACTACATATATGGAGAGCTTACAAAGGATGGTTAATAATTTTTCCAACGAAATTGTAGACATCAAACCCCAAGCCTTACAAACATGTATTTAGGAAAAATCCACCATTTAAGGATTTGGAACCTCCTCCTGCTAACTTGAACATTGACTTAGGAGAGGTGGCCTCAGATTCATATTGTAACTACCATCAAGAACATCATTCAGAAAAGGAGTCTCCTCAATGGATAAATTCCATGAATTTGTTGGAAAATAAGTTCTTGTATGGTTTCTTTGTAACCAAACAACCCGATGATTATACTCTAAGCACCATGAAGAATGAATAAAGGCAACCTCCTGAACAAACAATCATGGTTCTATGGGATGTCATTCATACCTCATATTTTGACACTCTCACAGAAGGCGAGCAAGGCCCCCGTCATAAAAAATCAGTCTGCCATTGCACAATCTCCTAAGAAATATATAAAACCCTCTTCCTTATCTCAACAGACCCCACCACTCCATTCTAGACCCAATTTATTGGCTCGTGAAATAACAAATATAGACTATAACTTGGTAGAAGACCTAAAGAACTTGAAGGCTAATATTTCGGTGATGGACTTGTGTAGGATTCCTCAACAAAAGGATTTACTGTTACAAGCCCTTGATGAGGATAATACACTCACTTTAAACCCAGGCCCAAATCTCAGTGAAGGTAAAGGAATTTCAAGGAATATTCAAAAACCTAATGTTAATGCAACGATGACTGATAAGAAACCTCGGACGTCCATCCCACCTTTCATGTTAACATTTGAAATTTATAACAGGAACTTGCACAATTGTCTGGTTGACTTAGGCACTTCTTCAAATGTTATGACTTTATCGATATGAAAGAAACTAAATGCTACCCCTACTAGGAGAGACACACATATTATTCAATTATATAGAACTGAGGTCAAGTTGATTAGGTAATTAAAGGATGTTATGATTCAAATTGCCTCAAACCCAAAATTCCATCAGGTCATAGATATCATAATTGTAGATATCCTAGAGGCCTATGGGATGTTGTTGAGTAGGGACTGGTCTGAAAAATTGCATTGATATTTTAGTACAGATTGGTCCCAGTTATGACTACCTTTAAATGGAAACCCTAACATGATCAGGATCAATTGAGAGAAATAATTGAAACATAATGTCATTGACAGCTTGGAAGCTCTGAATGAACCGTCATATAATGAATTCCCAATCTTAGGTAATTACTCGTGTGATTAAGATTTTGGTAATTTCTCGCCCTTCTCTTCCAAAGTACTATTCTCGCAGAAATTAGAATTATCACTTCATGAAGACCTTGACATAATTGAGCCATGCAACAAACCTGAACATAGTTTCCATGCCCAATCCCAACAAAGTGAAGACCAAATCCTGAAAATAGATTAGGACAAAAGGGTGCCAAACTTTGTCTCGAATATCTGCACTCTGCTTTTCGATGGATCTAAGTCTCAAGAAGGGGTTGGTGTAGGATGCATTTTCATCAATCTAGCAGGGAAGAACAATTTTTTATCCTATAGATTGGAGTTTCAGTGCACTAACAACACTGTTGAATATGAAGCACTAGTCCAAGGAATTAAAAAGGCTATCGATTTGGGAATCAAGGAACTAATTGTTTTGGGTGATTTAGAAATCATTGTCAGACAGGTAAGAAAAAAGATCCATTGTAATTCCCCCCATATTAGAAATTATCAACAGGAAGTTCATAGGCTCATAGAAAATTAGCAAGAATTCAAAATCACCTCCATACCTCGATCAAAAAATACATTAGCCGACTCATTGGCCACAACCGCCTCAAGGTTGTCCCCCTTAGAGGATTATGAAACCTCTATATTCTCTATAGAATTATTATACAATCCTTTGTTTCAAGATAACATCACTAACTAGAGGGTATTTGAAGTAGATGAACAGATTATATCCTTTTTGACTAATGAAGAAAATTTTAGAGACTTGGCTATTGATGATGAGGTTTTTCAAAAAAATATGACAAAACATGATAATAAAGGCCCTAATTCAACAAGAATTAATGACCTGGATCAACCCAAGCTCCACACTATGCCTCGGGGAGTGGTTAATCTTGAAAACTCATTCGATATGCGAGGAAAAATTAAGAAACCAAAAAATGTTAAGACCAATGGTTCTTGTGCCTCTTATGAGGTCATAAATCTGGGAACCACTAATAACACCCAAAACATCAACCTTGGAATCTCATTTTCCCCTAAAGAGAAGAATAATTACCTAAAATTGTTCAAAGAGTATCACGATGTGCTCGCATGGTCTTATCAAGAGTTTAAAATGTATGACACCAAGATCATTCAACACACGATCCTGTTAAGACCTGAAGTTAAGACCTTCCAACAAAAGTTAATAAAATTTCACCCATCTCTGAAACCTCTGATGAAAAAATAACTCAAGACATTGTTACATGAAAAAAAAATATTCTAGGTAAGGCATTTTGCATGGGTAGCCAATCTGGTTCCTATTAAGAAAAAGTCATGGGAAATTCGCCTATGTGTATACTTCATAAATTTAAATAGGGATTCTACAAAGGAGAACTACCCTATCCCTCCGATGAAACAACTCCTGAAAAACCATATCGAGAGAAGATATATTCTGACTTATGGATGGATTCTCAAGAAATAACCAAGTGTTGGTACCGAAAGAGGATAGATTGGAAACAAACTTGCGAACGAAATGGGGAACATTCATGTACAAACGCATTCCTTTTGGGATAATTAATGCAGGTTCCACTTCCCAAAGAGCCATGGTTGTGGGATTTCGGGGACTGATTAACAAATGTGTGGTAGTGTACCTAGATGAAGTTATTGTCTACTCCAAGTATAGAGTTGACCATATTTCCCATCTCATACAAATTTTTGAAAGGTGTCAAAATTATGGGATATATTTGAATCCGCAGAAGACTATATTTGGAGTAGAGAAGGGTAAAATCTTGGGTCACATAATTTATAAGGATGGTATCCATATTGATCCTGAGCGTATAAAGGAAATCTCACAACTACCATGTTAAGCCCTAATATTGGTTCATTACCCCTTAATTGGGGAATATTACATTAGTAATGTTATTTTATTTATGTTGGATTTATTCCATTAGTTTTAATTATACCTTCTAGTCTCCTGTATATACCAAGGATACATTTTCATTTGGAATCATCTGGTACTTGAACATTTATGTGGGATAAAAGGAGGTTTCCCCCTTGAAGAGGCTTATTATCTGAAATTGTCTCTTTTTCAAGGCGTTGAGTACTTATTCTAAGGTTTTTCTATGCTATATTGATATTTGGTTCTTAACATATGGTATCAGAGCTCAAGGTCTTGGGGTTTCACTGCTACATATGAGACACCATGGAATTTTTGCTATAACTTTTTTTCTACAATGATTCAAAAGGAACGACTTGGAGGATATTTAGTAGATGGATCAAGGTACGTTGGGTTAAATTTTCAGCTCCTGAGGCCTTATACTTTCATATATACAACCTTTGTAAGATAAGGTTCTGGAATCATCTTGAATTGAGTCATTGCGGAATTTTCGCTATAAAAATGTTTATGTAACATTTCAGACCCTAAACTCCAGAGGCTATTCTCAAAAATTAATAAGGTATCCATGGTAGAAATTTAATCTTTTGGGTCATCATAAATTTGTAGATACACTCTGTGTAAGATAGTGTATCTGACTAGTCCTATTGACTAGTCTCAAGCAGGTGTTCTGGGTAAAAAAATCATAAATTCTTTCTAGAGTATCCAAATTGAGTGAGACTAGTTGCATTGGATAGTGGACAGCCCGTAGCAGTTCTGGTACAAGTTTCAGAATTTTATATCAATTATTTTGTGTGGGGCATGCTATACAAGTGAGACCTCTGGGAAAGGTCAAAAATTAGAAAGTTGTGGGGAAGTTACCGTAAATTCCACTTGGCACATCCAATTTTTATCAGACATGTGGAATTGAAGAGAATAAATATTAGAGACCTACAAAAAATAAAATTTCATACTTAGAAGGGCTGAAATTTTGGAGATACAATAAAAGGAAGATTGTCTAGCATAACCACCTAAAAATCAAGGGTTAAAGTGATACTTGGCCAACATGACACCAAAAAGGGGAAATTCTACACCAAATAAGCCTCAAGACAATCCTACTTGGACTCTTGATGAAGGTGAAGAAATGTGTAGGGACATAAATGATTTACAAAAGAAGACAGTAACAAAAGATGAACTACAAGAGATTATGGATTCAACAGAAGCTAATTTTGAGGCAATAAATACTAATATGGACGCTTTAAAAGGGAAGATCATGGAAGGATTGAAAAATTTCCTAATAGAGAGGACACCTGAAAGTGAAAATGTATCCCATGAAATTCATGATGAGGACACAAGGAAGGTGAATCCAGAATGGAGAAACTCCAACTTTGGGTTGAAGACCAACCATGTTCCTAAGATCGATATTAGGAATTTTGATAGCAAGGACCCAATCACATGGATACTTCAGATGGCGCAATTCTTTGATCTACATAATGTGCCACATGCACAAAAGGTACGAATTTCTTCTTTATATTTAGAACCCAATCAATTTGTATGGTATCGATGGCTTTGTTCTCACAAATCACTCGTCACTTGGACAATTTTCACAGAAGAAATGATAGCACACTATGAGGATACAAGGAGCAATACCTTATTTAGCCAATTGATAAATCTCAAGCAAAAGGGTTCAGTTACCGAGCACATTGAGAACTTCCAAAGATTAAATATAAAGGTAATAGATATTCCAGATGAGCACTTGATTGATGTATTCATAGGAACTTTAAAGGATAACACTCAACATGACGTTCGCCTTTGGGAACCCAAATCATTGGAGAATGCATTTAAGGTGGAAAAAAATGTTGAAAGTAAAAATATGGCTATGGCTACTAGAAGGACCAATCCTAACATCTATAGAGAGAATAATGTTCCTTCTTCTAAAACACCTCAACCTACAAGGTTGACACCTCAACAATTGGAGGAAAGAAAAGAAAAAGGTTTGTGCTTTAATTGTGACAACAAGTACAGTAAGGGACATAAGTGTGGTGACAAGAAATTATTCTACATAGATTGTGAAGAGGAAGAAGAACAAGAACAAGAACAAGAACCATATCAAGATGAAAACGTAGAAGCAATTTCGTCTGAAGTGTTGACTGCCACGATATCATGTAATGCATTGGTTGGAATTAGCACTCCTCAAACCCTCAAGATCGAAGGATACATCAAAAAGAAAAAGGTAATAGTCCTAATTGATTCCGGCAGTACTCATAATTTCATTCACTATAAATTAGCCGAAACTCTCAATTGCTTTGTATATCCAGCGCCAAAGTTTCAAGTAATGATTGCAGATGGAGGAACTATCAATTTCTCAGGAAAATGAAATAAGATCAATCTTACTATGGTGGAATATGTAATGAACAGTCCAATGATTACTATACCCATGGGTGGTGCTGATGTTGTACTAGGAATCCAATGGTTATTGTTATCGCTCAGTTTGTAGTTTAGCTCACAAACTAAAGGATAGAGGACAAATTGGCGTAACAGGAACCTTCCCCACCCAATGTCACCTCGATGGGGAGGCTCTTTTTGTTTAGGGAGGTTATCCCAGGGGAGACGTCCCCGACAACCTAGGGTTTGAAGAGGCGAAAAGTATTAAGTCAAGTTTTAGAGTTCCCTCCTCACAGGTTACCACCTAGGTCAGATAGTCTGGCTAATTAGCCAATCAATGAAGTGTATTCTCTATTGAAAACACCTGCTCAGAACAAGACAACAACAACACAATATATATATTTGTAGGCTATAACTCAAAGGGCTAGTACTTCAATGACTATCTGATATTATCCAATAAGCAATGCAATAGATATAAAATGAAGTCAATGTTTTATCAATTAGCTTATGAAAGACCATCAATTCATCAATATCTAAAGAGATGATTAAGCCAAAAATAATTCCAATCAATGATTTACTCAATAAAAGCTTCAAATCATCATTTAATTGCTTATATCACAATTTTGCTATGCCAAGATGAAATATTCAACTATGACATCAACCCTAATTAGGTTAGTTGTGTTAGTTAGGGTTTCAAAATTTAAAGTTTTGAAGGTAGTTTTGTACACTAAAGCTTCAACATTGGAGATCAAATCAATGCCTTAGGGTATATGGAGTCAAAATATAAGTGCACAAGGTCTTGAAAGGATGATGACTCAAAGACTAGAAGGTAGGGTTCTATGGTGTTGCAAAGGCAGGGCCCTAGAATCAAAACCCTAGGGGAAAGAGGCTCACTCTGGTGTTGCTTAAGCAAGGCCTCGTGCTCTTTCCTCCTTCTCTAAATCAACTTGGCAAAACAGATAGCCTAAAGAATAAGTCTAAGGGAGAAAGTGTTGCAAAGGCAAGGCTTTCAAACCCTAGAAGGTGAAAACCCTAGGTGTAGGGAACCTAGGCTTAGGACATCTCTGTTTTTCAACCTATAACTTCAATGCTAGCTCAGAAGAAACAAGACAAGTGTAGCAAAGGCTAGGCTCTATCTCTTCTCTTAAATGGCTGAAAATATTTCTCTCTAAGGGGACATGTAACAATGACCTACTTGTGTGCTTGTTACCCAGGGTTTTAAATCAGCAATACAATAAGAAAATGTAATAAATTACACCTACAACCATTCATTTAAGAAGTTTTACAAGAAAATTTACTTACATGTCATGAAGAAAAGCACAAGCAAACCCTAGTTGTAAACCTTCCTTGAGAGAAATGTCATAAATGCCAAAAATATCCTTCCAATAGCAAGTGTGCCTCACTTTAGACAACAAATTTACCCAAGAAGGGCGCAAAAATCAGATCTCACTAGTGTGAGTGAAGTGTGTTATGTCAAAATGAGGGAAAACATCCTCAATTTATATCATCCAATGAACTTTAATTAAAAATTAGGTCATTAAAACAGCCGACAAGGCTAATAACTAAAAATCATACTGTTTTACATTAAATTGACTAAAGAAAACCCTAAATGAGCAATAAGAAAGATGTCTAGCCCCTCTGAGGGAGACGTTGTCCCTTTTTAGGGAAAATCTCAGCACTGGAAGACAAACGTTGGCCCTCTCTAGGCCTCCAAACTCTGCCACACATGCCAAACTACCATGTAAAGCTACCAAGCACTGGAGGTGACGTCTAGGATCTCTGGAGGATGTCCTGGGTCAACAGAGGGATACGTTCCACCTGCAGTAGGTCAACCCCCTAGGGTTGGGCTCAACCAAGGCGTCCTGGATGAAAACATCCTACTTCTTCTCTCGTGCAAAGGCTCAACCAATCATTGTCCTGTCTCTACCCCTGATGAGGTCCTAGAAACCATCTAATGGGATCTTCAGGCCCATGGAGGTCCGAACTAATCATCTCCCCATGTGTACTGGTCCACTTGGTACCTGTCCATCGGGCATGGTCCTGCACATTAAAAACTTCTCCCTCCATGGGATCATTAGTCCTCGGGATCATAGCAATGTCAATCATATTTCATCATCAATTTTATCAAATGCATGCATAAAACCCCTAGCATATCATCTAATAGCTCAAAGACATTACACTGACCTTCTATACAAAGCTGAAGAAAAAGACAAAGTGCCCTATTGGGCCAGCATCCATAAGAAGAGGAAATTTTCCAAAGGATGTCATCCAAGCTATGTAACACAATGTGGTGTGGTCTAAGGATGTCCAGACATAGTGGAAGCCAAGGGTGATATTATCTGTGGGTTCGTTTGTAGGAGGTGAGTTGTACCCGTCATGGATGCAATTCTTTCCAAGCCCTTTATTGCCTTTATTCTTTCTTTTATTCATTGTTTTTTCTTTTCTTTTTTTTTATTTCAAGGTCTAACTAGAAGAAACTGCCTTGGCGTGGTGACCAGAGCTAATGGTGTTACCCACAAGTACTTTCATAGAAATGATAAGGTTGGCTCGTGGTGAGACCCCCTTTCCCTTGGCCATGCAACCAAAGGTCACTACCCTGGTGTGGTAACCAAATAATGGCAATGTCATACTGCTAGGTACCTATGAACATAATGGGTTGGCTCGTGATGAGACCCCCCATCTTCTTGGATAGGTCTTTTTTTATTATTTTTCTTTGGGTCCCTCTTGTTTCTTATTGAGAGGCCTTTTATTTCCTTCCTGGGGATCCCTCGGTGAGGCATCTCTAGGTTTTATTTTTTATGGATTTTATCTCTTACCAGCTGCTTTTACCCCCTGGGCCTTTAGCCCCTTCTTCCCATAGGATAAAGTGTAAACCCACAAATAGGTCATCCTAATGTCCGGACCAGGGGAATGGGATAGATGAATGGGAGATAATATGTAAAATGATAATATGGTGGGAGTGGACGATGGCTCTTCAAAATCCCCTGTGGTGGCTAACCAAAACCTATGAATACCAGCTTGCTAGGGCACCCCGTTAATCTGTCCAACCATGGACAAGAGGGTTAGTGTAAGATCCAAGCAGTCGTCAGAAATGTAAGGAATATGATGCATATATCTGAAAGTTATAATGATCAAACATGACACATACCATGATACCTAGACCAATTACCTCATGGAGCAAGAGCTTTCTCTAATGCAAGTCCAAGTCGAAGGTGATGGATGTTTTTGTTGTTGATAGGACATGTCTGATGAAGATGAAGAAGGATGGGCCCTCCAGGGCCATGCTCATGTCAATTCTGCTCTCGGTACTCCATGTCTAGGACCTGTGGGCCTCGAGACATGATCTCCTAGCTATCCCATGAAATCGGGGATAACATTGGGCTCCAACTCGGGGACATGTGCTCACTGTAGAGCGCATGAGAACCTCAGCATCTCTGGAATACACCTACAGACCTACTCACACTCGAATAGGACATTAGTAACAAAGGTGGGGTGGTATTTCCACCCCACAAAATAATAT
>ML792205.1:115435-140449 GCA_009831015.1 Picea engelmannii
ATGGCTGAAATAAAACAATCAATATGCATGCAAGGAAAACAAACTATCATGAAATGCAGATGGTATAATACACAGAAGAATGCCTACCTACCTATACTTACCTGTACAGTCATGTCCCACCACCTTGGTGGGGTTTGAGGAGGCGTCCGCTAATGGGTAATGGGAACCTTCTTCCTTCCAAAGTGGACAAATAGTACGAGTTATCAACTGATTCCATTCCGACTTTGAAAGGTCTGAGCCATGATTGCGTACTTCCTTTCACATTAGTTGGCTCTCCTTTCTGAGTATCCCACATCCATACCAAATCTCCCTCCTTGTATTTTCGGATCTTGTGTTTGGTTGTTCCTTGAACAACCCTGGTGTACTGTACTAGGGGAGGTGGCTGGGCTTCTGGTGTAAAATCTTCTTGTTGGGATGGATGAATTTTCACATCCTCTTCATCCTTTTTCCTTTTTAATATCTTCACCGTCCCAACCTCTTTGTTTTGAAACTCATCTAGGAGTTGTTGGTACTCTTCTTTCTTGGGCCATTCAATCTGGTCAAACTTGTCCTTTGTCTCAAAGGGCATATCTTCGAGAGAATATTCTTGAAGAGTTTGTATCACATCTTTCTGTGCTTCATTCATGGAAGGAACATCATCTTGAACGTGATTTCTAGTTATTGGCACATTGAATAATTGTCCAGTTGTCCCATCTTTCAAAGGTAACTGCAAAAAGGTGAGATCCATTTCAATGGATCCGTCTATCATTGCAGCAAATTTCCTAGACAACAACATTCCTGACATGTCCATGACATCAACCACTATAATATCTATGTGGACTGTCTTCTCGAGGAATTCTTTCAATTGTACTTCGACATTTTCAACCACACCATGTGTGGGTATTTCTTTGGATTCAAAACCACACACATTTTTGTAAGGCCTAGTGACCTTCAAGCCCATTTGTTGCATGACTTTAAGAGACATCATATTTTCACCAGCACCCGTATCTAGCATGCAATTGTTAAGGTATTTGTTGTTCATCATTAGAATCATGAAGAACGGGGGGTTTTCACCATACTGGATCCTGAAGTGATCACCCTGCAACATGATTGGCGGGTCCATAGGCTCAGTTGTTCCGAAAAAGAAGGTATTGAAGAGATCTTATATAGAAGGGATCCTAATTTCTTCTTTTAAGGGAACGTTTACATGCATCTTTGACAAGGCTCCTTCAAAGTCAAAATCAAGGGTAACCTTATCAGTTTTGGATGTCTTGGGAGGATGAACCTCATGATATTTTGGCTAATCAGTGGTAGGTTGTTTTGGATTCTTTCTCCTGTATACTTGGACTTCTTGCTTTTTTAGTTTTTCTCGTGATTCTTGGTCCAAGTTGTTTATTATTTCCATTCTTGCCGCTCTTGTTTCTTCCTTCAGGGCTTTCTGATGTTCCATATCCATGATATTTATCTGAGGAAGATTCATAAAGTAGTCCAGATTGTTGACTTGTTGCTGGCTGGCATTATAAGGACATTCATTCTCTCAATGTGCTTCACTGCATACTGGGCACCAAGGATTTTCATCAATGACGTTTGTAGGGGCTAGAGTATTCGGGACTCCATTTTCATTCTTTATCTTGTAGGCTTGGTTCCCTTTCTGAAATTTCCCTTTGAATGAAGGTCTAGGTGCCTGGGTCTGGGACTTTTCAAGTCTAACGATCCTGTTCATCATCTCTTCTTGATTTTTTATGATGTTGTCCATGGAATCTTGTAGCTTACTGATACTGGTACAGAGATCTGAAGTAGGTTCAGCATTGTGTACTATTTTCTGCTTGGTATCTATTCTCCCCCTAGGGTTAGCAAAGGGCTCAATCTTGGATGAGAGGAGATTTCCTTCTATCTTGGTAGCGAGCTCTTGGGATTCTTGAATGGATTAGGGGTCTTTGTCTCTAAGAAGATACCCTAGTTGGCCACTGAAAGACTTGGTGTAAATGTGGACAAGACAGTCATCTTTTGGATGATGGCTTGGGGGAATTCTTTGGAGTAGAGCTTCGAATCTGGTGTGAAATTCCCGAATAGACTCATTTTCATGCTTAGAAAGGCTATTTAGTCAGGTGAACATCTTGTTAGGGTCTTCTTTAATGCTCCATCTTCTGAGAAATATTTTCTCAAGTCTATCCATGGTTTTGATACTTCCATTAGGAAGACTGAGATACCAACGTCTTGCAGCATCATAAAGGGTAGCAGAGAATAACTTCATGACCAAGTCCTCAGCATCATCACTAATGGGGTGAAGATGAAAAAATTCCCAAAAGTTACTCATATGCTCTTCGACACTAGTGGCATCAGTGCCGGTAAACTTAGGCAACCACTTCTCATACTTGGGTGGCATTTGCCTAGGGTAGCCAGGTATGGCTGACATGTCTAATGTCTTGAACATAGTGGATGACCATTGTCTTTGATTGTTAACTGGGTTTGTAGTATCGGTTTGAGAGGTAGACATATTTAAAGGAAGTCTCTTTCCAAAAAGTGACTTGACAACAGGTGAATTCAAAGGAGGCTTCCTTCTGAAAGCTAAAGGAGGATTATTGAATCTCCTTTTGGTTTGTGGAGTTGCCAGATAGTTTTCCTGAAACTATCAAAGAATAGAGGAATAAAGTCTAGTGGATTCACTAGGTAAGCTTGTAAGAGAAAGGTCCCTGAAACAAGGCTTACCAAAAGATTTTTCATTGAGGAAGATTGACTCAGTGTTCCCCGACAACGACACCAAAATTTTACCGCTCAGTTTGTAGTTTAGGTCACAGGCTAAAGGATAGAGGACAAACTAGCATAACAGGAACCTTCCCCACCCAATGTCACCTCGATGGGGAGGTTCTTTCTATTTAAGGAGGTTATCCCAGGGGAGACGTCCCCGACAACTTGGGGTTTGAAGAGGCAAAAAGTATTAAGTCAAGTTTTAGAGTTCCCTCCTCACAGGTTACCACCTAGGTCAGATAGTTTGGCTAATCAGCCAATAAATGAAGTGTATGCCCTATTGAAAACACCTTCCCG
Organism: Picea engelmannii; assembly: GCA_009831015.1. Lineage (NCBI taxonomy): Eukaryota > Viridiplantae > Streptophyta > Pinopsida > Pinales > Pinaceae > Picea > Picea engelmannii. The sequence goes on from ML792205.1 coordinate 118,460, forward strand.
GAACAAGACAATAGAAACACAATATATATATTTGCAAGCTATAACTCAAAGGGTTAGTACTTCAATGAATATCTGATATTATCCAATAAGAAATGCAATAGATATAAAATGAAGTCAACGTTTTATCAATTAGCTTATGAAAGACCATCAATTCATCAATATATAAAAAGATGATTAAGCCAACAATAAGTCCAATCAATGATTTACTCAATAAAAGCTTCAAATCATCATTTAATTGCTTATATCACAATTTTGTTGCACCAAGATGAAATATTCAACTATGACATCATCCCTCATTAGGTTAGTTGTGTTAGTTAGGGTTTCAAAATTTAAAGTTTTGAAGGTAGTTTTGTACACTAAAGCTTCAACGTTGGAGATCAAATCAGTGCCTTAGGGTATATGGAGTCAAAATATAAGGGCACAAGGTCTTGAAAGGATGATGACTCAAATACTAGAAGGTAGGGTTCTATGATGCTGCAAAGGCAAGGCCCTAGAATCAAACCCCTAGGGGAAAGAGGCTCACTCTGGTGTTGCTTAAGAAAGGCCTCGTGCTCTTTCTTCCTTCTCTAAATCAACTTGGAAAAATGGCTATCCTAAAGAATAAGTCTAAGGGAGAAAGTGTTGCAAAGGCAAGGCTTTCAAACCCTAGAAGGTGAAAACCCTAGGTGTAGGGAACCTAGGCCTAGGACATCTCCTTTTTTCAACCTATAACTTCAATGCTAGATCAGAAGAAATAAGACAAGTGTAGCAAAGGCTAGGCTCTATCTCTTCTCTTCAATGGCTGAAAATCTTTCTCTCTAAGGGGACATGTAACAATGACCTACTTGTGTTCTTGTTACCTAGGGTTTTAAATCAGCAATACAATAAGAAAATGTAAGAAATTACACCTACAACCATTCATTTAAGAAGTTTTGCAAGAAAATGTACTTACATGTCATGAAGAAAAGCACAAGCAAACCCTAGTTGTAAACCTTCCTTGAGAGAAATGCCATAAATTCCAAAAATATCCTTCCAATAGCAAGTGCGCCTCACTTTAGACAACAAATTTACCCAAGAAGGACGCAAAAATCAGATCTCACTTGTGTGAGTGAAGTGTGTTATGTCAAAATGAGGGAAAACATCCTCAATTTATATCATCCAATGACCTTTAATTAAAAATTAGGTCATTAAAACAACCGACAAGGCTAATAACTAAAAATCATATTATTTTACATTAAATTGCCTAAAGAAAACCCTAAATGAGCAGTAACGAAGACGTCTAGCCCCTCTGAGGGAGACGTTGTCCCTTTTTAGGGAAAATCTCAGCACTGGAAGACAAACGTTGGCCCTCTCTGGGCCTCCAAACTCTACCACACGTGCCAAATTGCCCTATAAATATGCCAAGCACTCGAGGTGACGTCTAGGATCTCTGGAGGACGTCCTGGGTCAACATAGGGACACGTTCCACCTACAGTGGGTCAACCCCCTAGGGTTGGGCTCATCCAAGGCATCCTGGATGAAAACATCCTTCTTCTTCTCTCATGCAAAGGCTCGACCAATCACTATCATGTCTCTGCCCCTAATGAGGTCCCATCAACCATCTGATGGGCTCTTCAGCCCCATGGAGGTCTGAACTAATCATCTCCCCATGTGTACCGGTCCACTTGGTACCTGTCCATCGGGCATGTTCCTACACATTAAAAACTTTGCCCTCCATGGGCTCATTATTCCTTGGGATCATAGCAATGTCAATCATATTTCATCATCAATTTTATCAAATGCATGCATAAAGCCCCTAGCATATCATCTAATAGCTCAAAGACATTACACTGACCTATTATACAAAGTTGAAGAAAAAGACAAAGTGCCCTATTGGGCCAGCATCCATAAGAAGAGGAAAGTTTCCAAAGGATGTCATCCAAGCCATGTAACACGATGTGGTGTGGTCTAAGAATGTCTAGACATAGTGGAAGACAAGGGTGATATTATCCGTGGGTTCCTTTGTAGGAGGTGAGTTGTACCCATCATGGATGCAATTATTTCCAAGCCCTTTATTGCCTTTATTCTTTATTTTATTCATTGCTTTTCTTTTTTTTTCAAGGTCTAACTGGAGGACACTGCCTTAGCATGGTGACCAGAGCTGACAGTGTTACCCACGAGTACTTTCACAAAAATGATAAGGCTGGATCGTGATGAGACCCCCTTTCCCTTGGCCATGCAACCAAAGGTCACTTCCCTGGCATGGTAACCAGATAATGGCAATGTCATACTGCTAGGTACCTATGGACATAATGGGTTGGCTCATGATGAGACCCCCCATCCTCTTGGATAGGTCTTGTTTTATTATTTTTCTTTGGGTTCCTCTTGTTTCTTATTGAGAGGCCTTTTATTGCCTTCTCGGGGATCCCTGAGCGAGGCATCTCTAGGTTTTATTTTTTATGGCTTTTATCTCTTACCAGCTGCTTTTACCCCCTAGTCTTTTAGCCCCTTCTTCCCACGGGATAAAGTGTAACCCCACAAATAGGTCATCCTAATGTCTGGACCAGGGGAATGGGATAGATGAATGGGAGATAAGATGTAAAATGATAATATGGTGGGAGCGGACGATGGATCTTCAAAATCACCTCTAGTGGCTAACCAAAACCTATGAATACCAGCTTTCTAGGGCACCCCGTTAATCCCCCCAACCATGGTCAAGTGGGTTAGTGTAAGTTCCAAGCAGTCGTCAGAAATGTAAGGAATATTATGCATATATCTAAAAGTTATAATGATCAAACATGACACATACCATGATACCTGGACCAATTACCTCATGGAGCAAGAGCTTTCTCTGATGCAAGTCCAAGCCAAAGGTGATGGATGCTACTGCTACTAACAGGATAGGTCTGATGAAGATGAAGAAGGATGGGCCCTCCAAGGCCATGCTCAGGTCAATCCTGCTCTCGGTACTCCATGTCTAGGACTTGTGGACCTCAAGACATGATCTCCTAGTTATCCCATGAAATCGGGGATAAAAAAATGTTATCACACAGTTTGTAGTTTAGGTCACAGGTTAAAGGATAGAGGAAAAATTGGCGTAACAGGAACCTTCCCCACCCAATGTCACCTCGATGGGGAGGTTCTTTCTGTTTAGGGAGGTTAACCCAAGGGAGACGTCCCCGACAACCTAGGGTTTGAAGAGGCAAAAAGTATTAAGTCAAGTTTTAGAGTTCCCTCCTCACAGGTTACCACCTAGGTCAAATAGTCATTGAAGTACTAACCCTTTGAGTTATAGCCTACAAATATATATATTGTGTTGTTGTTGTCTTGTTCTGGGCAGGTTTTTTCAATAGGGCATATAAATTGAAATCGGGGATAATGAGCAGATGGAGGAACTATCAATTGCTCAATAAAATTCAATAATATCAATCTTACTATGGTGGAATATGTAATGAATAGTCCAATGATTACTATACCCATGGGTGGTGCTGATGTTGTACTAGGAATCCAATGGTTACAATCATTAGGAATAGTGGCTTTTAATTTTCAAGAACTTTTCATGAAATTTTCATTTGAAGGAAAAGAAATTGAGTTAAGAGGTACCACAGGCAAACCCGGTAAGGTGATAAGCTCTAATGGCATGAAAAAATTATTGAAGAAGGGGCATCAAGGCATTATTGCACAACTATGCTCACTAGATGTTCAAACATCTAAGCCATCTATTCCTCAAGATATCCAAGGGATCATTGATAAGCATTCCAAAGTATTTGAAGATATTCCCAAAGGTCTTCCACCCACTCAAAATCATGATCATGAAATTCACCTAATTCCTTGGAGTGTTCCTCCTAACATCAGGCCATACAGATACCCTTATTCCCAGAAGAGTGAAATTGAGCGCATGGTTGAAGAAATGTTAGAGGTCGGCATTATTAGACCTAGCCAAAGTTCTTACTCTGCACCATTGGTAACGATATTCAAGAAAGATAGCTAATGGCATGTGTCCATATTATAGAGAGCTCAACAAGATCGCTATTAAAGATAAGTTCCCCATTACCATCATTGATGAATTGTTAGATGAACTACATGGAGAAATATTTTTCACAAAATTGGATCTTCGTTCAGAGTATCATCAGATTAGAATGAAGGAAGAAGATATCCCAAAAATAGCATTCCAAACTCATGAAGGCCATTATGAATTTTTGGTCATGCCTTTTGTCCTTACAAAGGCACCTTCCACATTCCAAGGCTTGATGAATTCCATTTTCAATCCCTTCCTTCAAAAATTTGTGTTAGTATTTTTTGATGATATACTAATCTATAGAAAGTCTTGGGAGGATCATGTGTGACATGTTCACAAGGTGCTACATCTACTAAAGGAGCAACAACTATATGCCAAACCATACAAATGTTTCTTTGGAGTGAAGGAGGTAGAGTATTTGGTTCATATTGTATCTCATGAAGGTGTCAAGGTAGACCCTAACAAGATTAAGGCCATGATGGACTGGCCAATTCCCAAAACATTGAAGAATCTTAGAGGATTTTTGGACTTGATGAGTTACTACCACAAGTTTGTTCGACACTCTGGAAGAATAGCATCACCTTTAACGGCACTAACTAAGAAGGATGCATTTTCATGGACTCCAGAGGCAACTAAAGATTTTGAACAGAGGTGATGTGCAAATCTCTAGTCTTGACCACTCCAGACTTCACAAAAACCTTTATTGTGGAATGTGATGCCTCGGGAAATGGAATTTGTGATGTCTTAATGCAAGAAGGAAGGCCCCTGGCTTTATGCATGACTTCCCTTTGACACTTTTTGCTACTTGCAACCTCGCAAATTGAAGCGTCGAGCTCTCGTGCTCTTCTTCTCCAAAATCATGAGACACGAAAGTCAACAATGGTTGACTTCCTCTTCGCACTTCTCACAACTCGCAACCTCACAGGTTGAAGCATCGAGCCTTCGTGCTTCTATCTCGTGAATCTCCGAGACGCGAGAAGTCAACAGAGTGTTGACTCCTTTTCGAGCGACGCATGCCCACCTGTCAATCATGCGGGCCCCACCTGATGGAGGTGCCACGTGTTCTCACGAGCCTCGGCTCTCGACACTTCATGACTTCTACAGTCGAAAGTGACCCCTTCCAACCTTTGAACCCCCAAATTCCCAATATACGATATCACCAAGGAATTCTGATCCAATGGTCCTCCCGTTCCTAGATCCAACGGTTCAGATTTGTTTTCTCCTCGCCACTTCATGCTTCGCGACTTCGTGAGTTGGAGCACCCAACTACTGTGCTCTCTTCTTACGAAACCCCAAGATGCGAGATTCCTTGATCTCTACCACCTATCCTGCCTAGATGGGTGGTCCTAATCCTCTTGTGACCTCGTCGCTCGCGAGGTCGAAAGACTTCCCTCTATCACTCTCGATGTCTGAATCCCTGATATGGGAGATCTCGCGACACACATCTGCTCTCAGACGAATGGCTCATATTTCCTCGTGAATTCACTACTCTCTAAGTCAAGATGCTCGCCTCTATGAGTCTCAGTGCTCGAATCTCTGAAATGGATGATTCCATGACATGCATCCCTCGTAGACGAACGACTCATATTCTTTTGCCCCTTTAGGACTTCGCCTTTCGCGGCCTCGCAAATCTTGAGGCAAGGGTTTTAACCCTTCAACTCCTGAATCCACGAAATGAGATTTTGCGAGCGATCCAACGGTCCTTGTCGAACCATATCCTACGGTCCAATTTCTCTCAAATTTAAGACTTGAAAAATAGACTTATCGTAACTCCCCTGCTCTTGTGCAAGATCTGACAGCTCTCAGGACTTCATGAATTATCCACAGAGAATTCCAACCATCCAATGCCTCCTTGACGACTCTTGCGAAGCGAACACAGTATTCCTTCGTTGTTATTTCAGGATTTCAACAGGATCATTCTTCCTCGTACAGGGTTACTAAGACTTATGCCTTCAAATCCTTTTTCCAGGCTCTTGGTGAGCTTTCTAAGAAGGGTGTCTCTATGGGGAGATCTATCTAGGGTATTACCTGAGACGGATAAGGGTATAGATTTCCTGAGAACAGACTTGAAGTCTAAATTAATTCAATATGCGTATAAATAGCGATTTATAAAACATAAACCATATGTGGTCTTTCCATTATAAGCGTGCAACCACCATTTCTAAATCAAGACACTACACAGGCGGTATTATACGCAAACCATTCATAAAAATGCATAGACTATGAGCATACATGTCAGCATATAAATTTCAAGATGCAAGATGTAAAAAAACTTATCAGAAATAACACCAGATTTGATTGCAACTGCTAAGAGGGGTGCTCGCTTCCACCCAACCGTAGGCTCAATGACTCCCAACGGATTTAATACTAGCCACCCCCAAGTTGAGACCACGATGCTGTGAGACTATGTCTCGGTTTGCCAGTGACTGAGAATGAAGGTTACTCTCCTTCTTCTCTGCTATCACTCACTCTGTGTTTTTCCAGAGTTCTCTTTCTTCCTTCGCTCACGTCTACCCCCTTCACTTCTCCCTCACACCTTTTTCCTCTTGCGAGGTTGCGTGTGGCATGATTTCCCTCACACTGGTCAGGCCTGACAACTCTACGGATGGGCGATTCACCCCGCCCCCCCATCCCTCATTACTCATGAGGATCCATCTACCTACCAATCCTAGCGAGTCATTTAATTTGGGACTAGCGAGCCGCTCTTGGTTCTTTGGGCCAATGAAGTCCAAATACGGTATTAGGTTCGGTGGAAGTTAATGCCACCTTTCCAGGTGCCTTCCACCACATTTCTTTAGCCATCGTGGTCTCTTTTTTAGCATATCCCCTCTAAGCAGTCCTGCAACATATATTCATAATATTATTCACATTCATCGACCTTTTTCACAAGGTCCATTCACATCACACATTCACATTTTTGGGTTTGCCACAGTTCTTGGCCAGTATAGTTATTTTTACAAACTGTGGGAAATAGGGTGTTACAATTCCCTCCCCCTTAAAGGAACATCGTCCTCGATGTTCTTATCTATCAACATGATATGCATGTATAGAAGTAAACAAAATTGGATATGTATGTCTCATGGCATCCTCCATTTCCCATGTAGCTTCATCTGGGCCAAAATGTCTCCACTGCACCTTGACCTGTGCAATGGTTCGGTTCCAGAGTGGGGTTTCCTTTCTGTCCAGTATGCACTGAGGTTTTGGTAGAAATTCTCCCTCTGGTTCCACCTGGATCATAGACCAGTCAATTATATGATTAGCATCATGTACATATTTCTTCAATAATGAAACATGGAAAACATTATGTGCTTTTACTATGGGAGGAAGTGCTAGCCTATACGCTACAGGTCCCACTCTATCTAGAACCTCAAAGGGTCTACAATACTGAGGTGCCAACTTGGCACAAGATCCTATTTTCAGGGAACTCTTCCTGGCCTAACTCTAAGATATACGTGGTCTCTCGTCTTGAACTCTCTTGGAGTTCTCTTTTGGTCACCATAACTTTTCTGTCGGTTCTGAGTGACTTTCAGGTTTTGTTTTATCTAAGTCACCTGCTATTCCATTTATTTCAACATGTCAGGTCCAAAAGAAATTTTGTTTACAGGATTACTCCAGCTAACTGGAGTGTTACACAGTCAACCATAGAGGACTTCGAAGGGATTCATCTTTAAGGATGCTTGGTAGTCATTGTTGTAGGTGAATTCTACCAGTGGAAAATAGTCTTCCCAGTTCTTGGGTTGATGCATTACATGCATCCTTAACATATATTCTAGTATTTGATTCACTCTTTTTTCCTGTCCGTCGGTTTGAGGGTGATAGGCGGTGCTAAACAACAACTTGGTCTCTAAACCAACCATCGGTGATTTCCAAAAGTTGGAAGTAAATTTTTTGTCTCTGTCAGACACAATCTCTTTCAGCATACCATGCAGTTTGAATATCTCTTTCATGAATAATCGGGCTATATCAATTGCCTTGCAGGTCGACTTGATGGGGATGAAGTGAGAAGACTTGCTCAATTTATCCACCACCACCATAATGGTGTCATTCTATTTGGTTGAGGTTGGTAATCCAGTGATGAAATCCATGGAGATGGTTTCCCATTTCCATTCTGGGATTGGTAAAGGTTGCAATAATCCTGTTGTGTTTCGATGTTCTACTTTAACCTATTGGCACTCTATGCATTTGGCTAGGTACTCAACTATGTCTTTCTTCAATCTAGGCCAATAAAATTGTTTCCTAGTGGCAGTGATCATTTTCTGGTATCCTGGATGACTCGAGTAGGGTCTTTTATGTAGTTCATCCATAATGAACCTCTTCAAGTCATCACAAACTGGGATATAAAATCTACTTCTATAAGTTAGCATACCTCCTTCGGTCTTCTGGTAGCCTTCATATTTTACTCTGGCGGGTTCTTGTTATAGGTACAAGGTCATGGTCTGGACAAAGGGATCTGTTTCTTGTGCATTTCTGATTCTTTCCTTGACATATGTCTCGTAGGTGCTCACCCCTGCCAGGTGAATTGTTTTCATACTTTTGCTAAGGGCATCAACCACCCTATTTTCCTTTCCTTTATTGTATTTGATCTCGAAATCAAACTCGCTAAGGAGGGCCATCCACCTATCTTGTCTAGCATTGAGCTTTGGTTTATCAAACAGGTATCGTAATCCATAGTGATCTGTCATAAGTATAAATTTTCTCCCCAAGAGGTAATGCCTCCACATTTTCAAGGCATGCACTATGGAAGCTAGCTCTAGATCATGGGTCACATAGTTGATTTTGTGCTCATTCAATTTTTGGGATTCAGAGCAGATCATGCTTCCTCCTTCCATAAGGACTCCTTCGAGCCCTTCCTTACAGGCATATGTGCACACAAGGAAGTCATCTTTTGGATCGACGATTTTCTGCATGGGTGCATGGTTCAATAGATGTTTCAGGGTTTGAAATCTTTCTTCACATTTCTGTGTCCACAGGAATTTCGTCCCCTTCTTCTGGAGGGTAGTAATTGGACAACCAATCTTGGAGAATCTTTTTATAAATATTGTATAGTATCCTGCTAGTCCCATAAAGGAGATCTGATGTCTGAAACATCCTTTGGGGTAGGCCATTCCATGATAGACCTGATTTTGTTAGGGTCTACCACTACTCCTTCTTCGGAGAGAACATGGCCTAAGTAATGTATTTTCTTCTGGAAGAATTCACATTTTTTGAATTTGGAATAGAGATGATGTTCTCTTAGAACTTGTAGCACAAGTCTAAGATTCTCTTCATGCTCTTTTCTGTTCTTGGAGTAAATTAATATATCATCAATAAAAACAAGCACAATTTTTTCTAGGAATTTGCTGAGTACATTGCTCATCAAGCACATAAAAGTGGCAGGGGCATTGGTCAACCCAAATGGAACTACCACAAACTCATAGTGACCATACCTCATTCGGAAGGCAGTTTTATGGATGTCTTCACCCTTGATTTGGACTTGATGGTATCCTAACCTCAAATCAATCTTTGAGAAAATAGACGCACCCCCCAATTGATCGAATAGGTCATCGATCCTGGGCAAGGGGTACTTGTTCTTTATGGTTACCTTATTGAGTTGCCTATAATCTATACACAGTCTAAGGGTATCGTCCTTCTTTTTCACGAACAGGACTGGTGCTCCCCACAGAGACATGCTAGGTTGAATATAGCCTTTATCCATCATTTCTTTTAATTGCATCTTGAGTTCAACTAACTCGGGTGTGCTCATCTGGTAGGGTGTCCTAGACACCGACACCGCTCCCAGTGCAAGTTCTATCGAGAAGTCTATGTCCCTTCTTGGAGGTAAATCCAGTACCTCTTCCGGAAACACATCTCTGTATTCTCTCAGGATAGGGTGATCGCCAGGGCTTGGTTTGTCACCTTCGATTGTTTTCAACACCTGTATTGCATATAGGGTACATCCCTTTCGACAATACTTTCTCATTTGCAGAGCTAATATTTGTCTCACCAAAACAGGTTTTCGGATCCCTTGAAGGGTTATCTTTTTCCCTTCTTTACTTACACATTCTAAGGTTTTGTGGTAATAGTCCAATCTATCTTTATGGGTGGCTAGCCAGCCCATACCGATCAGCAGATCATACGATCCCAGGGGTAATAAGTTAAGGGTTGTTTGGGTGGGGAATTTACCCAACATCAATTGGCAGGTTGGTATAACCATTGCTACCCTTCTTTTGGTGCCAGTGGCCAACTGTACCAACCATGGCTTGGTATGTTTTTGTGGTTGTAGTTTACACTTATCAACAGCTTTAGGGGCTATATAACTCAAATTTGAACTAGGGTCAATTAAAACAGACACTAGATGGTTGGAAATCATACCTTATATTTCCACTACTAAAGCTTGGTGTTCGGCTTGGTTATTATCCAAGGCTGCATAAATTTGTGGCTCACTCCTGGCCACATCATTGACGGTAGTAGCTTATTGGATGTTATAAATCCTATGACTATTCTTTTGTCGGTATGGACAGTCTCTCAATAGATGTTCTTCCCCACAACCCCAGCATTTCAAAGGTTCTCTTTGGGTTATCATTTTTCACTGATATGGGTCCAGAAGTTTTATTTCTGCTCAAGGAGGGAAAATCCTACTGGTGCACACTCCGGGTTGGGAAGCTCATTCTTGGGTTCTTCTTATAGTTATTAAATCCTGGGGATTTAATTCCCCTTTTCTGAAATCTTGAACTATTCTTCTATTTCCATCCTTCGCGAGGTTATGCTCGATGCCCAAACTGTTCATGACAATAGGTCGCCTTTCGAATAGTGCCTTCTAGAGTCTTTGGTTCATCAAATTCAATTATGTTTTGATAGTCCTTAGGTAGTCCACTGATGAAGCATTGCACCTCTGCCTTTTTCTCTTTTATATAGGGTACATACCTCAACAAATCGAGGAATTTGTTGACATATTCTTCTATAGTGAGTTGTCCCAGTTTGAGTTCATAAAACTCTTTAGTCTTTTCGTCGAAATATTTTTTCAACATATACTTCTTCCGGAATTATTTCTCAAATCGTTCCCAAGACATGTCCTCTTCGCAAACCCCTTTCACATTATTAAGGTCTTCCCACCAAATGGAATCCTTTCTGTTCAAGTTGAAGGTGGCCACTCGGGCCTTCATATTTTCTGAAAAGTCATGGACTCTGAAATACTTCTTTAGTCCAAGAAGCCAGGCCTCTTCTTCCTCTCCCTTCTTTATTTCACCGTCGAAGGAGGGTGGTTTGGATTTTCTGAATTATTCAAATTTTCAACCTTTGGAAGGCTTTTGCTTCTTCTGTTTCTTTCGGGAACAGGAACTAGTTCTGCTGCTAGAAGATCCCTCTGAATCGCTAGCTTCCTTCTCAGAGGAATCATCCGATGCTTGTCCTTTCCCTCTGGGGTGGACCTTTTTCGAGGTGCTCCTCTCAGTGTGACCACTGATATGACCATGTTTCTGAGTTTCAGGTTCATGCTGCATTTGTCTTTGTAGATCGGATAAACTTTGCAATAAAACTGTGTTAACTTCTGTTTTCTTTTCTTGTTCTTTCATCATCCTTTCATTGTCATCCTTGCGGCTTTGTAATTCGACCATGAGACTCCTCACAGTTTCAGCTAGATCTGGAGGGGTCCCTGCTGCCCTCCTTTCGTCAGAATCTTCGTCTCTATTCTAGGAGCCTTCTCCCACTTCATGGTGAATCACCATACTATGCGTTGATAATTTCCCGTAGTTGACCTTTCGCTTGTGTGAAAAAGGAAAAGTGTTGGTTGTTAGTCAATATTTGTATTTATTTATAACCAGTACATAATTCATATTTTCAGATGTACACACACACAATAGGGGTTTTTCATTCTTAACTTTGTCTTTTGATTAGGAAGGTTACGACAGGGGGTTACTCTTTTTAAGAGTGTTCCGAACGGAGCTTCTGCGCAACTCATTCATGAGCCCAAGCAGGCCAAGTGTTGTAACCATGTTTTGATACCAATTTGTCAGATACCCACTAAGGAAAACAAAATTTTTTGTCAAATTCTTGAGGATCAGAATCCCCGAAATACCTATGGGGGTATTAGCATATGCTAGTTCCTTCCTTTTCCATTTCCATGTGATCGTGGGTCACGACCACAGGCCGAATAAGTATGGCGTTATTTCTCTCTTCGTGACTCAGCACTACCATAGCATTGAGTCTTTCGACTCTGCAAACCCCGACACGGCGAAGCGCCGAACCCCGATGGGGCTAGCGAGTGGCAGGTTTCCCCCTTGGGGTCTTGTCCACATGACCCTGTCCCGTGTCTACGTAATTAAGTCGGCCAAGCGCTTATCGATTTTTCATGAATCGGGGAAATGCGATGCATGACTTCCCTTTGACACTTTTCGCTACTCGCAACCTCGCAGGTTGAAGCGTCGAGCTCTCGTTCTCTTCTTCTCCAAAATCCCGAGACGCGAAAGTCAACAATGGTTGACTTCCTCTTCGCACTTCTTGCAACTCACAACCTCGCAAGTTGAAGCATCAAGCCTTCGTGCTCCTATCTCGCGGATCTCTGGGACACGAGAAGTCAACAGAGTGCTAACTCCTTTTCGGGCGACGCGTGCCCACCTGTCAATCACGTGGGCCCCACCTGATGGAGGTGCCACATGTTCTCACGAGCCTCATCTCTTGTCACTTCATGACTTCTATGGTTGAAAGTGACCCCTTCCAACCTCTGAACCCCTGAACTACTTATATACAATATCACCACGGAATTTTGATCCAACGGTCCTCTCGTTCCTGGATCCAACGGTTCAGATTTCTCCTGAACTTAAGACTTGAAAAATAGGCTTACCATAACTCCCCTGCTCCTCTGCAAAATCTGATGGCTCTCGGGACTTCACAAATTCTCCATGGAGAATTCCAACCATCCAATGCCTCCTTGACGACTCTTGCGAAGCGAACACGGTATTCCTTCGCTGCTATTTCAGGATTTCAAGAGGATCATTCTTCCTCGTACAAGGTTACTAAGACTTAAACCTTCAAATCCTTTTTCCAGGTTCTTAGTGATATTTCTAAGAAGGGTGTCTCTATGGGGAGATCTATCCAGGGTATTACCTGAGACGGATAAGGGTATAGATTTCCTGAGAATAGACTTGAAGTCTGAATTAATTCAATATGCATATAAATAGTTATTTATAAAACATAAACCATACGTGGTCTTTCCATTATAAATGTGCAACCACCATTTCTAAATCAAGACACTACACAGGCAGTCTTATACACAAACCATTCATAAAATTGCATAGACTATGAGCATACATGTCAGCATATAAATTTCAAGATGCAAGATGTAAAAACACTTATCAGAAATAACACCAGATGTGATTGCAACTGTTGAGAGGGGTGCTCATTTCCACACAACCATAGGCTCAGCAACTCCCAACGGATTTACCACTAGCAACCCCCGAGTTGAGACCACGATTTTGTGAGACTACGTCTCGGTTTGCCAGTGACCGATAACGAAGGTTACTCTCCTTATTCTCCACTATCACTCACTCTGTGTTTTTCCAGAGTTCTCTTTCTTCCTTCCCTCACATTTTCCCCCTTCTCTTCTCTCTCATGCCTTTTTCCTCTTGTGAGGTTGCGTGTGGCATGATTTCCCTCGCATTGGTCAGGCCTGACAGCTCTACGGATGGGAGGTTCATCCCCCCCCCCCAATCCCTTATTACTCATGAGGAGCCATCTACCTACCAATCCTGGCGAGTCATTTAATTCGCGGCCAGAGAGCCGCTCTTGGTTCTCTGGGCTAGTGAAGTCCAAATACGGTATTGGTTTCAGTGGAAGTTAACACCACCTTTCCAGGTGCCTTCCACCACCTTTCTTCAACCATCGTGGTCTCTTTTTCAGCATATCCCCTCTCAGAAGTTGTGCAACATATATTCATAATATTATTCACATTCATCGACCTTTTTCACAAGGTCCATTCACATCACACATTCACATTTTTGGGTTTGCCACAGTTCTTGGCTAGTATAGTTATTTTTACAAACTAGGGGAAACAAGGTGTTACACCACTCAATGGAAAGGACTTACACAAACCCATTTATGAGAAGGAAATGATGGAAATACTACATGCATTGAATAAATGGTGTCCTTGCCTAATAGTTAGGCACTTCAAGGTCAAAACAGATCATGATAGTCTTAAATACTTCTTGGAACAAAGACTATCTTCAAAAGAACAAAAAAAATGGGTAACCAAGATATTGGGTTATGATTTTGAAATCGTCAATAAAAAGGGGAAGCAAAATGTTGTGGAAGATGCACTCTCAAGAAAGGATGAATATGTTGAGGCCTTTCTCTGTGTTATCTCGATCATCCAACCCGATTGGATAATAGAAGCAAGGGATGAATGGAAGAATGACGAAAATGTGTGGACTCTCATTCAAAGGTTGCAGCAGGATTCCAGTGCATCAGATACATTTACATGGAAAAATGATTCACTATAATACAAAGATCGCTTATATTTATGTAAGAACTCCCAAATCAAACAAAAGGTACTATTAGAATTGCACACCTCTCCAGTAGGAGGGCACTCTGGATTTTTGAAAACCTACCATAGATTCAAGAAGGATTTTTTTTGGGATGGCATTAAAATTGATGTTCAAAAGTTTGTGGAAAAATGTTTGGTTTTCCAACAAAATAAGGTGGAAGCAATTAAGACCCGGGGTCTTTTACAACCATTAGCCATCCCAAGTCAACTTTTGGAGGAGGTTTCCATGGATTTCATCATAGGGTTACCGAATTCTAAAGGAAAGAGTGTCATCATGGTGATTGTTGATAGACTGACCAAGTACTCACACTTTTGTGCACTCTCTCATCCCTTCAAATCTAGTACAGTTTCCACCGCATTCATGGAGACAGTTCAAAAGCTACATCGCAGCCCAAAGATTATTGTAGGTGACAAAGATCCCATCTTCACTAGACATTTTTGGACAGAATTATTTTCTTGTTTGGGTACTCAATTGGCTCATAGCTCATCCTATCATCCTCAATCTGATGGACAAACCGATATAGTGAACAAATGTCTAGAAGGCTACCTTCGTTTCTTTGTCTCTGATAAACAAACACAATGGTTCAAATGGTTACCCTTGGCAGAATGGTGGTATAACACTTCCTTTCATACTGTAACAAAAATGACACCATTTATGGCACTCTATGGATACCACCCTCCTTCCATAACTTATTCTCTAAAAGAAAAATCTAAGTTTCAAGTAGTGGAAGATCACATGGAGCATCAACAAGAAGTTCTCCAAATCTTAAAGGACAACCTGACCATGGCACAAAATCGCATGAAACAACAAGAAGATCAACATCATAGTGAAATAAGTTTTGAATTAGGGGATTGGATGTTTTTAATACTACAACCATACAAACATATGTCCCTCAAGAAATCCAAGAAGGATAATAAATTACCACCAAAGTACTACGGCCCTTATAAGGTGTTGCAAAAGATTGGTACTATGGCATACAAATTGGAGTTGCCTGCATCTTCACGAGTACACCCAATTTTTCATGTTTCATGCTTAAAGAAGGTTATAGGTGACAAGATCCTAGTTCAAACTATATTTCCAGAACTTGGCAAGGAAGGAAAAATCATATTGGAGCCTGAAGCCATCATTGACACAAGAATTCGCCAGCTAAGGAATAGATCCATTTCAGAGTATCTCATTAAATGGAGGAAACTATCGACTGAAGATTCCACTTGGGAAGATGAGTCTTTTATACAGAAGCATCCAAAGTTACTCCAGCATTGTGGACAACACTTGTCTCAAGGGGAGGGGCATGTTAAGCCCTAATATTGGCTCATTACCCCTTAATTGGGGAATATTACATTAGTAATGTTATTTTATTTATGTCGGCTTTATTCCATTAGTTGTAATTATACCTCCTAGTCTCCTATATATACCAAGGAGACATTTTCATTTGGAATCATCTGGTACTTGAACATTTATGTGGGATAAAAGGAGGTTTCCCCCTCGAAGAGGCTTATTATCTTAAATTCTCTCTTTTTCAAGGCGTTGAGTACTTATTCTGAGGTTTTTCTATGTTATATTGAACTTTGGTTCTTGACATACCATGCCCTCATAATAATAAGTCTATGCAATATTTCTTTGGGAATATTAACTTCGTGAGAAAGTTCACCTCAGATTTTGCAGATACGATAAAACCCTTGCAAAGTATGATACACAAAGATGTTGAATTTAAGTGGATGGATGAGGGAAAAGAAGCCTTCGAAAAAATTAAAAATTACATATCACAAGCCCCTATTCTACGCAACCTAGATTTTAGTAAAGATTTTTTCCTCTACCCTTTTTCATCAGACCAATAATTAGTTGCAGTCCTCATTCAAAAGGATGATGAAAAAAAAAAAAACACTCATTTCATTCATGAGCACCAACTTACAAGGGACAAATATTAATTACCCCACCATAAACAAGCAGGCATATGCAATCAAAAATTTCAGATCCTATATATTAAAGAATCATACTAAATTCATAGTTTCCCAAACCACTGTCAGATCATTGTTCACTCGTCAAGAAATGGGTGAGAGGAGGGAAAATTGGATGGTTTTCATCCAATAATTCTACCTAGATATAAAACCAGTCAAGATAGTCAAAGTTCAAGGATTTTGCAAACTCTCCACAAAATCTCAAGACCAAGCTGACTCCGGAGATTTTGGTTGGGAAAATGAATTATCCTTATGGTGTAGTGAAGTCCTATACTTACCACCCATCCAAGACTCATGGTATGCAAATCTATCATATTTTCTCCATCATGGGACATGCCCGAAAAATATAAATCCTAGAGAAAGAAGAGCCCTTAGGATAAAATATTCTCCATGTCGCCTTATAAATTTTGTGCTTTTTCAGATGAATTATGATGGAGTGATACTTAGATGTCTTGAGAAGGATGATGTCGAAAATGTATTAAAGTAACTTCATGATGGACTAGAAGGTGGGAATTTCACAGGGGAAACCATTGCTCATAAGATATTGAGGGCATGGTACTACTTCCCCACTTTGTTTAGGGACGCTCACGCATACGCAAGAAGATGTAGAACCTGTCATCTAAGCATCAGGAAAGAGAAGAAGGCATATATTCCACTTCAACCAGTAACCATCTGTAGACCTTTTGAACAATGGGGAATAGATGTCATAGGAGAAATTGATCCCAACTCTTCTAAACAACACAAATATATACTGACAACCACAAATTATTTCACAAGATGGTCAAAATCCATTCCAATCACTCATGTTAATGAAAAGGTAGTAATCCAATTCCTAGAACATCACATAATAACAAGGTTCAAAGCACCTTTGGTCCTAATTTTTGACAACACTATTTACTTTTCCTTCACACTCCTGACGAAGTTTGATCTTGAAAAGGGAATCCTCATGAATATTCTGCGAACTATTACCTATAGGGAAATGGGGTTGCAGAATCAACTAATAAGAACCTTGATAGAATCCTAAAAATATTGTCATAGAAAACCAGAAGAATTGGAATAATTCACTTTATAATGCTTTGTGGGCTGATAGGGTGACACCCAAAGAGGCTTTGGGAAATTCTCCATATTTCCTAATATATGGAAAAGAAGCCAT
This sequence comes from Picea engelmannii, assembly GCA_009831015.1. NCBI lineage: Eukaryota > Viridiplantae > Streptophyta > Pinopsida > Pinales > Pinaceae > Picea > Picea engelmannii. Next base: position 136,064 of record ML792205.1, read on the forward strand.
CCTCCCAACTGGGTTATATCTTTTATGTGAGTGGGAAATCTTGCTTACAGACTTAGCATTTAAGGTATCTAATCATGCATGCAGAAAATGACCATTTAAAGGCCTCTACGTTTTCCTATTATCCCAACACAAAACCCCACATTCATGCAATAAAAAGGTGCAAACAATATTAGGTAACTCTACCTTGAATCCTTCATTTGATGTTGATCCCTTCACTTTCACTCGCTCCTTGACTGCAAGCCTCCTCCCAAAGCTGACCTGCATTCACACATGGACAAACTGAGAGATGCAAACATACATTTCATATACTAAGTGTTGGGTTAGATGTGACAGTATCATAAGATAAATACACAATTTGAACACATAATATGGTGGGACAAAAAAAGTATTCCTTTTTGTATTAATCTTCACAAGAGTAAACTTTACAATATGTGTCTGACACTGCTCCTCGAACCTGGTCCTAGGCTCCTCTTCACAATGCACCAACTACGCAACCTCACAATACAATTACAGGAAATTGGAGTAAAGGGGGGATAAATTTGGGCAGAGTTTCTATACTCTTATTCTTCTATTTAAATGGGACCCCTACCCCTTCTTTTATAGGTAGTTATCCAGTTGAATGATGGGCCATAGGTAGTCAAACAGTTTTAGCAATTTCCCAAAACTCTGTTTCTCGTCTGCAACTTTCCATTTTTCGTGCTTTCAGATGATGAGATGATGTTGGAGATGATGCTTTCAGAGCTCGAGCAACAACTTCAATATCTTCAAAACTTGGGTAAGAGTGTAATATGAGTGTACAAATTCACTACCCAGAGGTCTTCGATGGCTCGTCATGAGTAGAAAAGAGGATCCCGATGATCAGAAAGAAAACTTCATTGATTTTGAACAAGGATTTTGATTGGTATTTTAGGATGGTCAGGATTGAGGGCAAGAGATAAACTGCAAAAAGGCAAACATGAGCTTGGTAAAAACTTCCCTTGGACAGTAGCACGACAAATGATGAGACTTGGGCAGCATGATATTGACATAAGTTGACGATGCAGGAGGCAACGCCAACTCTCCATATGTTAGGAAGAATAACCAAATGGAGGAGGACACAGTTCTATTAGAAAAACTTCCTAAGTTCATACTATATCCCATATCTTTGATGAACAAATGGAAATATGCACTTTGAACAAAAGGAATAAAAGAATTTTATGTTACAAAGGAGGAATGAGTGTCGCAATCATACTATTTCCAGGTGCAAGGAACACACTGATGCTCAGAGAAAAGGCACATATGTAGAAAAGGACACTCAGAGAAAACCTCCATGGACCAAAGGTGTCAAGATGCAAAGGCAAAGTGCTACAGGCCTTGTGAATAAGGCATGCTTCAAATGGTTTAGTTGAGAGCAACATGGAGCTGACATTAGGCCAAAGACGCGGGTATGCGAATGCGGTTTAATAAGACACACAATGGTAACGTCCTTCGATGTAAGTTTAACGAGCCTAGAGAAGGTAAGATCGACGGTTTTTCATATTTAAAGAGTTTGAAAAAAGCGTAAAAGAAGACTCTAGTGGGGTACCTTTTTCGAAGATAGTCTAGTCGTCTCGAAAAAGGGGTAAACTAGCACCAAAAAGACGGCTATTTGAAATCATTTTAACAAGTGTGACAAAGACAATATCACTTAGCAATCTTTTCATTTTTAGGGAGTCTGAAAAGAGCTTAACTATGGACAACATAAAGTTTGTTCTTCTTGGCCATTTTAACGAGTGTGAAGAAACAAGGTCACTCGGCGATCTTTTCAATTTTAGGGAGTCTGGAAAGAGATTAACTATGGACTCTACGGGGGTTCCTTTTTCGTAAATTTAGTCCCTCAGGCCCGAAAAAGGGTTTAAATCATACCTAAGAATACTCTTCTAGAGAACTAAAGTTCCTAGAGTATACCTTTGTTCATACAGTTGACCATCCGGACCGAAAAAGGGGTAAACTACCACCGGACAGACGTGTCTTCAAATTTCAGTTTAACGAGCATGAAAGACAACAAGATCACTTGACAATCTTTTCATGTTTTAAAATGTCTGAAAAGGGCTTAAAAGAAGACCCGTTTAAAATTTTGGGAGTCCTGAGGGTGAGTTCAAGAGTGATAAAGAAGCATGCATATGAGGCTCAAACTCGTAATCAGGACAAGACTAACAAGGACTCCTGAGCCTATAGTCATTACCAACAGCATGGATGCCGAAAAATCAAGCAAGATCTAACTAGGGAATCCATGAAGGGGAAGGCTATACCACGACATTACAACACTTCTAAAGCAGCAAAGATGGTTCTGTGTGGCAACTTGGTGGGTTCGATCCTATGGCAAAGTGATAAAGACAACGAGATGCAAAAAGTGGAGGTGGAATCCTAACTTAAATGCTCAAGTTGAAAAAAAATGATATTTTTACCAAAGGACCTTCAAAAAAGACCCAAATATCCTAAAAGCTTACTGATACCCGAAGTGACCTATATCGTAACCTTCCCAAAAAAACTCCTGAACCATACTAAATGATTTTCAGTTTAGAAAAAATGACAAGGGGGTCCAAAAAATGACCAAAAGGGGCCAAAAAGTCTATAAATAGAAGCTGGCAGTTCATTATCACCATTGTTGATTTGGGAAATTGACTCTGGAGCCAAAAACACCCCTTTGATAAAAGTGTTGATTCTAGGAGCTTCAGTGGACAAAACGAACTTCTGACTGGACCAAGTAAGTACAAATTCACTCCTCTTGCATTTCAATTTTTTATTTATGCATTTTATTTCATTTTTTTTGGGGGGGGTGTCGACCTTTTTAAAGGCTCAACCCTAGGCACACGTAGGATGTATTAGGACAGCACTCATATGCATGCGTGCAGAAGAGTTAATGTACACATGTATACGTGATTGTCACCACTACAGCCCGCGTATGACCCCAATTTTGTGAAAAAATTAAAAGGAAAGGTCTAATTCCTCTTCTGAATTGGCACTTGCAGGATGTATGTTCACTGGAGGGAAAGAGAGCATGAAGACATTGAAATTTTGTTCGATGAGGAACCTGGTGTGAGTGTTGCATTTACTCAATGTGGGCTATTGAAATTCTACCGGTGTCCATTCATGTGGGCACAACCGAGGCTATTGAACACCTTGATAGATTATTGGCACCCAGATGCAGAGGCCTTAATGATTGAAGATCAGTCATTGACTCCGACGACATAGGACATATACTTCTTGACTGGCCTCTCGAGGAGAGGGGAACCAGTCAATTTCCGCACATTTCCTTCAGGGCCTCATAACATAGCAGAGCTGATTGGGCTCCATTGTGAGGCAGGGACTGACAAAGTGGGCACACAAGTGTCGATCAACAAGACCTCTAACCTATCACTGAAAGTGATAGTACTACTTATTGGGTGGATTACTAGATCCACTGCACTTCACCAAGTGTCCCAGGCACACATGCATTGTGCGGTGTAGTGTTTGAATGCACATGTGTTTGATTGGAGCAGGACATTACTTGACTGCATGAAAAGGAATTTGATTGAGTGCCATATATGGAGGCACAAAAAAATTGGGTTTGGGACCATACTTTGTGCATTCTTTTTTGAGAGGGTGCCTAGGATTAGCCCTCGAGAGATAGTACAAGGGCACACAGCCACATTCCCAGCCGTATGTAGATGGGCGGCACTGTTGTTGCGACAGGGTGGTGGAAGGACTGTTGAGGCCTTCGATGACAAGTTCTTTGACTGGTGGTCTCGCCAGATTCCAACGATAGAAGACTACCCATACACTGGTATTGAATTTTCTAGAGGCCCAGATATGGTTGTTACTCTTGGAGCAGTGCAAGGAGAGTTGGGTAAGTTTTTTAATTTTCATAGTTTTTTATTTTTATTTTTTTATATATATATCATTTGTTTGTTTGTGTGTACCAGAGTATCTGACAATGATTTTTTTGTTATGTGCAGACGTGAGACCAGTGTGTCCAGATGATTTTGCAAGGACTAGACGACATCCTCGTCTAGAGGCTAGAGAAGCCGAAGCCATCGGACCGGCAGGAGAAGCAGGGGTGCCTCAACTTGGGGAAGCCAAGAGAGTTTTGAGGCGGGTAGAGAGGAACCTTATCGCTCTTACTTGTGTTGTTCCTATGTCATAGATTGAGGATCTTCCACCTTCTATGTAGCCTCACGTAGTTGGGGTGCCATGGACTTGGGTCCAACTTTTTCGACGTTTGGAAAATGTTGTTGTACACTACGGCTAGGCCAATAGGCCCTGCCCTTAGCTAGGTTGGATTGTTTATGTGTCATGAGCACTTTTGTAAATTTTTGAGCGCATAAGCCCCGTGACTCCTACTATGTATATTTTTGAGGTGTTCGTGCTTAGACTATACTCTGATAC
>ML792205.1:140861-206879 GCA_009831015.1 Picea engelmannii
ATATATATATATGGCTCTTTTTTTCTTTTATGCTTTATTGATTATGTTACAAATGTATTTACATGTGTGTGTGTTTTTTTTGTCTTTACATGTATGAAAAATGCTAATCTAATATATGATTAGCTAGAGTATCAGTGATGCGATTTAGTCTCCTAGGAACATAAATGTAAGTAATGTAATCAAAAATTCATTCTAAGAGATGTACCCTAAGGAACCATCAGTGTAGGGTAGGGTCGTAAATGCGGTAAATACCATTTAATTGAGACACAACCAATTGAGTATCTAAGTAGACCCGGAGGCAAGAGATACCATGTGACAAAGCATCACGAAGAAACTTTATTACTGTGTTGTATTCAGTAGCGTTATTTGTGGAATTACCTAAGCAAATACCTCCTGAGGAAAGCAACTGGCCTTGAGGTGTAAAAATCACCCAAGCTACGGAAGCAAGCCTCCGAGTGTGTTGACTAGCACCATCCGCAAACCCCATGAACACCTCTGATTCACTTGACATCTACCACAGTGAAAAGAATGTCATCAAAATTGACACTTGCATTAACGCAAAATACAAAAATTAAGAAAAACCAATGTACATACACTATACATATGTTACAAGAACTCACTGAAGGTGACCCACCTGTGAGTAATACTTCTTGAGGTAGAGCCCATTTCTAGGCTCAGCCAAAGATTTTCCCTCAAAGTCAACCAAATGATAAGCCCCTTTTTTAAGAACCTCTTTAACAATGAACAGTCCGAACCACATGGGTTTGAACTTGCCTGCCCTAGGGGATCCTTATCTTGGTCATAGACTAGGACAAGGTCACCTTCAGAAAAAATCTGAGGGCGAATGGACCGATCATACTGACACTTAACTTTTTGTTTGTGAGCCTCGTTGGCCAAGGTTTTGTCTCGATGATTCTCATCGAGCTATTTGAGATGTAATAACCGTTCTTCAAGCAGTGAAGTGTCTGGAAATAACAGTACTGCCAATTTTAAAGACGAGATATGACATTCTATGGGTAAAACTGCTTCCAACTCGTAAACGAGTTGAAAAGGTGAGAACCTAGTTGCAATCTTAACTGACGATCAGTAGGTCCATAATGCAGAGTACAACATCAAATGCCAATTTGATTTGGTCGAATTGATCATTCGCTGTAAAATAGTCTTGAGGGATTTATTCACAGCTTCCACCTGACCATTCGCTTGAGGGTAGTAAGGTGATGAATGTTATTTCCTCAACCCAAGTTTTGATGTTAACTCAGTCATCATTTTATTCTGGAAGTGACTGCCATGGTCAGTGACAATCTCTCTTGGGACGTCAGACCTTGCTATAATCTGGTTGAACAAAAAGAGAGTTGTTGTCTCTCCATCATCCTTGAACGTTGGCATAGCTTCAACCCACTTCATAAAGTAGTCTGCTTCTACGATGATATAATGGTGCCCCCTTGATGAACGGGGGTTGCATGTAGTGTAATCAATCCCCCACTTGGTGAAAGGACCAACAGTAATGATGGGAAACATAGGAGTGGGGGTGCCCTCATATTCTAAGAGAAGATTTGACATGGGTGGCACTTCTTGACCGATTCAACACAATCTTTGATTAATGTCGACCAGAAGTAACTAGCGCGTAAGATCGTTTGGGTTGTTTCCAAACTAGACATATGGTTTCCACATAATGTAGTGTGGCAATCGTTAAGGATGATTTATGCTTCTTCATGAGTGAGACATCGACGAAGGATGGAAACTATGCCTCGATGATACAATGTGTCTTCAAGTATAAGATAGTTCTTGGCCTGATGGCGTATACGGTGACGCTCATCGTGAGAAGCAGAGGCGGGGCAGTTCAAAGTCTGGAGATAGACAAGTATATCTCCATACTAGGGGTCCAAAGACGCGATCAAAAACATGTCACCTTTAATAGGAGAATCTTCGAGCATAACATCACCTGACTTGACCGAAAGTTTCGATATGAGTTTCGCAAAGACCAATGACTTTTTGGATTTTTCCAAAACAAAATCTAAGTCAAATTATTGGAGGACAACTATCCATCTACTGATCTTTCCACCAATTATTCATCATGTCAATACGTATTGAAATGGGTTCACAGCAGCAATGACGATGGTCTTGCGAAATAGGATATAATGACAGAACCGTTGGACACCATGAACTGTTGCCAACGCAAGTTTTTCAACATGGGAATAATTAAGTTTCGATCAAACTAGGCCTTGGCTCAAATAATAGATTACATACTCAAAAATCACATCATCCTCCTGAACCAAGACCATACCGATGGTCGACTCTGTTGCAGCCAAGTACAATAAGAAGTATTTATTATAATTGGGTGGATAAAGTAGAGGGGCAGACATGAGGGCATGTTTCAAAGCATCAAACGAGCGTTGAGCAGCTTCATCCCAATGAAAAGGGATGTCCTTCTTGAGCAAACGCATAAAGCCCTTTGTGATCTCGGCATAGTTTGCGATGAAACGCCGCAATAAATTCCCTTTTCCCTGCAATCTTTGAAGTTGAAGGATCGTGCACGGGGGAGGCAACTGAACTATTGCCTCAACCTTGAGAGGATCGACCATGATCCCCATTGTCAAAACTATGAAACCTAGCAGACGACCTGACGTAACGCAGAAACTGCATTTGTTTGGATTCAAGCGAATCTAGTAGTAGCGACATCGCTCAAAGATGAGTCTGAGGTGCGTAGGATGATCGGTTCTCTTACAAGATCATGATGCTAAGTCATCAAGGTAATCCTCAACTATATTTTTAAGATCGTGGAAAGCAAAAGACATTTCTCGTTGAAAGGTAGCTCCAGCATTTTTCAGACCAAAAGGCATTTTCTGATAAGAGAATGTACCCCACAGACAAATGAAAGTGGTTTTGTGTTGGTCTTCAGGTTTGATCTATATTCGATTGTAGCCCGAAAAACCATCCATGAAATAAAAAGCCTCACATCCTGTGCATTCATCGACTATTTGGTCAATAAATGTTGTGGGGAAGTTATCCTTTGGACAAGCCTTATTCAAATCATGGAATTCTGTACAAACACAAATTGTACCCTATTTCTTATCAACTGGAATGGGGTTTGACACCCATTGAGTCAAGTGAACGTGGTAGATAAAACCTGCCTTAGGCAGTTTCTCTACTTCAGATTTGATAGTTTTTGCTTTCCTAGGATTGACTGGATGAAGATTCTTCCAGACTGGCTTAGCGTTAGGATAAGTTGTGATTTCATGTTCAACAATTCTTGGATCGATGCTTGGCATTTCCTCATAATACCAAGAAAACACTTCATGGAATTCTTTAAATAAATCTATGTAGATTCGAATCTCTTCGGGGGAGCAATCAGATCCAACGAGGACATTCTCCGTGATTCTAGGGGTTTTGGAGATATTAATAGGTATCATGTCATCAATGGATACCATATTACCCTTGGCATAAACTGCGTGCATAGCCAAGGGATTGATAGGACAAGACCTATCTCCAGTCATAGTCAAAGTGAATTCTCCTGCTTCAATTATTCTTAACTCAGGGAGGAAGTAAGATCTATGATGGAGATCATCCCAGGGTTTGTCTCGACTGGTCATTGACTTTATGATTGCTTCGTCAGAGGGCAAGACCAATTCTAAAGAATGGGTATCGGCAAGGGAACCTCGAGCCCATGTAGGCTCTAAAATTGGATATAACTCTTGCGCGGGAGTCAGATAGGGGTCGGTGGAAGTTTACTGGACTATAGAGTACACAACTTCTGCCGAGGACAAGGGAACGTCCATGACATGGTTCCCTATCCCTTCCATCGTGCTTGATGGGGAAGGAAGATTCCACGGATCATGAAAGTAAGTCGTACAAAATGACGAGACTTGAAAAATCTCAACCTTAGGCTGGTTTGACATGAACTTAATATCACCAGGAGGGGGCGCGTAATCGAAATTACCCATCAAAGGTGGGCACAAACCAACCCCTATATTGACGATGTTGGGTTGAGGGTTGTTAATCATCGAGACCGTGGATTCCCCTAATGAAGGGTCAAGACAAGAGAAAGACAACCGATCAATGGTCACTATCCGGTCCTCATGTGGAAACAACAAGACCCGAAAAAATGTAGCAACCACTTCTTGCATATCATAAGTCCAACTCCTTCCTAATAGAATATTATAGTCGAGTTGAGCATCGACTACTTTAACTTTGATGCACATAGTTTTCCCCCCTAACTGCATAGGGAAAGAGGGAATGATGCCCTGTGGTCGGAAAGAATGACCGTCGAAAGCAGTAAGAAGAGTTGGTGACAGAGACAAAATGGGTTGGCCTATGGCCTCCCAACACACCAAAGACATTACGCATGTCAAGGCACCCTCATCAACCACTGTGCGGAAAATGTTACGTGTAAAATTTTTCATGGTATAAGACACTACTATCTGAAACACAACGTGGTAAGGGAGATGAGGTTTTAAGTCAGTCGTATCAAGCATGATTGTGCCCAGATTTCAAGTCTCGGAATATCCTAAAGTGGCTAACAAAGATTTTCTCTGGGAAGGGAAACTCTGGAGGACTTCCAAAGCAGAAATCACACAAGGGGCTTGTGACAAATCCTCCACCATAGAGTAGTTCTAGGTGGCCCTTGTGTTTGAGTTGTGAGAAGCTTTATTGAACACACCTTTTAGGATACATTTCATTGTTTCTCCCAATGTCTTCTCAATCTGGAGAGGAAGAGGGGGAATCTCATCTTCTTTACTCTTCTCGGAGGAGCTAGGCATTTCGTAATCATGCACTCTAGTTGATATGTATGCATCACCTTTCATCATATACACATTCACAGACAAAGGATTGCTTGAAGATGGAGGAGGTCCTTGACTTCCCCCTTCTGCACTCACTGAGGCTTGATTTAAATTTTTCCCATGTAGGAAAGGGTTCATTAACACAACAGGCTGCTATTGTGCCAATAAATTTTGGGCCTCCGCGAGTCGAGGGCACTAATAAGTTGGGTGGTCTTTCGTGCATAGATTACATGGATACTTTGACTTTTTCTTTTCAGTGTTGCCCCTACCAGCATTATTGGTGGGTTTCTTATCCCCCTTACCCTTCTTTCGTTGTTTCTTCTTTCCATCAGGTTGCTGGTTGGCCTTTAGTTTTGTCGATTGTACGTTATGTACATCCGAATTTTGGGTAGGGGGGGCAGCTGGACCTGTGGTCTGGCTGGCCATTGTCTGTTGTATCGACAATTGTTTCAATTATTTAGATAGTGGATCATTGGTCTTAGCTTGTGTTGAATCGACAATATCATCGGCATGCGGTCCATCTCTTTGTCAAGAATTGACCTAGGTACATCTAGCAAGATTTCATAAAGTAGGCCAAATTGTGAGTAAATCAGCTCAAGTTGTTGAGCTCTCATTATTGCGTTTTCTTCAGAAAAGACTCCCGACGTCACTACATCTTTGGATAACTGGGGTACCAAAGAGTTAAGGAACCACTCCAGCAAAAATTCTGGTGGGACTGGTACTTTTATCAAACTCTTTTGGAGTCTCCATTCTCGGATGTGATCGGAGATATGGACCGCCTTGATCTACTCAAAGTTGGCCAACAATTCGGTGTCGGCATCGTATCTCACAGGTAATTGGAAATGGTTTAAGAAATCCATTGCCAATTCGTACCATTTCACAACACTCCCTATGAGAGTGCGTTGAAACAAGCGCAACTGGAAGGATTCGTATTTCAATGAGTTAGACAAGCACTAGAGATGAAAAGTAGTCACTTGATTGTCTGGATCTTTGTTAGGTTTGGCTTCGAACTTGGGAATTTCCAAAGGAAACTTGGTCGGCATAGGAGGCCAATACAGATCATGACAGATGGGGTCATTCAACAGCCTCTTTAAGTCAGGAAAATGCAAAGTTTCCAGGAATGGTAGTTTGGGCTGTTGATTATGACCGTGGAAAAAGGGACCTAGATTTTGACTAGCACCGGGTTGCCAGGAAAATTTTGGTTACTGTCCAAGATTCTGGTAAAAACCTTGTCCAAGACCAGCATACGGATTCTACGCTTGTTGAGGCATCATCAGCTGACTTCCGTAGAAGGACAAAGGAGTTTGGGCTTGCATTGCAGTCCAAGGATTTTGAGAGGGGATGCCCCCTGCCGACCCGACAAGCATAGGTATTGAACCTTGTCAGGGGTTCCAATGACTTTGGAAGGGGTTTCCCCATGTCGACATCCATGATGAGAAAGTTGATCCTTTCCAAGGATTCCAAGGTCCTTGGGGGGAAGGGATTCCTAGGTTTACCCCTGTGAAGGAATAGTACCCTACATAGGATTCGATTGTCTATAATCGAGGTTGTCCCCAGTGGGGAAAGAAGTGGATGAGAAAGCATTGTTAGTAAACATACAAAACAAAGAGAATGGTGTCAAACCTACTGGCTGACCATTACAAGGCAGTCCTTGACTACTCACTCCATACGAACCATAGTTCGTGCTTGGCCCGACGGATTGCTGGTGAGAACCACCGAGTGTAGGGAAAGAAGGAGGTATGTGACCCCCTCCGTAAAGGAAAACATATAAGGAGCTGGAATTCCCCCCGCGGACCCTTGTAGAGGAGTGTTTGAACTCCCTACCCCTAGATTTAGAGTTGGTTGAGTGGAGTGAAAAAGGACATCATTTGGATCAAATCCAGGCATTTTGTATGTGAACAGAGGGCCTGATGCACTCTGAGACAACAGAGCAATGATCGCCGCCAAAGATGGGAGCGGACAATTGCCCAAAGTGGAGGCAGTTGAGACCATAGTGGCCCAAACTGGTGATGGTTGGTTAGGAGGTGGAACACCCCCAGTTGTGGCAGCCGTAGAGGGAATATGAAAATTCCCTGAAGAAGTTGTGGGATTTGGTTCCATCTCTTCTTGGGATACTTCCAAACATTCGTAAGGATAGACCTGTACGACAACAGGTGCCAAAAGATTCATAATCGAAGGGTTGTTAGGACCAAGAGATTGCGCTCCAAGGTCAGTAATAGTTGGCTCCTCCAAGATGAGATGTTCTTCTCTCAAAGGTGGGTTGGACATAGTTACCTATGGTCTAGTTTCTTCAAACGACCCTTGATGTTCTAGCTTTCGCCTTAGCGGCGGTGGGGGTGGCTCCAGAGCGACCATTGGTAGGACAAGAAGCCTTCGCGGCCAATGGAGCTCCTGATCCTCCAATGTGTGAGAAGATCAAAGACACATTAAGGCCTTTCTAACCGATTGAGAAACAAACACACTCTATCAAAAAAAATTCCTATGAGATAAAACAGGCATTCACTAGCTAGTTGGAAGAATAGTTACAACAACCAACACTACAACAACTTACAGGTGTAAGTGAAACTCGAATACGAAAGCAACCTCCAGGTATACTCTTCAAAGTGTTGCAAAATTTCTATCCTAGGTACCGCGGTATACCCCCGCAGTCACCTATGTAAGTCACTAGAATGATAGGAAACTAGGTTGCCAGTTTGTGAACAGTTGCCAGGTAGGTACAATCGATAGTCGGGTGGACCGCAATGAGCAGGGTATCAAGCCTGAAACCTATCTAGGGTATTGAGAACAAGTGTTCCAGAATACAACTAAGGACCTCGAACAGATTCAAGACCCACGAAAATCCGTGGCAAGTGCTAATGATGGAATCCCAAGAAAAGTCCTCTATATGCGTTCCCCACTATGCTTGGTCCAGTTTTGGAGGGGTTCTCTCAACTACCTTTCTGCACATGATCTTGTGTTTATCCCACATGTTAGAGGGGGTCCCCAGACAACTTTCACGGTAACTGGACTTTGAACACTCCCTAGCTCAGACTCTTATGTTTTTTTTTGGTAGCCTTGAAGAGTTTCCTCTCCAACCTAAATCAAGGCTCTAGTCCTAGACTTGTTGATGTACCCTACAAAACATAAAGTCTAAAAGATTTTATTTAAACGTTTATTTTAGTGGTTGTTTTTAAAGTCATAGGATATGATAATGAAACCATTGGTGTTTTATAGCGACTAAAAGAAGAACATGCAAAGTTCTTAACACTACTTCTTCAAAAAGAATTTACTTTAACCAACTTTTCAAAATTTCTTTCTAAGATCTTTTGACAAAAAACTGAAAACAAGATTTTACTCGACTACGAGCTACTTATTTTCCTAAGTCAATCAGCCAGGAACTTATGAAAATGAAATTTTTCCTGATAATTTGTGCAAACCCTTAACTAATTAACCAAACAAAGAAAAAATCTCCTTTTTTTTTTATTGTGCCTCAAAAAATAAGAAAAACTAAAGCTGGAATTTTTCTCTTTTTCCGAAGCAAAAATGGTAAAAAATCCAAGACAAGACAAGGCCAAGAAAATTTATTGGTCAACCACTGACCGTGGGGAGATACTAACAACCAAGAAGGCATATCAGACTGACTCACTATCTCATCAAAAAACCTAACAAATAAATAGAAGCAGACTTTGAATGAAAATGCAAGCCATAATACAATCCAAACCTAGGCTAAGTTGCTATGACAGAGACCACATTCAGACAAGAAACACCTTGGGAAGTGAAAACTTGACAGGGAGGAGGATGACTACCTCCAAAAACTTTTATGGACAGGTACGCAATTGTCGCTTCAACAACAAGCATGCATACATGGGTTGTAGAAGGGCAGGGCACGTGTGCATGCGGGAAAGCCCACTGTAGGCCGTGTGTGCCTCTAAAAACTTTCCAAAAAAAAAAAAAGAGAGAAGTAGCTAAGCTTCAGCAGAGGCTACTGGTATTGAACACCATAACCCCTTAAACGTAAAACAAAAACTTACTTTGATGCAAAGAGGCAAGAAAAATATAGCTAAAGAAAGCTAATCCTGAGGTTTTTACCCAACTATTGACTATTCAAATAGAGACCTAGAAGGACCCAGAAGACCCCTAAGAAGGATCAATTTTGCAAGGGAGAGGATGACTGCCTCTTCCTGAGAAGGATTTTCTGGATTCTTAGACACGCAGCTAGCACTTCATCAGCAGGCATACATACGCGGGCTAACTAAAGACAGGGTGTGTGCATATGCGTTATGTCCCACTATAGGGCATGTATGCCTCTTAAGACTCTCAAAAACAGAAAATAAATGGTTTGGTAAGCAGAGCAGGGAAGCCTGGTATTGAGAACCAGAACCCCTGAACACTCAGACTTCTTGCAGAAACTCAAAAACAGCAGTAAAACCAATAAAAAATACCTAATAAAAAATCCCCAAAGAACTCGAGAGAGTCCCTAGTATGGTTTCCAATTCTGATGTGAGTGGGAAATCTCGCTTACAGACTTAGCATTTAAGGGCTCTAATCATGCATACAGAAAATGACCGTTTAAAGGCCTCTACTTTTTCCTATTCTCCCAACACAAAACCCCACATTCATGCAATACAAAGGTGCAAACAAGATTAGGTAACTCTACCTTGAATCCTTCATTTGATTTCGATCCCTCCACTTTCACTCACTCCTTGACTACAAACCTCCTTCCAAATCTGACCTACATTCACACATGGACAAACAGAGAGCTACAAACATGCATTTCATATACTAAGTGTTGGGTTAGATGTGACAGTATCATAAAATAAATACACAATTTGAACACATAATATGGTGGGACGAAAAAATTATTCATTTTTATATTAATCTTCACAAGAGTAAACTTTACAATATGTGGTTGGCACTGCTCCTCGAACCTGGTCCTGGGCTCCTCTTCACAATGCACCAACTACTCAACCTCACAATACAATTGTAGGAAATTGGAGCAAAGGGAGGATAAATTTGGGCAGAGTTTCTATACTCTTCTTCTATAGTTTAAATGGGACCCCTACCCCTTCTTTTATAGGTAGTTATCCGGTTGAATGATGGGCCATATGCAGTCAAACGGTTTTAGCAATTTCCCAAAACTTTGTTTCCCATCTGCAACTTTCCATTTTTCATTCTTTTTTCAGTATACGTAGGTTGTAGAAGGCATTCAAGTGTATGGATGTGTGGATATGCAGGTTGTAGAAGGCCAAGGAACGTGTGGCTCAAAAAAGAGGGCTTTTTAGAAGAGCTTGGCTCAAGAAATTGGCAAGTAGTAGGGCCAGAGGCCAAGTATGCAGGTTGGGTGCAAATTAGGTTTATAACAATCTTCGATCCTTACATCTCTCTCAGGAATCAAGAGGTCAGTCGTCATCTAATATGGAACAGAGAATAAATACCCTCCTCATGCTCGAGGAAGAAAGGGAAAAGGCTAAAAGAAAGTTAGATGCCCATCAATAGTTGGTCAAAAAATGGTTTGATAAACATAAAGCAAAAGATAAAATCTTTGAAGCAAGAGATTTGGCCTTGAAATAGGATAAGATGAATGAACCCAAAGGAAAGCACTCGAAATTTCAAAACCTTTAGCTTAGTCCTTTTCAGGTAGCCGAGAAAATTGGGGTTGGCACATATCGTTTGCAAAATCCAAGGGGGGAATCTGATGCTCTCTTGGTCAATGGCCAAGCCCTAAAAAAAAATTCCTCATAAAAAAAATATAAAATATAAAAAGTGAAAATAAAAAAAGGGAAAAAAAGTTTTTTTGTTTTCATTTTTGTTTTTGTTTTAATACAATAAATTCTATTTTTTTTGTTTTGGTTTGATGAAAGGGTTTGTTTTCTCATGATTCTTACTTTGCTATTTTTTTTCATTTTATTAAATGATTTTCATGTTTGATTTTGTTTGTTTTTCCATAAACAAGTCTTTGGGGATGTTGGGTTTTCAATGTCTGGTCTGCAGAAATGGACATTTTGGTTCTCTGCTAAAAAAAAAAAACTTATTTTTTTTAATATCAAAATTAAAGTAAGTTCACAATGAGAAGGAGTAGGAGTCAGAAATTATTTATAGTTTCTTTTATATATGACTTGAAAAAAATAACATTCTTTGTTGGTGGTGTATATGACTATTATCAAACATGAAAAGATCAAAAAAGTCATATACTCTTTAAATCATGATTTAATGATGAATGAGAAATTAATGAGTGTCTTGCTTCTTTTAGAATGGGTAGGATTTAAAGCCTAGGGTCCTAATTCATCTCTTGACTAACAAATGTCATCCTCCTAGACTCAAATACATATCCCACAAGAAATCCTCATCACAAAAATATCCAGTAATGGGTACATATGCTTTACATTATAATATTTAAAGAAATAAGTGATGAGGTAGGAAAATAACTCAAAAGGGAATCATGATGTCAAGGAGTAAATGTAGATATCTCCGCTGGGGATATGGATTATCACCGGCAACGAAGCAAGGTCTATGATATCAAAGTGACTTCGTCAGGGCTATGGATGCTCAATGGCAACAGAAAAACACCATAAATGTGATAATGTTACTTAGAGATTATACAAAATAATACCCTAATACTAGAATTAAGATCTAACTTAGTTTCTTACTCAAAGTCCAGGTCAGTGATCAAAAGGACTTATGTTCTGTGTTTGGTCAAAATCAAAACCCCATGACAAGGTAAAGAATTATTTATAAATTAAATATAAAGGGATATATGGGTGGCTTCTATTTTCTCTTCATGTTCTATGTCTGTATTACTTGAAATTGCCTAGTAGTGATTGAAGGTATACACAGAGATTATGGTTTCTCCCAATGAATCGCCATTTGTTGAGTCCTCAAAAAACCCTTAAAATTTTCAATTTTTGGGTACCACTTTTTCCTTTTAATTGTTATACACCTTATTCCTTTGGATTTACACAGGTTCCATATTTATTCTTTGTTAAATTTATGCATTTTTTCCTTTGTTTTCTTTACATTTAAAATCACAAGAAAATACCAAAAAAAAACTTCTCATGTTTTGCATCAGGAAAGAAAGAAAAAAAAAGAATGAATTGAAAAAATATCAAGTCGCAACATTTTCCAAAGAACCACCGATGAAATCATCGAGGGATGGAGAAAAAAAATTCTAAAATAAGTGTCTATAATCGATATTGAGGGATGGATGCATGCATTTTGAAGTGGAACAAATTTTTCCAATCACCGATGAGCCATCGATCATCGGAAGAATGTGTTAGCATATACAGGAGTTGAAGGATTCCACCAAGTGTTGATATACCATCGGGGTCAGCAAAAATCCCTGTAAGTCCATTGAAAAAGGGGTAGAGTTCTCCTGATGAATTATGGGAACCAAGAAATCAATCTTAGTCATCGATCATGTATAAGGTAAAAACTCTGCCATTGACGTTTACCACCAAGTAGTGTTTGTTTCGATAACTAGGTTGTCCATGTCATCTTTTGCACTTGCCACGTGTCTAGGCACGTAGACTACCCGTACCATCATGGTATATTACACATCATCCTTTGAAACTTAGATTCCACATCATCTTCCACATCATCATGTACGGTAATGAAGGTCGGTGTCATATTTTTCTACCAACAAGAGAAGAGCGTAAGGGTCAAAGTGAACCGTTGATGTCGATGCACACATCGACCATCGACAAGTTTTAAACATAATAAAGAACTTAACATACACATTTTCTCTGACATCGATACTATAAAGAGATATAGACCATCCATTTCCTTCTGTTTCAATTGAATCCATCCATCTGTTTAAACACAGATCTAGCTTCCAGATGGAGATTATGTATAAAATAAGCTGTGCAGAGGAGTACCACTAGGTTTGATATGATTCAAGAACTGTTAATTCAAAATTTAGGGTCACCAATGAACACAAAATGTCAGTTTCTTTCCATGTCATTCCACTTGAAACCCATGATACACAAATAACATTTTTAAGGATCCCTCGCTAAATAGTCATCAGTGTCGAAAAGATGTTGTCAAAGGTAAATGACACTTAACGAATACTCCTGATCTCCAATACTGCACACCGATAAATTCAAAAATATGGAATCGTCGATGAACTAGAAACAATGGGCCTTTGCATCGTCAATTTGAAATACATTAAATTCCAATAATGGTGTGGATCCCATATTGATTTCTGAAGATTACAAAGATCATGTTGTACACCCTCTAATTAAATACTAGACACGACAAGGTAAGTTTGTGTGATCTAGAAATTTGAATTTGTAATTCCATTTCTCTTCCAATTTCATATTATGTTCAAGAAACTTTCCTTTCGATCAACAGAAGGAGAGAGAAGCCACCGAGGATCCTACCCCAATTCCTGTTCGTGGAAACACTAGTAAGACCAAGTTTATCTACAAAGAAGGTAAATGTTAAATTATGTTGTGATGTTTTTAGGTGTTATACATCGCCCAATTTTTTTTTATTTTTTATAATCGCTTGTGACTCATAGTGGAGTTTGCATGGAGGAAATATGCCTCCTCACGGGTTAGTAACCAGGCACTCACTGAGGACACCCAAAGGGAAAGAGTTGGAATATGGTGAAGGAATGATTCCAATAGTAGCAAGAGAGTTGGAATTTACACCAAAAGTAGAACTCGTGATTCGAATATCGACCAAGAAGTAGTTCGTTCAACCACTAGCGTTCGAAGATATAGAGGCAAGCACCAAATATAAGGTCCTCCTTCCACCTTGGGGTGATCTATATAAAAAAAATCATCAGGAATATTTTCCAAACTTTACGCCTCACAATGTCCCAAGGGTCAAGGAACTAGATGACCAAGTTTTTTAAAATATTAGACGATCGTCATTACACAGTGTGGCATGCCAAACTCTCATTTTTCCTTGCATAGAGACCCTAGGATGGATAATTGATCATATAGACATCGATAAATCTGTAATCACTAATTTGTAAGGGGAATGTGTTGGTGTATTCCTTCTGGTAGAGGTGTAAGAGTATTACAAGCTCAGAGACCCTGAAGAAAGACTGAATACTGATTTTTTGGTTAAGTTCTATGAGTGACATAAAACCAACCAATTATTATTTTCCTGGTGGAGAGAGGATAACAAATTATTGAATAGGACCACTCTCTAGTACAACACAAAGAATCTTAGGGAACCATACATGAAATTAATGGCATTGATATATTGATTGTATGGAGAAAATTATTGTTCAATATTTTCATAAGCCCGGATGCCCGTGGAATATACGGTTGCAATATGTGGAAGTATTTTCAACTGGGGGGGAGATTATTTCAAAACAAATGAGTGTCACTATTCAATAGGCTCAGAAAACAAAAGAAGGTGGGACACCATCCTTTTTTATGGCATCTTTCTTGTTGGACGTAATCTGCACGAGAAATTTTTTCTCAGGTATGAATCTAAGATGACATATCACTAAGTTACTTGTACATGTTTATTTTATCATTCTATGGGGAAAAAAGTATAATAAAATTTATTCTATGATATGCAATGAGTTCATAGCTAGGATGCATTTTATTATTTTTAGACAAAATTGTCCAAGACTTCCAGTAGCAGCAAAGAAAATGATATCCAAAGTAGGTCATTGGTATCTGGAAGAGATGAACACTTATATCAGGTTTTTTGGAGCTACTAGTGCTCCACATTTACTCCTCACTTGTGTCCCAGAGAATTTGGTGTTGGGGGAAATATGATACTAGACCATTTTAGAAGGTTTCAATGCCTTTTTAGTGAGGGACAATAAGAGGGATTTTATACCCTACGACTTCTACATTGGATATTATATAGTCAAAGACACCAAGAATTCCAATCAAAAAGGTCTCATCCATTTGGAATACAGGTTCCCTACACGTCGGTTTCATAGACATGATCCCAAAGGGCTAGTACCCTAGCACGTAGGGTAAGTGGTGTCACATTGGCCTTATGCCCATGATAGTTATGAAGATGATCTCTTCACTGAAAATGCTCAAGACTGGGAATATGTTCTTCAAAGAAAATTAAACCCATAAATTACCAAGTTTAATGCTATGTCGATGCAAGAACAATTCACAACTATAGAGCGCACAATAGAGGTAACTATCAGAGCATGAGATGAAGTTAGAGTAGCAGAAGAAATATAGTTAGCAAGAACAGGACAATGCTCTTAGCTGAGGAAGAAAGGGTTATGCAAACGATGGGACAGACCCCTCTTCTTCAATCTTTAGAACCTCCAAGGATTGTACTAGTTGCGATAGATACTCATGCAACTGAGCCAAATACAACTGAAGCAGCTCCACCAGGGATGGGATTTTCCTAGTTGAGATAGATACTCATGTAACCAAGCCAAATGTAGTTATTTAGCAATGGAACGAGATTTGGGACAAGAGGACACAATGGAGATCAAACAATCCTTGAAATTTTTTTAAATTACATTAGTGGAGGAACTTATAGCAGTAGAGACAACGCCAGCATAGAAAGAGGACAAATCTTCAGAAGTTGTTAAATTATACCGCACTAAGATCGTGGAATTAGAAGCATGCACCATGCCCGGGACTCCACGAGAAAATAAACACAGAGGGGAGAAACCGCACAGAAGGCAGTAGAGAATATTAAAGAATTGGAAATGAAATGTGCTAAGTATTGTTAATAAAATATGCAGTTATGGATGCAGCTAATGGAAGACATTGAACTACAATCATTGGCAACTCAGATAAAACCCCTTCAAGAGAAAGTAGTGAAGATAGCTGAAACACTCTTCACTCTGCCACTGAACAAAAAGATGAAATATTTGATGGAGATTCGGCAGCGTAGTGATGAGCTCAATCAACTTAAGGAAAAGAAACATGCATGAAAAGTGAAAATTGTGTCGCTACAGGAAGTTGCTTATAAGGCGATGGAGGAACTTGCAACAATATAAGAGGTAGTCAAACAATTAAAACAGGAGAGTCAAAAGAAACTCAATTCACCTGTTATAATGCATATTTTGAATGCAGTTTTGGCTCAAGAAACACAGGTGGACGATAAGTTTACAACAGCCCTGAGTGGCTCAGGACGAGCCACAAGTGAATGTTGGGGGCCCATTCAAGAAGGAAAATTTTGGGAGAATTCTTGAATATTGCACCACAAGTAAACTACACAGGATACAGGAAAAAGGAATAGAAAGTGTGCATAAAGCGAAAGGAAATTAGAAAAAGTACCAAGACACACATTTTGAGGAGTAATATTGTAAGTCGTTAAGGCATTTTAGGGGTTTGGGGATATTTTTTAAGCGGCTAAGACCTAATGAAATTGTATAAATATGTAAAAGGTTGGGATAGTTAGGGGGGAGACAGTGTGTGGTGTGTCGTGGGTAAAGTCATTGTCTATCTTTCAGACTATGTTTGGATACTCTGCAATTGTAAACAATTATATATGAGGTATGCAGAATCAGTAGATGCGCACTACAATAAACGACTAGGAAAGTAGTATGGTGAAATGTAGTTGCAAGCATTTTGTATAGTGCAATGCGCATATGTAATGATGAATTGAATGAATAATATCAATAGAAGCCAGTCATTGTGGACGTAGCCTAGTTTGGGGTGAACCACATTAAAACATGGTGTCCTTGTGCATGTGTTTCTAATGTATTGAACATGGTGTGTTTAATATGATTATTGTTATGTTTATTGAATATGATGATGAATATGACGCATAACATATATATTAATCTTACTGTCGCATAAGGTTTTACGTATGGAAACAATGCATAGGTGAGTGAATGTTATATTTATCATGTATGAATGATTACTCTATCGCATATGTTATTTGGGTGTTGTAGAAACCATGCAGGTTGAATAAGTTAAAGAAACGGTCTCCAATCCACTCAACACTGCAGAAACTTGGTTCCTGTAGTCCCCATAGACCCCTCGGGTGATACTTCATATCCTTGTAGGCGATGTCAAATGGGCCAATGTTTAAGGGTATTTTTGGTTATTAATAGTTGAACCCTGGGTCTGCCCAATCTGTGCCAATACATCTCCCCATTCACAACAAATGTTGTTATTTTATTCACAACAAAAACACATATAATACATAATATTTAAATGATGGGAAGACATGAATATAAAATGTCGTGTGAAGGTGATTTTTAACAAGAAACCCGTCATAAAAAAATTGATTGATGGGTAGGAGTACTCGTCAAATTTATACCCTGGAATTAATTGACATGCTACCATACCAATTTAGTTTATGTTTATTTGAGTTTGCTTTAATTATATTGCCTTGTCATGATAAGTACAATATGTATGGAAGGTAAATACATTTTCCCTTGATTATGTGGATGTGCCATTTTTTCTAAATGTACAAATTTGGATCAAATTGGTATCAAAGCATCATTTTACACATAGTTTTTAAATCTCCACATAGTTTATGGTCAAGACTCTCTCTAAGAGATAATGAAATGAACGATGAAATTGCAAAGCCACATTGAATTACATGATGTCAAAGATGTTACCCTCAACTGAAAATTTGGGTCTATGGACAGTCAATTGATGGTTATCTCCCCTCTATTGTAGAATTTGACAACCTTTGTTACAACATTGTTGGCTAACATTTAGCAAATGCCCTCAGCAGGTAACCCAAGCAAGAGGAAGTTTGTCATTGAATATGGTTCCTCTCTTAGAGTGGAAACTATGGTGGATATTTCACCCTACAACAATCACATGGGAATCTTACAACTTGATTGTCCAATATAGTTAGATTCATATTTATGAAGCTTTTTCAAAACCACGCATAAGAAAGAAGATTTTTTGTGTGGGAGAATTTATGTGAGTGCAGAGAAACTCTCAATGCCACATAAGCTCGAGAGTGAGAAAAATTCAAAGTATCAATCAAGGACAAAGCCTATCATGTTAATTATTAGAAGGAACGTCAAGAACAATGATATTACCATAACATAATTCAAACTAGAAAATAATTTCCTACATCCAAGAGTTCAATCACTACACCATTAAACTTAGAGTTATGGATGAGGAAATGAAGTTGGTCAGTGTTGGAGAGTAGGGGGAAGACCCGAGGTTAATCATTCAAATACCATGTCTCTGGATCTTTTCTCTTCTATCATTGCATGGTGTTGCCAGTGGCGTTGGCTCCTCTAGGCCATTCCCTTTTTCTTGGTCATCTTCTATTTCTTCCCCCTCATTGACATCATATATTTTCAGGTTTGGCTGTGCGTATGGCTATGTCGTTGTGGCTGGAATTGTCCACTCCTCATTCCAATCAAGCACAATGTTTACCATCTCCTCTTTCGTCAATCTGTATTGTGTTGAAAACCATTGCTGATATGGGTCCTTCTTTTCCTAAACATACATGTGGTGACGCCCTACCTTAAAATGCACCAATTCCTTGTATGGATTGACCAATTGAGGTGGTATGCACAGTGTTCATTCTATGCTCATCCTAAGAGTTTCCTTGTAGATATATAATGTGACATTAGTATCCATTTGGCATTCCTTGTGTGTAGTGTACCAAAGGTTCTAATAGCGCACAACTAAGAAAGGTTTCTCTTTAATGCCCAAAAATTGACTGTCATCTAGCTCCCTCCAAGCTGATAGCATGATTAGGATCAATAACTAGGAGTAGTGGATTTTTATCCCCTTGTCCTACACTTCCTCACAGTCAATCAAAAATTGGTTCAAAAAAATGTTTCCCATTTCATCTGGACATCCTCTACACATTGTTATGCAACCGTTATAACCATTGTTGGCACTTGGTCACTTTTGCATTTCCTCAATAATTTGCAGGCTAAGGATTATGTCGTAATCCTTATCGTTGGGTCGCATATGCTAGCGACATCAAGACTACATTGTCCACAGAATTTCTGAAATTTTTCTTTCATGCTCTCAACAAGAGCTTTCTCATTCTTCTTGTCAAAAAACAATGGTGCATGGTCCTTCCCTTGCGATGGAAGAGCTGTAATGTGCACTATTAAATCAATATCAATGGATACTAGTCTGTCAAGCCACTAGTATCCTCCATTCACACAACTTAGTAGAATTTTCACACACGTATTTATCTCTTGGCTCCATCTTAAATGTGATATATCAGACAAGTTAAGAATACCTACTTTATGAAACACCTAGCCCGCACCTATGCTTCTATGACTATCATGTGGGTCTCATAACTAATGGATTTCATCATAAAATTATTGGGTACAAGATCTGTAAACTTATTTTCATTAGTGATATCATGTTCAACATATTTCAAAGCTGGTATCATACCTAACATATCCCCTTCCATTATGACTCCCTCTAGAATCAGTGGCTCAACTAATGGGTACCTTGATTCCTTATGTAAATCAACCTATTATGTTGATGACTTTCTCAATGGGATATAATCCCTGGGGAATATTTCAGCTCAAGATGATGCCTCCTGTGTTTCTTCTACAACTGACCATGTTGCAGGATGGCTGCTTGGTTTCTTTGGTACTGAGGTTGATGTTATTGCTTCCTTAGGTGCCATATTTCTCTACGAAACAGGTCTCAACTTCCAACTGGTTCTGGAACTCTATTCTGGACTTCGTCTTTGTAACTTTAGCTCTTCGATTGTGTAATATTTGGCTCTATATGTAAGATTTCATGAACAAAAATATTCCCTTGTTGTCCCTTTGCATGATTTTATACTGCATTGCCAGTTGTAGTTTCCATTCGCGCACAAATTCTCCGTCTAATCCACTAATGGTTTTCATTCATTACCTACTTTTATTGCTCCATAACTTCATATCTTTGGCAAATTCTCCATTCGATTTTGTAATCAATCAAGATCTTCTACATTTAATGTTACGCGGCGCCACTACTTCATCGTCATGGTAACTCTTTATTGCATGTCTCGTCATGGATTGTGTTAAGTGCTTTTAGCTATCATCTGTGTAGTCTCATCTCTCTATGTGATCTCTTCCTTCTCCACAATATTTTTTTCTTCTTATGTGCATCCTTCTACTTATTTTTCTCTTATCTGCAACAATTTCTTGCTTTTCCTCTTTACTTACTAACCTAAAATTCTTTTCCTCCTCAACTTTCGATCTCTTCCCTTAACTTGGTTTTTTCTTTTCCCTATTTTACCTGCTTTTTCTTTATTTATTTTTATTTTCTTCCTATATTACATTATGATATAGGAAGGCCATCCCTATACAGTTTCAATTGGCTCCCATTCACTAGTCCTTCCACTAATTGGCAATCCAACTGCTCTAACTGAACAACATTTGCATCAGTCATGTATCTGATCACATATGGCCCTAGTCAGTGCATCTTGAACTTTCCTAGGTGCCGTAAGAAATTATTGTCATATGGAAGTACTAGATATCATGTTTGGAAATTCTTCTTCTTGATGTGTATATCGGTCCATGACTTTTCTTGTTCTTTATTTACTTGTTGATGGAATCCTGTGATAAACCAATCTTCCTCTAGCACTAGTAACTGTGATAGTATTTATTATACTGTGTCGAAATCCATAAGGTCTGTCATCATAGCAATGTGTAGACTCGGTACAAGAAACTCCATGGGCATGACTGCTTCTTGACCATATGTTAATCTAAAGGGTGTTTTTCCTATCAACTTCTTTCATGTAGTTCTATAATCCCAAAGCATTGCATGGATCCTTAAATAACATTCATCTCGCCCTATGTTTCACACCTTGGTCAATGCAGTCTCCAATATCTTTTTGAAGGCCTCCACAACTCCATTTTCATGCAGGTGATATGGAGTGCTATTTCAATGTTGTATCTAGAAATATTTAGTCAATTCCACAATTTTCCTGTTCAAAAAGTGAGTCCTATTGTCACTCATAAGTACTTTAGAACACGCAAACCTTGTAACTATGTTATCAAAAAATAATCGTGCAGTTATCTCTACACTGCAATCTATAATTTGTTCTTCTTCTAGCCATTATGTCAAGTAGTTGTCACGGTAATTATGTATCTACCTCTTGTTCTTATCGCTAGTGGGTCAATTGTCCCGACAAAATCCACTACCCATTTTTCAAATGCCTGCAAGGTAACTTGCAGATTCAAGGTCATCACATCCATTCACAATGGTCTTCCTACTCTTTGGAAAACATCGCAACTTTGGCAAGATTCCTCGTGTCCATATGGAGGGTAGGCCACCATAGCCCTAAGCACAAGATATTTTTCATTGTCTCCTTTCTTGCATAATTTCCTCCTACAGTTCCATCGTGTGCCTCTGCTAATATCATGGGTCTTTCATGTTCTAGCACATATCATCGCAAAATGCCATATATTCCTAACTTATATAAGTTTTTTGCGATCAACTAATAATTTTATTCTTTAACCACTAGTTGCTTCTTCTGGGCTACTGTCATATCATATGGATCCACTCCCATGCTCAAGTATTGGAAAATTTATGCAAAATGGTCATCTACCATTTGGAATGAAAATAAATGTGCATCTGGTAAGCTATCATCTAGGTTCCCTACATCTTCCCCTATCAGTATTTGCGAAAAATGGTCTAGTCCTACATTTAGTTTTCATGGCTTCAAAATAACTTCGAAATCATACTCCTGGAACAACAATAACCATCTACAGATTCTCCCCCCTAACAATGGCTTGTTCACTATATATCTAAGTGCAGAATGGTCTGTATACATCTTGAAGTGGCACCTCAACAAATAATTTCTAAACTTTTGTAAGGCACAAACCATTGCTAATCCTTCCTTTTCTTTCGTCGTGTAATTCTTATCAACATTCGACAACTTCCTGCTAGCAAAATCATTCAAATGATCTAATTTTCCCTCTCTAGGTTGGGATAACACTACGTCGAGCGTTATCGATGATGTGTCTACATGAATGTGAAACTATTTCTTCCAATCAGGAATACCAGAATAGGTGCAATTACTAAATTCAGTTTCAATACATCCACTGAAACTTAACTTCTTTCCTCAATAACTTCTCCATTGGAGTTGCAATTTGTGCTTAGCCTTCAATAAATTTCCGGTAGTAACCTGTATGACCCAATGTTGTTCTCAACTATCTCACTGATTCAGGTGGTGGAAAATTAACAACTACTTTTATCTTGTTTGGATCAACTAACAAACCTAGCTTGCATAACACATGACCTAACAGTATCCCAAACGGTGTGCAGAAAATACGTTTATTCAAATTTAATGAAATCTGATATTGTCTACATCTATCAAGAATCAACCTTAGAGTTTCTATGTGATCTTTCAATAGACTAAATATAGTCCAATCATCTAGGTACACTTCAATAAATTGATGAATAAACTCCTTAAAGGATGCAACAACTATTCTAGAAAACCGAGCAGGTGCATTCTTTAACCCAAACAAAATCATTGTGTACTGGTAACTTCCCCATTTCGTCATGAATTTCCTCTTATGTCAATATTTTGGTGCAATCTTTATCTGATTGTATCCTGAAAAAACATCGGTGAACGAGTAGGCCTACTACCCTCCTAAGTTTTCCAATACTTCATCTGTAAGGAGGTCGGGAACGAGTCATGCAAGCAGGAATCATTCAACTTTCGTAGGTCTACAAAAATTATAATACCCCATGTTTTATTATATTGAACCTCCATCAAACTTATCCATTTGGATTCTGCGACAAGTTCAATTAAACCATCTTTTATTATCCTGTCAAGCTCAACTTTCACTTTTTCCTTGTACTTTGGATTTAATCTGTAAAGTCTCTATCTTACTGGCTTAGCATCTAGTTTCAATGGGATATTCATCTTGCCCAATTCTCCATCTATTCCCTTCATCTCTAAAAAGGTGGTTGGAAAAATATCCTGATACTCGCGTAATAGGCCTGGTATCTTTTCCACAGTCTCATTATTCCAATGTTTGTAAACTTCAGTTTCTCCTCCGTGTCAATGTTCATTTTTTTCACTCTTAAGGGATTTTCGTATGCGTCAGATTCAAGTGATATACCTACTATTTCATGATGCCCTTCAATCTTTGATACATGTACATTTCATGGGTCTTCTTCTTCTTTTTCATCCTCAGTGATATTATAACATCCCAATATTTCATGAGTTGTCGCAGGCTCTCTGTGTGCACTACATGTAGGTATTATTCCTACTTTTCCTTCTTCCATAAAATGTTTACCTCTAATGAATTGTAAATTTGCATCTACTAAAGGTGACTTAACTGCAAAATTAAATGTTACCTTAAAGTTTCATATGATCCCCTCCCAGTTCGTCATTCCTCTGCACACTTATAGTTCTAAATACTAGTTCCTGGGAACTGTCTCCAATGTATGTATAAAAAAGTGCATCCATTCCTTCTTCAGAACTTGCCTCCAAGTTGTAATACATCACGCAACATGATCCTTCGGATATCTCATCATCGTATATTTATGCATAATGTTCTCTAATCCAAACCTGATCTGCATCAACCTTTTGCAATGTTTCCAATCCTTTATCCCTCCCTTGTGTGTTTCCCACCATCTCACTAGGGTTTCTTCTGAGTGCAACATATAATGATAATAACCTTTGTTGTTTGGGTATTTGCAGATCAAATTCATTAACAAAACAACTTAACTTAGTTAATCCTTTGAAGTTTGGTGCATCTCGTACCTCTATTCTGATCCAATGTAATGATCGAGTAATGCGAGCACACCTTCTGGTCGACACTTCATGCAATCGGTGCTACTAGTGTTCAAGTCCTTCCTCTGAGTCTTATGCATAATATATTATTCTTATCCAACTAAGAGAACCATCTACAAAGGGATTGACATAGTTATCCATGCGCACTGTCATATTATATAAGTTATCAATTTCCTTTCTTGTGGGCCCCACATGTCTTCTTGCCTCCATAGGATCTAATTGCATAATGACCTTTAAGCCTCCACCTTCAAAAATTATCTCTTTTTTCTTCAGGTTCATAATTTCTTGATTCTCAAAGGCCCAATCCAGTCCAAGAAAATCTAGGTATGGTTGACTATTATACACAATCTCGATGACTTCAAAGTTAGCTACACTACACACTCCATCTATGTTCACATGTGCTCCTACTAGTCTCCCGATCAATATTATATTATGCTCGTTAGCCAACCTCAACTGAACAGTTGACCAAACTAGCTTCAGTTTCCCCATCATCCCTACGTCTATCTTGGAAGAACATTGACATCTAATATTGTTTTGGCAGACAACAACCCTCCCAAATTTGCATTTATTTTCAATGAGAAATTTGCGACCCTACATTTTTGAAAGTTCTTTTCAGTTTGATTTTAGTTATTTGTTTTAATTTTGTAAATATTTTTAAGATAATAATTTTATATGGGCATCAATGTATTTGATATATCTATAATTGAGGGTATTTTCACATTAGTTAACCCTAGTTATATCAATTTTGTGTATTGTCTTTTTTAATTTCGTGACTTTAAACATGAAATTCAAAAAACAATATTTTCAAAATCTTCCATATGGTATATCATTTTATGACAGTTTCTTCATTCTCAGATTTTCTTTAACCGTGATTTTGATTGCAGATTTCACATTTTACCATGTTATTTATATTGGTGTCATTGATCATGTTATTCAAATACATGTGCAGAATAAGGTTTTTATTATGAGCTACAGAATTGGATGTTCATGAATAAGCTATGAAATGGCTATGTTTTGTCCTAAGTTTTATTAATTTTCTTATACTTTATGAATTTTGGACAAAAGATAAATAGTTTTAATCTCTTGTAAATAAAATATCTAATTAAGATCTTATGAACTTTACCTAAGGGGTCATTTTTTTTACCTTGTAACATTCATCATTTGTATTTCAAAATCCTTTTATGAACAATGTATATTATTCCCTGATCATGACTGATGTACTCATTGGAATCATTGATCTGATAGACAAATTATTTCGAGTTATGTGATTGCCATATCGCATTTTATGTTTCTCTTATTTACTCCACGTAATAATCGATAATGTCCTCTTCTGTCTCATCATAAAAATATGAAATCATTCATATTTTATGGATTGGATAGGGTCTGGAATACAACACAATGATATGATTTGGGGTTTCAAGTTTCTAGGGTTTCATATGTTGGTAAATAGAGGATTGATTATTTGTCTCTGTATTCACCCCTTTACCTCTGATTATGCCCAATAAACCTTACTAAGTCGTATTCATAGCCTTTCCATGGGTCTAGTATCCAAATTCGAACCTCCTAGTCAAGAAATGGTAGAGGCCGACGAGGATTGTATGTCAATGCTTCAAAAGGTTGGATGACTAAAATTTGTATTGTCTTTCCATGGTCATAATTCGAAAATAGCCAGGGATTTCTCCTAGATTTTTAATGGACAGGTTGTGAAGATTGGAGACATATAATTGCAGGTCAATGAAGCCATGATTGTAGAGGCTACGCATCTTCCATTAAAGGGAGAATTGTGATCGAAAAATAAGAAAGTAAAAGAAATTCCCTGGTCTCAGTTTTTAGTGTCTTCCAAAACAGCATACAACCCAAAAGGTTTGTCAATCTCCCAAGTTAAAAAGAAATGTTGTCCTCTATTATTGATTATCAAATCTTATATTATCTACGAAGGATGTTATAGTATGTTTTTATAATTTCATTTTAGACTATTAATGGTATTCCTAGGGATTGAACTCAATCTTCCTTATTACTTGTTGAAAATCCTATAAAATATGTCGAAGTTTTACCAGTGTGACCGTAATAATTCTGAAAGGAGTATTTTCCATCATGATTTTATTAGAATTCTGTTTGAGTTTCATTTGAGTCAGATAGGTGAATATTGGGATAATTTCATCCAAAGAAATAAATTATTAGATACCTAAGAGTCAGTCAACCACTCTCAGGATTTCAATTCATTGTTTGAGTCAACCAGTTTGATTGGGGTTAATGATAGCATCCTCCCTCTTTTTCCAATTCCTCAAGAGACCCTGCCACGAAATACAAGAATAATGAGTATGAAATTTGAACTACGTCCTAAACCTGAAGAGATAATGAAAAATAGTAAAATATCTATTGAGTTTTTTTGTCACGATGATATTACCCAACCGACTTCACAAGATCATGAAGTAATGAATTATTATTTTTATGGATCATTGGATAATTCACTGATAACGAATAATTTTAAGAATAAATGTCAAGGGAGGAGAATATCGAGATTAAACAAGACCAGGAAGGTATCTAATGCTTCTCCCCATGTGTTTTGTCTCTGATTATGAGCCTGAAGAAATAGAGAGAATTGCTCCTCTTAGAAATGAATTTGTTCCTACTATTGAAATAAACAAGGAAAACAAGTCAAAGAATGATTCAAATATTGAGGCTTCATTTTGGAAAGAGAAGCATTTCAGTACTATGCCTATTCTACAAGTAAATATAAATGAGTTCGATTTGGAAAATCAGCAGCTCAAGGCAAGCAACAAAACCTTGATTGCAGAATATGAAAAGCAAATTGTTGATCTCAAACAAAAATATATCAAGACCGAAGGCTCAATGGAAATTAATTCTTCAGGGGTCAACATTTTTGTTACCTCATATTTACATTATTTTTCCAGTTGGTTCTCAAGTACTTGATTTAGAAATTTCTTAAAGAAGGTATGAATTAGTTACGTTTTAATTTATTGTTGTTTCATTTTCAAAGAGTAGCTACATAATTAAAATTTTGTATCCGCTCTATTTTAATATAATTTATTATTAATTAATTTTCATTTGGATTTACAGGTTTTCAATGGTTGATTTTGGATCGATAAAATTGCATACATAATCTTTAGGATTTTAGGGAGAAAGCGCACATCAACAATTAGTTTATCATTGCTAAAGCTCGTAGATGTTTCTTGAAAGATTTTTGTAAATTTCGTTACAATTAGACTATGTTAGGGGATGAATAGTAATTTGACATTATCTCTTTCCTATTTTTTAGGAAATGATTGTTGTTGGTTTAATGATACTAGTTGTAGGATACTTGAACTCTTTTCATATAAAGAGTAAGTTCAGTTTGTATAAAGATATTCAGAATTTTAAATAAGAAGGAAACTTTGACACTGATGTTTAAACATTTTTATTTAATATAAAGACTAGATCATTAAAATTTTGATTTGTCTTTCCAGTATTGATGCTTGGTACTATTACTGGTATCTATATACTTTATCTTTTATCAAAATCTGATTATTAAATCTTATGGTGTAGTATTACGGTTTTCACAATTTTTTACTACTAATCAATTGTGTTGATTCTTTCTATTGTTTCATATGATAATCCACTGATTGAATTTGTATATGAATGTTTTTTTTTACAAGGTCTATCTAACTGCTTAGACAAACTTTTATATTATATTCATAGTTGCAATATTCAAACAAATGCTTAACGATCTATATCTTTTAGGTATTGTTTTTCTTGATTAATTCATATGCAAAAAGAAAGATTGTACCTAGGTGATATTTAGATTAGTATTTAGGTTTATTAGAATATTAATTATTGTGTGTGATTCTAGAATAAGAACTATTTATTTAAAACAATTTATACAACTCTTGTTTTATATTTCTTTTAGTAAGTATTATTTAAAAATAAAAAAACTCCTTCCGTAGGAGTAAAATTCCATATGTGTTTTGAGTGAGTTTTAGTTTAAGTTTATTTTATTTTATTCTTTTAAATATTTTTGTTCCTTTGTTGATTATCTCAACTTATAAATATTATATATCAGCAAACACACAGTTTAGTCCTGAATGAATATCAAGTGTTAATTTAGGTTCAGATTAGTTTAGTTTGTTTTTGTTTTAGCTTAAATTAATCAAGGGTAACTGGACCCAGAACCAGTCGGAATCACCATTTCAACGGAAAAGGATATAATTGGGATCCTGTCTAGGTGATTTTCCCAAATGTTGAATATGGTCAATTTTGGCCATCAACATTTTTGGAACTAGAAGGATGGCCTTTAGATAACTAATGGCCAAAAAATCACAAAATCCTTATATACATCCTAATATATCACCTTCACCCTCAATATCTCTTGCAACCCTCGGATCATCATCAATATCTAAATCTGTAAATTCAAAATTTGTTTTTCCAAGAGTCAGTGCAGTTGAAATTTCATCTTAGTCTGTTCAATATGAAACTCATGTTCAAATGTCTTCTAGTAATACATTTCTTGTTGACCTTGTATCTGTAATTTATTCAAAACATTTGTTTTCACCCGAATTTCAAAGAATTAGGCAATAGATAGAGACTCTCATAATTCATAGTGAATCTTTGCAAGGATCTACAAAAACTAATAATTCTCTTTTTGGTGTTCTAACCAGGGCTCAAAGCCAAATATTAGGGATTGAACCTCTTTAATTTGCATTACCTTCACAACAACCATAAAGACCTCTTATAACAGTTGTTGGTGGTAATCGTCCTCCAACCCCTCCTCCAGATACACCTTTACTTCTCCCTCTATCACCACCTTCTCCTTAGCCCATCATTATGGAAAGACAACAACCAAGAAGGCCATGGAGAACACTAGTAGAAGTTAATGTTCATGGATATCAACATGATCTTCCAAAAAATACTGATAAATGGTTTCCAAAATTTGATCCTGCATCAAAACAAGCTCTGAATGAGCATATCAGTAAATTTATGTTAGCCATTAACCTTAGAGGTGTTGAGGTAGAATATGTGGTTTGCATACTTTTTCCCTATACTTTCGAAGGAGGGGATTTTACTTGGTATTTTTCATTGCAAGCTAATTCCATTGCAAATTGGGATACTTTTGAATATTTATTTATCAAAAAAATGGAGATGATAAAACTTCATCCACTTTACTGGTCAAAATTTCCAAGATTAAAATGGGTTCGAAAGAAAAAATTAAATATTTTAATCAAAGGTTTCTTAAATTGCTTAATAAAATGCGTGATACATCCAAACCTGGAGTAGATATTCAGATTGATTTTTATTCTTCTCCTTTGCCAATATCTATTTCTATGTTTGTTAAACACGTAGACAAGAATACTTTAGCTGAAGAAACACATGAATATTTAGAGGTTGAAAAGGAAATGTCTAGCATTGCAAATAAATCTTCAGTTGAGGAACCAAGGTCTTCTCAGGAAGTAAAAAAGGTTATAAAGAAAGAGGAAAAGAAGAATAAAGATCCTTTTGATATGGATAGTCTTCATAAGGTTATGAAAAAAATAGCAAATGAAATGGTTGATGTTAAAGGAAAACTTGTTGAAGTTACCAATAGACCTTTTAGACCATTTGTCAAGAAGAACTTGCAAATACCTCCCGGTAGTCATATTTCTTCTCTTGAAAGCGAAGAGGTCAATGCATATGAAGAAGAAGTCAATGAATATGAAATACAAGATACAAATATTTTATGGGACAATGGAATGTTTTATGAAGAAGAAGCTCAAGACTCTCTTGTTGCTCAAACCAGAAGAAAAATTTCACCTTCAATGTCCATATCTTCTCCACCAACTACTATTTCAAATAAAGAATCGAATCAAGAAAATCCATCTTCTAAGACTTTAATCATTGCTGATAAAATTGAATATGATATTGTAGAAGATATGAAGAAGACAAGGGAAAATATTTCTCTGTATGAGTTAAGCAATCTAAAATCTTAGAAAAATAGTTTGTTAAAAGTTTTAGGTGCTACTAAAAAATCATCTTTACCTTCTACCACGGTAGCAAATAAAAAAAAAAAAAGTAATTGCACATAATTCTTAAATTAATAGGTAGACCGATACAATATTAATTGGTGATAGATCGAACTCACATACTCCTCCATTCCTTCTTACTTTTGAATTTTTTAACAAAAATGTACACAATCATCTAGTTGATCCTGGTGCACCATCGAATATTATGCATTATTTTGTTTGTCTTCAAATTAATTCCCAACCAAAAAAATAGGCTATACAGATTGTACAAATACACAAAACAAAAGTAAATGTCTCAGGAGAGAAAAAAAGAAGTTTTTATAAGAATTTATTCCAATCCTAAAGTATTTCAAAGCATAGATATTATAATTGTTAATATTCCTGATGCATATGGTTTGATATTAAGTCGAGACTGGTCTACAAAACTTAACGATTATTTTTCCATGGATTGTTCACACCTTCGGCTTCCTTATAATGGAAAACCTAATCAGATCAAGCTTGATAGAGAAAAACATATGAAATTTAATGTTACTGATCTAGAAGGGGAAAATGAAAATGATTTTTTTGTCAATTCCGTTATAGGAAATTACTTAGTTGATTCATTCTTTGGGAATTTTGTTGCTAAGATTTCTCCTTTTCAATAGAACTATGGTTCAAAAATCGAGAACTTTTCTCAAACTGATATTTCTCACTATGTAAATATGTAGATAATTTTGTAAATACCTATATAAAATATCCATTTTGGAAATTTTACTTTGATGGTTTGAAATCTAATGACGAAGCTGGTGTCAATTGCATTTTGGTTAATCCTAATGGAGAAAAAACTATGTTAACCTATAGACTTGAATTTCAATGTACTAATAATATTGTTGAGTATGAAGCATTGGTACAAGGTCTAAAGAAGGCTATCAACATGAAAGTGCAACATATATTGGTATTTGGTTATTTAGAAATTGTTATTAAATAAGTAAGAAATACAATTCATTGTGTTTCCAATCATTTGAGGAATTACCGACAATTAGTACAAGACCTCATTTGCAAATTTTCAACATTTAATATTACTCCTATTATGACATTGCAAAATGATAGTGTTTATTTGTTAGAAAATGTTGCTTCAAAGCTTGTTCCTCCTGAAGATTTCAGTCATGATAGATATTCAGTGGAATTAATTTTTAAACCGTCAATACCTCATATTATCACTAATTGGCGAGTATTCAATTATCAAGAAGATATTATTAATTTCCTCACTTCAGAAGGAACATATGATAAAGACATCATCAATGAAGACTCTCATGATATTGAATTTAATCAATATCTTGAAGGTGACGAAATCAAATCTGAAAACATAATTCCCAAGTCTGTAGTTAAGTTAGAATACTTATATGATCTCAAAGATAGATTCAAGAAACCAATGAATTTCAAAACTAATATTCCTACTATGAATGTTGAGATTGTTAATTTGGGTACAGATCAGAATCCTCAAAATATTAACTTGGGATTAGGTTGTTCATCTTCTAAAAGGATCGCCTTCATTGATCTTATCAAATAATACAAGGATTTTTTTTCATGGTCATATTTTGACTTAAAAACTTTTGATACATCCATAATTCAACATACAATTCCTATGCTTTAAGAAGAAAATCTTTTGCAACAAAAACTTATAAAGATCCATCCAAATATTGAATCACAAATCATAAATGAACTGAATAAGCTATTAAAATCTAAAATTATCTTTTTGGCAAGACATTCCAAATGGGTGTCTAATCTTGTTCCAGTTAGGAAGAAGAAAGGTGATACACAAATTTGTATTGATTTCAGAAACCTCAATAGAGCTTTTGAAAAATATAATTTTCCATTACCTCCTATGGAACAAATTCTTCAATCAATTTCTGGTTTCAAAATGATGTCCTTTTTAGATGGGTTTTCCGGGTATAATTAGATCTTAGTACACCCAAATGATAGACTCAAAACTACATTTAGAATCAAATGGGGTACTTATGCTTATCAAAAAAACTCCATTTGGATTGGTAAACGCGAGTGCAACTTTCCAACGGGCGATGGATATTTCCTTTAGAGCACAAATTAATAAATATTTTATCATCTATCTCAATGATATTACTGTTTATTCTAAAAAAAGTTCAGATCACATCCATCATTTAAACCATATTTTCAAAAGATGTCGAAGATATGGAATCTCAATGAATCCTAAAAAATCATTTTTTGCACTTCAAGAAGTAAAATTGTTAGGATTCATTGTGTCTAAATAAATAATTACAATTGAACCTTCTAGAATCAAAGTTATAGCTGAAATTACATTTCCTGATAATAAGAAATCTATGCAATCGTTTATGGGTCAAATCAATTTTGTAAGACATTTTGTTCCTGATTTCACTCAGATTGTGTTTCCTTTACAAACATGATAAAAAATAATTCTATTTTTAAATGGAATACAATTGAAAAACAAGCCTTTGATTATATTAAAAATCAAGTATTCAAGCTCCTACTTTTCTTTCTCCTAACTACCATAAAGAATTTATTTTATACACTTTTTCTTCTAATCAATCTTATGCATCTATGTTGACTCAAAAAAATGATCAGTATATGGAAATACCAATAGATTTCAATAGTTCATGGTTGCAAGGTGTTGAACTTAATTATTCTGATGTTTAAAAACAAGCCTATGTGGTTTTCAAATCAATTAAAAAATTTAGGCCCTTTCTCATCAAATCTCACATGAAAGTGATCGTTCCTCATTCTATAGTAAGAAGTACATTGATACAAAAGGATCTTGGAGAAAAGAGAGTTCATTGGGTTACTGCACTTCAAGAATATGATTTAGAAATAAAACCTACAAAAATCGTTCGTGGTCAAGGACTGTGTAAGTTGGTTACTCAGACCATTGATTCTAAATCTGATATTACTTGTGATAATCAAGAATCTGAAAACTCATGAGAGGTATGTGTGATTCTGATGTTTCTAATTCACAATATTAAGATTTAATTTATTATTTCACTCATGTTACCTCATCTTTACATTTGGATGAAAACGAAACGTGCCTTGAGACTAAAAGTGAGTCAATACCAACTTATCAATGGCATTTTATTTAGGAAAAATTACGATTCAGTGTTGCTTAGATATTCATAAAATGAATAAGTTGACAAGGTTTTATTTGATCTGCATGATGGACCTGCAGGTGGTCACCTTGGTGGCGACACAACTACACATAAAATTTTATATCCAGGTTATTATTGGACAACTTTACTCAAAGATGCACATGCTCACGCTTCCAAGTGTAAATATTGTCAGACTTCAACTGGAAGAGATAGAAAAGTGGCATTACCTTTGCAACCTGTAATCGTTGATCAACCCTTTGATCAATGGGTTCTTGATGTCATTGGTGAGATTGTTCCAAATTCTTCCAAGCAGCATAGGTATATTCTTACTGCCACTGATTATTTCACAAAAAGGGTGCAGGCCATCCCCTTGAAATCAGTTACTACTGAACATGTAATTTCTTTCATTGATTAGTTCATTATTTGAAGATTTGGTCTCCCGAGAACATTGATTTTTGACAACGCAATTCATTTTTTTGTTTTATAACTCATTGAATATGCAATACAAAAGGGAATTAAACTGAATCATTTAGATAATTGTTTCCCATGAGGTAATGGTTTAGAGAAATCTACCAATAAAATCCTTTTAAAAATTATTAAGAAAATTGTTAATGATAATCATAAGAATTGGCATAAAGTGGTCATTTTTTCATTATGGGCAGATCGAGTTACTTATAAAGCAGCGATTGGTATTTCACCATACTTTATGGTTTATGGGAAAGAATCCATATTTACCCCAAACATTAATTTACCATATTTATCCCGTGTGCAATATGTCCAAGAACAACCTTGTTCTAGTCTGTAGACTCGTTTAAACCACATTTTTAAACTAGAAGAAGTAAGAGATAAGGCTCAACAAAAATTTTCCAATCATCAAAAAATGGTTTGGTAATAGATCAATAGGTGATAAAAGTTCTGAAGTTGGAGACTTAGTCCTAAAATGGAATAAGGTCCATGAGGAAAAGGATAAACATTCAAAATTCCAGAGATTATGGCTAGGTCCCTTTCAGGTTTCTAAGAAGATTGGTTCATCTACTTTTATTTTACAAACTCTTGATGGGATAGAGGAAACTATGCCTATAAATGGGCTGATCCTCAAGAAACATTTTCTTGAAGAGTGCCTCAACATTTTTGTATAAATATTTGTAAATGTTTCTTGTCTTGTTGTTTCTATTTTGATTATTTTGGAAAATTTTGTTTTCTGCGATGATTGTTGTGTTCATGTGTGATTTATTATTTTATTGTTTTGTTTTGTTTGTTATAATAATATGGAACATGTTGTTTACCAACTGTCTTTGAAATTCATCTCTAATACAAAGGAAATAATGAAATCAAATTGTTTAAAATAGAAAAATTTTGAAATTATTTCAGTTGAGAAACTCTTATGGCTATTCTATCTTTTCAAGGAATATTACCTAGGGAAACACTTCTTAGCAAGGTCCGCTTAGAATTTAATATCCTTTATATTAAAATAATTATATGGGAATAGCATATCAATAGGTGAAAATCTTTACTTTACCCCATGCAGTGCAATAAGATAAAATAACTTTCTATATCACCCCTCTTACATTTCGCCATTGCTTAAATTGCAACCATAAATTTACTTATAGAAAAGCGAATGTTAAAATTACATAAATAGGAAGATGTGGGAAGTGTATATAAACCCGTTGGGATACTGAACATGTCTTCTATTAGCGGTTCCATGTATACATGATATCAAGGTAACTTCAATGGGGTGTTGAACAGGCCTACTGGCAGTGAAGCAGTGTCGGGTAAAGAAAGTTAAACTAAAATAATTGTACTATTTCATGGTAGATAAGTTTTTATTAGTAGTCGAATCAAAATCCTTGCTTCCTGAGTTATAAATTAATCAAAATACCAATTCCCTATGAGAAAGGCCTAGTGAAAAAGTATGAATATCAATGTACTTTCCTTATCTTTTACAGTTGGCTATGAGAAAGTTAACATTTATTAATAATTTTTCTTATTTCTTGTTATCCGATATTTTTCCTTTGATTTTTGTACACAGAGATAATTGGTTCTTTCAACTTGTCGCCAATTGTTGTGGCAGACAGACAACAACCCTCCCAAATTTGCATTTATTTTCAATGAGATATTTTATTTCCAATGAGAAATTTGGGACCCTTTATTTTTGAAAGTTTTTTTCAGTTTGATTTTAGTTATTTTTTTTTTAATTTTGTAAATATTTTTAAGATTATAATTTTATATGGGAATCAATGTATTTGATATATCTAGAAATGATGGTATTTTCACATTTTTGAACCCTAGTTATATCGATTTTTCATATTGTCTTTTTGAATTTCATGACTTTAAACATGAAATTCAAAATTTTTCATTTTTGAAATCTTCTATATGGTATATCATTTTATGACAGTTTCTTCATTCTCAGGTTTGCTTTAACCATGATTTTGATTGAAGATCTCACATTTTACCATGTTATTTATATTGGTGTCATTGATCATGTTATTCAAATACATGAGCAGAATAAGGTTTTAGTTTGAGCTACAGAATTGGATGTTCATGAATAAAAACAGATATCTTTTGTCCTAAGTTTTATTAATTTTCCTATACTTTATGAATTTTTGACAAAAGATAAATATTTCAAATTCATTTGCCGGAGAATACACAGTTAGTGTCATTTTTTCATCGACGTTTCGAATCCAGATCGAGATTCATCATCAGGACTAATCGTCAATTTTGAGAGCTGGTTGATCTTCGTTATTAATATCTTGTAAAAAAAATATCTAATTAAAATATTATGAACTTTACCTAAGTGGTCATTTTCGTTACCTTGTAACATTCATCGTTTGTATTGAAAAACCTTTTATGAACAATGTATATTATTCCCTGATCATGATTGATGTACTCGTCGAAATTATTGATCTGATAGACAAATTATTTTGAGTTATGTGATTGCCATATGGTGTTTTATGCTTCTCTTATTTACTCCACATAGTAATCGAGAATGTCCTCTTCTGTCTCATCATAAAACAATGAAATCATTCATATGTTATGGATGGGATAGGGTCTAAAATACAACACAGTGACATGATTTGGGGTTTCAAGTTTATAGGGTTTCATATGCTAGTAAACAAAGGATTGATTATCCATCTCTGGATTCGCCACTTTACCTCTGATTATGCCTGGTAAAACTCACTGAGACATATTCATAGCCTTTCCATGGGTCTAATATCTAGAGCCGAACCTCCTGGTCCAGAAATGGTATAGGCCAACAAGGATTGTATGTCAATGCTTCAAAAGGTCGAATGGATGACATTTTTATTGTCCTTCCATGGTCATAATTTGAAAATAGCCAGGAATTTCACCCAGACTTTTAATGGATGGGTCACAAATATTAGAGACACATAATTGCAAGTCCATGAATCCATGATTGTAGAGGCTACACATCTTCCATTAAAGGGATAACTATGGCCAAAAATCAAGAAATTAAAATCCATTCCCTGGTCTGATCTTTTAGTGTCTTCTAAAATAGCATACGACCTAAAAAGTTCATTTATATCCCAAGTTAAAAAGAAACTACATCTTATGTTATTGATTATCAAATCTTATATTACCTGTGAAGGATGTTATAGTTTGTTTTTCTACTTTCATTTTAGACTACTAATGCTCTTCCTAAGGTTTGAATTCAATATTCCTTATTACTTGTTGAAAATCCTATCAAATATGTCAAATTTTAACCAATGTGATCGTATTAATTCTAAAAGGATTATTTTCTATCACGATTTTATTAGAATTTTGATTGAGTTTCATTTGAGTCAAATAGGTGATCCTGGGATAATTTCATCCAAAGAAATAAATTATTAGATACCCAAGAGTCGGTGAGCCACTATCAAGATTTCAATTCAGTGTTTGAGTCCACTAGTTCGATTGGGGTTAATGATAGAATCCTCTCTCTTTTTCCAGTTCCTCAAGAGACCCTGCCACAAATTACAAGAAGCATAAGTATGAAATTTGTACTACGTCCTAAACCTGAAGTGACAATGAAAAATAGTAAAATCTCTATTGAGTTTTCTAGTCACAATGATATTACCCAAATGGCTTCACAAGATCATGAAGTAATGAATTCTGTTGTTCATGGATCGTTGGATAATTCACCGATAGTGAATAATTTTAATAAAAAACATCAAGGGAGAAGAATATCGAGACTATTCAGAAACAAGACTAGGAAGGTATCTAATGATTCTGCCTCTTTTTCTGTCTCTGATGATGAGCCTGAAGAAACAAAGAAAACTTCTCCTATTAGAAATGAATCTATGCCTATTGTTGAAATAAACAAGGAAAAAAAGTCAAAGTTTGATTCAAATATTGAGGCTTCATTATGGAAAGAGAAGTATTTTAGTACTATGCATATTCTACAAGTAAATATAATGGAGCTCGAATTGGAAAGTCAACAGCTCAAGGAAAGAAACAAAACCTTGATTGTAGAATACAAGAAGAAAATTGTTGAAAACAAAAATATATCGAGACCAAAGGCTCAGTGGCAATTAATTCTTCAGGGGTCAACATTTTTGTTACCTTAGATTTACATAATATTTCTCGTTGATGATCAAGTACTTAATTTAGAATTTTGTTAAAGAAGGTATGAATTAGTTACGTTTTAATTTATTATTATTTCATTTTCAAATAGAAGCTACATAATTAAAATTATGCAGCTGCTATATTTTTATAGAATTTGTTATTAATTAATTTTCGCTTGGATTTATAGGTTTGCAATGGTTTATTTTGGATCTATAAAATTGCATACAAAATATTTACGATTTTAGGGGGAAAGCACAAGTTGAGAGTCATTTTATCATTGCTAAAGCTCGTAGACATTTCTAGAAAAAAAAAATTGTAAATTTTGTTACAATTAGACTATGTGAGGGATGAATAGTAATTTGACATTATCTCTTTCCTATTTTTGAGGAAGTGATTGTTATTGGTTTAATTATAATATATGTAGGATACTTTAACTCTTTTCATATAAAGAGTAAGTTTAGTTTGTGTAAATACATTCGGAATTTTAAAGAAGGAAACTTTGACATTGTTGTTTAACAGTGTTTCTTTAATATAAAGACTGAATCATTCGAATTTTGATCTGTGTTTCAAGTATTGATGTTTGGTACTATTACTGGTATCTGTATACTTTATCTTTTATCGAAATATGATTATTAAATCTTGTGTTGCAGTATTATGATTTTCACAATTGTTTACTATTAATCAATTGTGTTGATTCTTTCTATCGTTTCATATGATAATCGACCGATTGAAATTGTATATGAATGTTGTTGTTTTACAAGGTCTATCTAACTACTTATACATACTTTTATATTATTCACAGTTGCAATATTGAAACAAATTCTTAACGATCTATATCTTTTAGGCATTGTTTTTCTTGATTAATTCATATGCAAAAAGAAAGATTGTACCTGGGTGATATTTAGATTAGTATTTAGATTTATTAGAATATTGATTATTGTGTGTGATTCTAGAATAAGAATTATTTATTAAAACAATTTATACAACTCTTGTTTTATATTTATTTTAGTAAGTATTATTGAAAAATAAAAATCTCCTTTCGTAGGAGTAAAATTCCATCTTTGTTTTGAGTGAGTTTTAGTTTTATTTTATTTTATTTTATTCTTTTAAATAGTTTTGTTCCTTTGTTGATTATCTAAACTTATAAATACTATATATCAGCAAACACGCAATTTAGTCCTAAATGAATATCAAGTGTTAATTTAGGTTTAGATTAGTTTATTTTGTTTTAGTTTTAGCTTAGAGTAATCAAGGGAAATTGGACCCAGAACCTGACAGAATCACCATTTCAACATAAAATGATCTAATTGGGATCTTGACCAGTTGATTTTCCCAAATGTTGAATATGTTTAATTTTGGCCATCAACAGATCTTAAGTCCAGGATGACATTATCCATGTCATATTCTCCTATTTGTGCACTTAATCTAAACTCTCTAAGTGTCCTCTTCTTGCACAAGACTTGGTTCATTGCTTTCTACATCATAGGTACTTCTTTATCTTGTGTACATTGATCAATCAGCCCATGTAGTGCATTCAATGTTGTCTCATCTTGCATCAATTGTAAATATATTTTTAGAAAGTATTTCAAAGTATTTACTTTCTATTGGCACAAGGGCAGACCCAGGGTTCAACGCTTCAACAATGCACCAACAAAACCCTAACTATTGTCCCTTTCGAAAACACCTACAAAGCAGGCAAAGTCTCACCCGAGGTAGAGGCAGGGGGGGTTACAGGACTCAGGTGTCTGTAACCAAGTTGGGACACATATATGTGATTATAACACTTTGCAAAGCACTTTGATAACACTTAGAAGATGATATACATTAGTTTGTTGGTTTTTATTAACATCACAAATCAAACCCTACTATGGATCAACGCAATAACAATAAAGAGTAAACACTTCAAACACTTAGCCTACAACACAAAGTTAGATATATCATTCATTCATAAATTACAAGTAAATCACTAAGCAACATCAGATCTATCCATCATACATAATAAAAGCACTAAGCAGATAAATGACAAACACAACACACAACACATCAAAGGCACAAGATATACGTGGTTCACCCCATTGTGGGGATATGTCCACCAACTACTTATTATTCTCTATTATTCTTCAATCTCTTACATTCATCTTCTTCGATTCACTAAGCCATAGATCCAAGCTTTGCAGAGGACAGGAGATCTGTGCACTGAGCACCAGATCCTCCTTCCCAAAATCACGTCAAGGCATAGAGCCAACTCCTTTATCGAGCATAGAGCCTTACTTACACATTATGTTGCACAAATCACACAGAACTACTTGCACTTAGCTACTTCAACTTCACCCTCTAATTATCTTACATCACTTAGCTTCTACTTCGCTACTTCTACCTTACAATCTTACTTATTTATACTTTTACAATAAGGCATAATCATGGGTAAAACCATGGGCTGACATCCCATAACAAATTACAAAAACCCTAAGGAACCCCTTGTTGGGTCCAAAAATCCCACAAAACAAGTGATATATGTGATCTCTGCTCTGCCTAGGCGCCCCTTCCTCGATCACTGCATCGAAGTCCAAAATGTGGTCAAACCTGACCAAGATTTCCTCAAAAATTGGTTGAGGGCCAACAGGCCCCCAACACTCACCTGTGACTCATCCCAAGTCACTCAAGTTTGGGAAACATTGCTTCAAAGGCCTCGAGCAGCCTCGACTTGTTGCTTCGCGTGAGCCTCCTGCTCAATGAGCTCTTGGATCATCTTCTCTGTAACATGCCCTTCCAGGAATTGTTCCATTGTTGCAACCACTTGGTCCAGTTGCAAGCCTTGTCCTTCGATTTCTTCAAACACCTTGCAGGCTTCATCTTGCATAGGTTGCATCTTCTACGCGACTTCCATGACCCTTCCCTGGATGGAAGTAATCTATTGATGTTCTGTGAGTTGTTCCTGAGATATTTTCATTCTTTCTACTGATTAGCTTCATATGTGCCTATACTAATAGTTCCTACTACTGCGCCTCCTGTAACTGCACTTCCAGTTTCCTTAGCTCTGGATCTTCTGTGAGGTGTTCATAAGTCTACGCACTTTTGTCGCTCGGTTTCTTGCATTCTGAGGTGAGGGATATGATCCTTCCAACTGCGTTCTTAGTGGCTTCCTCCCTCTGATCGTGCACTTCCTCTGGAGTGCTTGGTACTGCTTGAATATCCAACTCCGTTATCCTAGCTTGAATCTTCTGGATGGCCTCAGCAAGCTTCACCACTTGAACCTCGACTGAATCATGTTCCTCATGTGTCAAACCTAGCATAGAGCGAAGTGATTTTCTCACCACTTCTTTGATTGCGGTCTGCTCTGGGAGAAGCTGGTCATTTTCTCTTTGTATCTTTTCTTTGTCTTCCTCGAGCATCACCCGAAACTCATCTTTCTCATTTTCATAAGCGGTTACACAGTACCGCGCAACTCATAGTTGCTCTAATAATTCCTCTTTCTCTTGTCTCAATGCTTC
Source organism: Picea engelmannii (assembly GCA_009831015.1). Taxonomy (NCBI): domain Eukaryota; kingdom Viridiplantae; phylum Streptophyta; class Pinopsida; order Pinales; family Pinaceae; genus Picea; species Picea engelmannii. The sequence goes on from ML792205.1 coordinate 181,409, forward strand.
TATAGCATTTTCCTTTTCTTCCTGAACTTTCTAAAATCAAGCCTTTGTTGCATATGCTAATATTCTCAATTGGGCAGGATCATCCCCCAATTCTGTAGTCTCCGATGAGGAAGGCACAGTAGGTATTGTGTGGATCAATTGAATAGATCGTTGTATCTCCTTCAGCTCCGCCTCGACCCTTCCATAGAGCCCCTCCTGCTTCACTCCATATCTCTACAAGAGATCTTCGGACGCATCCTCCATCACTTCGCAGACTAGACCGGTATCATCTTCTGTGAGCATGGCCTCTAGTTGGGGATTACTAGCACAGGTCTTATTTCTTGTCGAAGTTTTCTGCAAAGAAACCTTCCTCTTCCGTGGTTCTTCAATTTCAATAGGGGGATCCTTCAGTGGTGTAGCTTCACCTTCTCCATGTTTTTCTCCTTCTTCCCCTTCTCCTTGTCCATATGCTTGGTCTTCTCCTCCTCTTGTAGGTGAGCCAAATCCACTTTCTTCTGGGGCACTATCCTCCTCATCAGTATCTATATTCTGAACTTCCTCCTTTTTCTTCTTCTTCTTCGCACTGGACTATCCTACATGCTCGAACTGCGTGACCAAGGATCTTCCTATAATGTCAGTGTCGGAGAGTTTGGCATTAGTGACAGGTGTCTGAAATTCCTTCAGTCATTCCTTCATGATCTACTCCATGTCTTCATCTGTCAGCTTGTAATAATATTATAACTCCTCCTTGCTCTCATCTCTATGTGCAGTTATATATATAAAATGTGGATCTACGTGGAACTTGGATATTGGTCTGTATTGGTGCAGGTGCATAGTGTTGTTCACAGGAACTACTCGATGGTAACCTTTAGTTGTTGATAGTACTCATGGAACACAACATTTGACTACCATTTCTTCGACATCTTGTTGGTGTACCACAAGGTTGAGAACCTCGCAGCCAACAGCTTCGACGGTTCAATCTCCAAGAAGGTGGCTCCTTCTGGAATTTTCCAAGTGACAGATGCAATCAATACGAGCAACCAACTAAAGTGGAACTCGCATCCATGATCCTGAGCTTTGCAGTAGTATTTCTCGAGCTCATTGATGAGGTAACTCGCCCAATTCATCTGCATCCCCTCCATGCATTTTTCTGCGTGGTCCACCATGAACCTGGTGACCTACGTGGGGTGATTCTTTCTCATGAGCTTTCCATCTATGAGTTGGAAAGTGAGGTGCATTGCTCCATCCTAGATAGAGGCTACCTTGTATCCTCACTTTCCATTCTCGACTTCCCCATAAGCCTCCTTTATGTGTTGTGCCAGGGAGCGATTTGAGGTCTTCCCTGGGTAAAACTATTGAGGGTTGAATCCCTGCATGCTCAATCCTGTAATCTAGTGGATCAGCGTCGGATCCATAGTACTCCACCTGTCAAGCCATAGGTACCACCATGGTAGCATGACAAGAGGATTTTAACACAAGCATTAACCTCCTGGTGTCGACCAAAATGAGGGATCTTCATCACGTTAAGTATTGTGGACTGTGCGAGCTCCTTAATCCAAGGCTGGGAGACCAGGCGAGGCTTCTTCCCAGTGGTATTTTTCAAATATCTATGGGGTGTGAATGAGGCGTAGTTCTTTCTGTCTCCAAGGTTGAAATCATTGTTCTTCAGTAGTGGGATCTGTCCCAACTGACTCCCAACTACGCGTATTCCTTTTAGGATGTACACGGTGATAAAAGTGTACTCGAAGTCCCATGGGATGTTGTCACAGTTAAACATGCTAGCCAAGGGTAGGATATAATATGGTAAGATCGACGGGATCAGCTTCGCGTTAACCATATCGCCTCGATGCTTACTTTGATGTTCGGTCTCGGGGTTGACATGGCTCGAACGACGTCCAGTCGAAGAGGAAGACTAGATTCCCCTATTCGATGACGTATATACTCCTTCAGACATAGATTTATCAACCATAAACTTATTAAGGACCTCCTCGATAGACTTCTCTAACTCAGTGCGCTCAGCTGACATTCTCACTATTAAACAGGCAAGTCGGGGTAGGTGAACGAATAAGCGTGGTAAACAAATGGACATCGATGTATGATAACACAACTTGACACACAATCACTTCTCTTCAGATAATCACAGGTATAAAACATTGGTCCCGATGCAGTGTCCGACGGGTTAAATAATCGAGTGTCATAACGGATTCCTCCAATAGGCAGGAATGCTTCCATCAATGCAATTTTTTCTGTTATGGAGCGGTCTCAACATCCCAAACATAATCTATTCACCCATAAATGTGTTTCCTAGCCGTTACAGAGTGTCGTTCTAACGGTCGAGGTGCCTCCAATGGTCATATAGCTTATTTGGGGTGAATTCCCATTCTGTGCGGTTATGCTATTCCGGAGAGGTTCAAATCCTACAAACCTGCCTCCTGTGAAGTCTTCCATTTTTTCTTTGTAACTTCTTGTAGCTTTCCCAACTTGGCTTTCTTCTTACTGAGCTTCATTTCCTTCTTTCTTGTGATCTGAGTCTCTCTAATTGTTTATGTATTCCCCTTTCCATTCTCATTCTTATCTTCTCCTAGTGTAGTGACTTCACATTTTTGATGTGCTCTCAAAGGGTTCGAAGTCAATATCTCTTCTCTTATTAATTCTTGGGTGGGAATTCTTCTTTCTTGCATGGAAAGGTCCTTCAAATATTCTTGTGTTCTTTTAACTTCGACAGCTAATTCCCTTCCATTCTAGAGCTTGGACTTAACTTCTCATTCTTCTATCAGTCGATCTATTTTTCTAGCTATAGAATCCCTTAGTTCTTGTTTTTTCTTTTTTGTAGCTTCTTCCTCTGATTTCCTTCTAATATGATCCTCCTCGATCCAAGTCTTTCCTAACAAAAGTGGGAATGGGGCGCTATTCTCACCAAACATAATGACTTCAAATTCCTCTTATGTCGATGTTCCATGGATGATAACATGTACATTAGTAAGTCTTCCACATAAGGTTATCATCTTTTCTTTAAACAAGCCTATCCTTCCCAATGAAGGTGTCACAATAGGCTTTCCCAAAATTTCCCAAGTGCCTTCTATCATAATATTCACTGGTGTTTTCTCATCCAAGACACAGTATATGTCGAAGTCTCCTATTCTTGAATTTATGTGATGTTCTTCCTTCAAGATCTCTGGTAAACTAACACTTTTGTGAACATTCATCATTTCTTTAAATTGTGATAACATAGTCTGATCTTTCTCTGACTCGTTCTCTTGATGATTCTCTAATATGTTCTTATTCTATTGACTTCCTTCATGGTTTTCCTATCTCATGTTCATCCTTTCAACTTTAGCAATCATCCTTGGAAAATCCTCAACCTTATGACCCACAGTTTTACAACAAAGAAAAATAGGACCTGTACCAGGGCATTCCTTAGCAAGATGTACCGGTCTTCTGTAGTTATAACATAGTGTCAATCCTCTCTTTCTTTTTTATGTTCCCCAACTTCTTATGTATTGCGCTCTAGGATCACAGTGTTGGACCTGTAATCTGCAAAAATTCTTTCTAGGTTCCTGCATCCACTTATTAGTCCAAAAATTCTTTCTATGCATAGGAATAACATATCTATGCATAGGAATAAAATTATATCAAATTTATTCAAATCAACTCTTTATTCCAATTGTTCCCTAGCTTTCAGACTAGGACAGAATCTATTAATCATACCTAAATTCATCCTTTCGAAACAAAAACTTGCGCTTATATTTATCAAAGAACAAAACTTTACCTCTTTCAAGATCTTACCTCTTTTCTTCAGATCGGGTTTCTTTCTTAGCACAGAGCTTTGTGGTTCAAGTAGAATATTGCACACCACAGCATCAGATCTACGCACAAATCTTCTCTTTTCTTTACTTCAGTTCCCAGCAATCATAGTTTCAGGTCTCGGCAACGGAACCATTTGTTGGCACAGGGGTAGACCTAGGGTTCAACGCTTCAACAACACACCAACAAAACCCTAACTATCGACCCTTTTGGAAACACCTGTGAAGCATGTGAAGTCTCACCCGAGGTAGAGGCAGGGGGGGTTACAGGACTTAGGTTTCTGTAACCAAGCTGGGACACAGATCTGTGATTATAACACTTTGCAAATCACTTTGATAACACTTAGAAGATGATACACATTAGTTTATTAGATTTTATTAACATCGTAGATCAAACCCTATTATGGATCAACACAGTAACAATAAAGAGTAAACACTTCAACCACTTAGCCTACAGCACAAAGTTATATCTAGCATTCATTCCTAAAGTACAAGTAAAGCACTAAGAAACATCAAATCTATCCATCATACATAATAAAATCACTAAGTAGATAAATGACAAACACAACACACCAGCACATCAAAGGCACAAGATATATGTAGTTCACCCCAGTGTGGGGCTACGTCCACCAACTTCTTCTTATTTTCTATCATTATTCAATCTCTTACATTCATTTTCTTCTATGCACTAAGCCACAGAGCCAAGCTTCACACAGGACAGGAGATTTGTGCATTGAGCACCAGATCCCCCTTCCCAAAATTAGGTCAAGGCATAAAGCCAACTCCTTTATCGAGAATAGATCATTACTTACACATTATTTTTCACAAAGCACATAGAACTACTTGCACTTAGCTACTTATAATTCATCCTCTAAGTCTCTTATATCACTTAGCTTCTACTTCACTACTTCTACCTTCCAATATTACTTATTTATACTTCTACAATAAGGCCTAATCATGGGTAAACCCATGGGTTGACATCCCATAATCCATTACAAAAAACCTAAGGAACCCCTTGCTAGGTCTAAAAATCCCACAAAACAAGTGAGATACGTGATCTCCACTCTACCTAGGCACTCCTTCCTCGATCAATGCATCAAAGTCCAAAAAGTGGTCAACCCTGACCAAGATTTCCTCAAAACTTGATCGAGGGCCAACACCTTCTCAATTGACCTTTCTGGAATAGTGCGATCATAAACCGACCACATATCATATAGTAGTGGTGTCTTTAATGTTGAGGCTATTCAGTCTTGTCCTACTATTTCCCTCCTTTCTTATTGATAGGTTTCTTTTTCTTTCTATGAATTGAATGATGGCATGGTATCAACTTCTTTCCTTATCCATTGTTCCACTCCCATCCTTTCTCCATCACATCTGGTCCAGTTCTTGTTCCACTGCACGTAAAAACTGATACTCTTAGTTGATTGTCATGTTCTTCAATGGCTATCATCTATAGGTTTTAGTTCTAATTCTGATGTTGGGTCTGATGTTGGTTCTGATTCCCTCTCATCTGCCACTTCACTATCATTTGAGGACAATATTTTGTCGCATGATCCAAGGCTTTGCAATACGTGCACGTCATGCAATGATTTGGGCAATATCTTTCTAAATGTCTTGGTTGATTGCAATTATAAAAAATTATTGGTTATCTTCCTTCTCAACCAAATCCTCCACATCCTCAACCTCTATCGAAACCTCCACATCCACCTGATTAAAGCCTCTTGGAGTGTTGTATTATGGAATTACTCCTTCTACTGTGGAATTTTATTCCTGGATTTTGTATGCATATGAAGTGTTCTCTCTCATTAATTTGAATGCATGAAAATATTTCTCATCATGTCCTACCTATTTGCAAAAATTACAGAATAAATTTCTTGTGGTACTCTGATATTTCTGCAATAAGGGACAAGCATTCGAATGTTAGGATATTTACACACTTAGGAGTTAGTTAATATCTATTTGGTATAATGTTTCATTAGGTAAAAGTGTGTTTCTTAGTGTGTTTATTTAGTATGCATTAGTATGCATTTGTATTTAGGAAATCCGACGTTCACAATATGTTCCCGACATAGAGTGGTCTGGTGGTTCATATTCTCCTTGATCTAAATGGATACATAGATCCATGTATTAACACCAGATTGATCCATGATCTCTATTTAAATAGCATGGAGGGTCATTTTCCAATGATTTATTGTGATAAATTAACTTGTAAAATCTCTCTGTAATCTTTTTCTTTTGTATTAATAAACTGCTCCAAGTGGTCGTGTTGGTTGGGGTCGTGGATGTTTTCCTGTAGAGGTTTTACCACGTCAAAACATCAATGTGTTGATATTTGGTATGGTTGTGTGAGTTTTTACTAAAGGTTTTCATCCTCTATTGGAATACCTGTGTTGTCGAACATGATATCAGAGCCTGTTTGAAGACCCTCTCCCATTGTAGATCGAGATCGTGAAGCCGAGTTTCCCCATCTCTGGTTTCTACAGTTTTCGTGTATTTCTGGGATGAGAGGACTGCTCCATTGCATTCTAATCACTCATTTCAATAAGAAACTATTTTCATTTCACTCGAAAAGGTTTATGTTTTCCCAAGATAAAACCATTTCAATTAGATCCAGAGGTATAAATCTTGAATACGCCCTTTTTAATTTTTTGCGGAGTATTATTTCGGTTTTATATTGTTTTTTATGGGTTGCTACTCTTCTATATCCATGTATTATCTTCACCCCATGTCCTATGTTATCTCTCCAAATCATAAACAAATAGGAAAATTTGCATTTTCCAGGTAAGCTAACCGAGATCTAACCCTTGTTGTCATCGAGAAGCGAACATTTTTTCTTGTGTGAAAAGAGTTTTTTATGAGAACGCTCTCCAAGTACATATTCAACAAAACCAACAAAATTTTTAACCAATACAATACAATATAATATAATTCCCCAATCCTCCTTCTAAACAATACAATATGTTTTTCTAGCTCACTCAGTTAAAAGTTTCCTTATTAAGTAAGAGGTCTTGAGTTCAAGTCTCTTTTTTGTTACTTTTTTAAAAATTGTTCATGCATCCATTGTAAAGTGTATTTCACTTCAAGTATTGTCGGTTATTGTTTTATCTAGGTTTATACCTTTAACTTGATTTAACCAAGGTTCATGTCTACTGGGGTTCCAACAAAGCCTCTAAAACTATCGGCCCTCCTGGTAAACCAGAAGGAAACGTAGTGCACAGAGTGCACTACGCAATCTCACCCAAGATAGTCTTAATGGGAGACTTCTATACTCAAGTGTTTGAAGTCCATGATTGAGTGGAGATCTAAGAAGTGTGCACTGAGAGTTTTATTTAACTTATTGAATTAATATACTGTCATTCCTGATTATGCATGGACTATAACCAACTTCATTCATTCATCATACTAATATCTACTTAGAAACAATAAGGAAACACATGCATTCAATCACATAACACATGTTTTACTGTGGTTCACCCCATCCTGGGATACATCCACAAAGATCTGGATCTTAAGCTCTTCTATTATAGAAATTCCAAAACTACAGCGTCGCACGATTTACACTCCTCTCAGTCAGGTCGAGATCTCTTATGAGGCAAACTAGATCACACCAGGCTCCTCAGCCTATGATATAACCCTCAAGAGCTACCCTCCTTCCTCCTATCTAGCTCAACAACTTCAAAAATTTGATCGTATATCAAAATACTACAACTCGATACACTATATCCATATCTATCTCTCTCTCCTAACTCCGATCTCCCACTATGAGACCTAGGTATCTATATTTATACATTTCCGGCTCATCAACCATTACAGTGTGTTGCAAAATCCCTAACCCTAACATCATTAGGTCTTCCATGCATGCGTGCATGCTTCTCTTCCTTCCAGTTGTCACTTTCCTCATGCATGCCTTCCTTCCCAAAATAGCCTTTCTTTCCACTTTGGTCTTCTTCCAACAAGCCCCAAACACTGACATGTGGCTCATCCCAAGCCACCTAAACTTTGTGCACGTCGTCGATCTCTCTGGAGATCGATTGGAACTTGTCCCTGAGCTTCATTGTTTGTGTTTGAGCCTAAGTGGTCTTCTCCTTGAGTGTTTCCAATGCCTGCACTACAATATCGTCGTTGATCAACCTTGCACACTCTACTTGGGTATGTGCCATATATGTCTTGGCTTCCTCTACCTGTGTAATGACTTTCGTTGCTCACTCCTGGAACAGTTCCATTTGAGTCTGGCACTCCTTTTTCTGCATCTATGCAGTGGTGAGTACTATCTACAGTTTCTTCATGTCTTGCACCCCTTTGACGCACTCTGTGATTGACATTGTCTTATGCTTCTGCTTTAGGTATTGTATAGTTTCGCTTATCCTTTCTTATTCATGGTCCCACTGTTGGACCTGTTGATCCTCTTCTAGCTTTCTCCAGAGCTGCACTGCTTTATCGAACAAGTTGTCTACTGCATGGACCTGTCTTTCTAGATCTTGTATCTACTTTGTTACCTCCTACTTCCTTTTCTTCCTTACCTCTAGTGGAGTGGTAGGTGTGAGCTACTCATGGAGATTCGCAATCTCTTGTTGGTATTGATTGATTGTATACACAATCTGATCAATATTTTATGTCGCTGTGAGTTCGACTGCCTGCACAGTCTTTGGAATCTTCTCGTAGGACATGACTACTTTCTGCTCCAATCCCTTCACACGTTCTCTCTCCTCTTTGGTCTCAAGCTTGGCCTACTTGAATATCACTTCCATCTCATCTTGTTTATCCTTTACCTGCTGCAGTTTGGCTATGTCTGTGCGTGCACAAGACTGTACCTCATGTGTAACGCTAACCTACAATTTATATAGGGCCTTGGTTGGTATCCACGAAAAATACCAACTTCAATTGCACCAAATCCGTTAGGGGTGTTTTCCCCATGATCTCATCTATGCGCAGCATGTTGGGTGTAATGTGAAACATTGCACTCAGTTGTGGTATTATCTAGATTGTATCTCGCTCGCTTGCTTCAGGTTCTCCTCCTATTTTTGATGTTGATGGTCATGTTTCTATGTTGTTTTCGGCTTCCTACGCTTCCCCTATCTACCTGAGGAGTTGTCGCATGTTTTCTAGTTCTTCTTCCATTATGTCCCTTTGGCACGGAACATTCTCAAAATCCTTGAATGTACGATCCTGGACCAATTGGGCCACCATTTCTTCATCATTCTCTGTGATCATGTATTCTAGAGGTGTTCTATGCACCTTCATATTATTGTGTGCACCCCCCTTCTAAGTAGTTGGTCTCTTAGTCTGGCCTAGATCTTGTGGAGTAGGACTTGGTGCGGTCCCCTACGTTGCCTCGGCCTATTTCTGTTGTACGTGTGTTGCCTTTGTAGTGTTCTTCTTCCCCGTATAGACTCCTGTCTTTGATGTCCCTCCTTTATTTTGCTTTGGTTTTATCTGGTCGGTCCTTTGTTTCTTGGGCACTGTGACTTCTTGGGGCTGTGCCTGTTCTTTCCCTACCTCCTCAACATGTGTAGGTTCCTACCTTGCTTCCTCCTCCTTTACCCCTGTAGGTATATCTCAAGTGAGGACTTGAATCCTCCATTCATCTTCCTAATCCTTGATGACCATTTCTATGTCTCCCTCTGTGATGTCATTTCTTGTTGGGGTCCTTCCGCACCTAGATTCACATCGCATGTCTAGTGGCCTTGAAGTTAGATATTCCCTAATAGTTTTCAACAGCCTATGGTGTTATCCTCCAAATGTTGGTGATGGTCTTCTGTAGGTCGCAAAGATATCCTTCGAATATGGTTGCATTCATTTTTCTATTCTTGGCGTCTAAAGCAGCTCCAAGTGATAAGTATCTCGCTCCTTGATTGGGTTTGGGTCTGGTGGTGAAAAATACATAGTTCGGTTCCTTCCATCCCATAATGGTTATCAGTAGGATCAACCATGAATAATGAAATTATATCCCCAGATCCTGCGCATCCTTGCAGTCATCTAGAAACATATTCAAAAGATAAGGGGCCCAACTGATTGTGGTGCCCTCGACACACTGTGCTGCAACTGTGACAACCCCAGCCAGGACTTCCTCCTTGCAACATTTCCTGAGAAACTTGCAGACCAAGATTTTTGTGGCCATTCTTGTCGCGTTGTCACTGATCCATTTAATAATGATTATGTGCATCCTCCTTTCAGTGTATTATTTATTTTTCATCTCCTCAGCGAGTGCTCTCTCCTTTGTTTTTTCCTCAAGAAACTATGTGGGATCCATGCCCCATGATGGCAGCCATGTGATGTGCGCAATGAGCTTTATGTCTATTGAGACGAGCTTTTCCATCCACAAATATCCACCATGTGTTACCACCATCAATTGCTTCATGCAATTGTTTGCATACTGTCCTATGCCAAAGTGTGGTAGTTCCAATAGACCTAAAATCCCAGTTTTTGTCAGTGTTGTTTCCCACTAGACTAGTTGATGAATCAGTTCCCCAAATGGATCCATACCCACAATCTATAGGTAAACTTTCTTCGTGAACTTTGGGAACCTGTCTCTGTCCGTTACATCATGGTCTGAGTACTTTAATTTTTTGACATAACCTAGCAAATCTACTTTCACCCGTACCCCCTATGGTATACATGGAAAAACAATTGTTGTGGCAGGTTGTCTGCACAGTGACCTAGGTACCTGTTGCTTGTCCTTTTGTAGTGGTGGCTGACTGGAGGTTTGAGCCTCCATTGGTCCTTCTTCAGAATATTGTTCTAGTCGGCTCATGATATCTTCTACTGCTCCCTCCTATGGGTGCTCTGACATGGTTTTATATGACTCATCTGGCTCAGTCACTTCTTCCTGATTTGGAGTCATCCCATTGATTCTTAGAGCTTCTTAAGGGTTTTTTGGTTGCACTTTACTGCTTGCATCCTCATTATGTGGGCCCTACCCCTCTTCTAGCCTATCGATGTCCATGACCACAGGTGTTGTCTGTTGGGTTTCTTCTACCACGAGTGTTGGGCTTCCCAATGTGGTATCTAGTGATGGGATTTCGTCCACATTGATGACTTCTGGTAGTGGAAATGGTTGTTGTTCGCTTCCCTGCGATTGTGTTTATGCTCCGGTCCTAACTCTGGGTTGCCTGGCAGTCTTGCTTGATTTTTCTTTTTTTGGTGCTGCCATGGTGGTAAAAATTTGATCGTCTGCCGAGCTCAGTAGCCTCTGCACCCTCTGTAAACTTTTCTCTAGGCTTCATGTGCTCTATCGCTCTCTGTCTCTTCCAGTTTCGCAATAATATTTTTGTTCCCACGTCCTTTCTTTGTATGGGTGTCATGTGAATATTGTCAAAGATGTTATCTTTATTACAGATTCAATGAACCTTTGGTTCCTTCATACTTTCCATTACTCTCCCTTTCCATCTCTAGTTGGCGTGATTAATGCGGCATCCCATCAGTCATTTCTAGCATTCAATTCTGCTAGCCTCCATCACTTAGCACTTCTTTTGTCATCCTTGCCTTTCCTGCTTGTTTTTGTGTTGAAATGACCATTGTCCTTGTCTTCGTTGGGCTCATATTCCAAGTGTGTGTGCTCCTTCTCCTTTTGGCGAACTGTACCTCTGTTGGTACCGTTTGATATCCTCCTTTTTTTTTCGTGGTGACTTTCAAGTTGTGGGTGGTCGAATGTCCTTGTACATCTTCAGTCAACTCCCATTGATCATTCCTCTGAGTTTTGTACCTCCTAAGTCCCTTAACTATACAGCTCCCCCATATGTGACATTTTTTACTTCGTACGGTGCTAAATAGTGCATTCAAAGTTTTCTTGGGTGTTGAATGGTTTTACAATCATACATCAGTACTAAGTCTCCTACCTTGAATGTTTTCTTCTTGATATGTTTGTCATGCCAATATTTGTTCCTTACTTTTTGAACTTGTTGGTGGAACCCTGGTAGGATCCTATCTTCCTCCATGATCATTAGTTGATTCATCCTATCATGTATTGTGCCTTGTTCTGTCATGTGTGTAATCGCTGCTACACACAAACTAGGTACCAAAAATTCTAATGGCACCACTACTTCTTGGCTGTATACCAATCTGAATGGTGTGTGTCCTATCAACTTCTTGCATGTGGTATTTTATTCCCACAATACTGCCGATATTTTGAGGTCCCAATCATCCATGTTGACATTACAGATTTTTGTCAGTGCGTTTTCCAAGATTTTGTTAAATGCTTCTACTGTTCTGTTTTCTTGTGGATGATATGGTGTGCTCTTTTGATGGTGGACTTCAAATTCCCCAGTCATAGACTTGATGGTGTTTTAATGAAGTGAGTGCCTTGGTCGCTCATCAAAATTCTTGGGCAACAAAATCTAGTGATTACTTGTTCGAATAGAAAGTGTTTTGTTGTTTCTACACTGCAATGTTTGACTGGTGTTGATTCTACCCATCTTGTTAGGTATTTTGTCATGGTGATAATGTAACTTGCTCCTGTCCTCTTTGTTGGTGGGTTAATTGGTCCCACAAAATATATTCCCCATTTGTTGAATACTTGCAACATTATATGTGGTCGTAGTGGCATATCATCCCTTCTATTGGGTTTACCAACCCTCTAACAGACGTCGCATCTCTGGCAATACTCCTTCGAATCTCTATTAATTGTTGGCCACCATAGGCCTACACGCAATACCTTCTTCATGGTAGATTTTCCTGTGTAATGTCCTCATGTTATTCCCTCATGGGATTCTGATAAAACCCTTGGTCTTTCATGTTCTAGCACATATCTTAGCAAGATGCTATCTGCACCCATTTTGTATAAGTGTCCTACAATCAGCTGATAGTATGCAACTCAGACTACTAGATTTTTCTTCTACACGGTGTTATATTCTTGTGGTGCAGTACCTGCACTCAAGTACTGGATGATATCTGCAAAGTATTCATCGATGATCTGGACTGAAAATAATTGTGCATCCGAAAAATTGTCCTCTAAATTTGTAGCTTCTTCTTCGTTCGTGACCCTTGATAGGTGGTCAGATCCTGCATCTAACTTCCCTGGCTTGACTATTACTTCAAAATCAAATTCTTGAAATAGGAGTAACCATCGACATATTCTCCCCCCCCAACATTGGCTTGTTGAGTAGGTATTTAAGGGTTGAGTGATCTTTGAACATCTTAAAATGTTTTCCCATTAAGTAGTGTCTAAACTTCTGCAATGCATAGACCATAGCTAGGCCTTCCCTCTCTATAGTATTATATTTCTTCTATGATTCTGATATATTTCTTCTTGTGAATGCTATAGGATGATCCAAATCCCCTGCTCCTGGTTGCACCAAAATAGCTCCAAGTTCTATTTCTAATGCATCTGCATGTACGTGGAATATCTTCTCCCAATCTGTAAATACTAGTATTGGCGCAGTGACCATTTTTTCTTTCAACGTATCCAGACCCTATTGACAATATTCATTCCACTGAAACTTTGTATCTTTCCTTAACAGTTTCTCCATTGGCACAGTGATCTGCGCATACCCTTTGATAAATTTTATGTAGTATCTTGTGTGTCCTAATGTCGCTCTTAGTTGACGAACTGTTTTTGGTGGTGGAAAGTTAACAATTACTGCAATCTTTGCAGGGTCTACTAGTAAGTCTCATTTGCATACTATATGGCCCAATAGTATCCCAAACGGTGTCCCGAAGATACGTTTCTTGATTTTTAATGATATCTGGAACTTCTTGCACCTTTCTAGAATTATCCACAAGACCTCGACATGGTCTTTCAACAGAATATAGACTGTCCAATTGTCCAAGTATACCTCTAGAAACTGGTGGATAAATTCCTTAAATGCAGCCATGACTACTCTAGAAAATATTGTTAGTGCATTCTTTAGTCCAAATGACATGACTGTGTACTAGTAGGATCCCCATTCTGTAGAAAATGTGGTCTTGTATCTGTCTTCATGTGTTATCTTAATCTGGTGGTAGCTAGAGAATCCATTAGTGAATGAGTAAACTTCATGTCCTCCTACGTTCTCCAACAATTCATCCATGAAAGGTGTAGGGAACAGGTCATGTAGGCATGCATCGTTCAACTTCATCAAGTCAATGCATATTCTTATCCTGCCTTGTTTTTTCTCCTGAACTACCATCGGGCTTATCCATTTTGATTCTTCCATGGGTTCTATGATTCTGGCTTCGAGCATTCTATCAATCTCATCTTTAACTTTCTTCTTATATATCGGGTTTAGTCTGTATGGTCATTGTCTGATCGGTCTTACTTCTGCTCTGAGTGGTATCTTCATTTATCTCTCCCTCTATGCCCTTCATTTTTGCAAATGTTGTGGGGAACAGGTCATTGTACTCGCGCAGTAACTTTGTTATGCTTTCTACTATTTTCTCATCCTAGTAGTCTCCAATGATGGCCATTTTTGGATTCTTCACTGTCCCAATGTTGACTTTCTTCACCTTGATCGGCACAACAATTACTTATTATTCTAAAGGTGGACCTTCCATTCCTCTCTCGCCTTTCACTTCCTCAATCTGAATATCGCGTAGATCATCTTCATCTGGTGCTTCTTCCTACACACGGTAGCATGACAACAGTTCTTTCACTATCTGTCTGATCTGTTGTTGTTCCTTTGTTGTAAGGTCGACTTCTGGTTCCTTAATGAATATCACCCCTCTTATTTTTTTAAGTGTTCCATCTATGTTGGGGTTCTCATGCTAGAATGAGAAAGTGACTGTAAAATTTTGTTGCAATACTTTCCAGCTCACAGTTCCTCTGCGTAGTTCTTGGTCTGTATACCAGTTTGATGGTATGCCTTATAAGGTATGTATGAAATGATAAGGCCATTCCTCTGGGGGTGTCATTTTCCACAGCACTCTGCACTTCTCCAAGTGTTCTGTTGGTGCCCCCTATCCATCGTACTACTACTGCTAGTTTCTTCTTTGTTCTGCACCAAACCTTATGCACATTAACCACTTGCATTGGTACCAGTCCTTGATTGTTTATTTGTGTGTGCCCCACCATATTGCAGGTGTGGCCTTGAGTGCTATATCAAGTGCTAAGAGTCTATGATTTTCTAACACTTCATCCTCGTACTGTGCCAAGAATACTTCTAGGTCATTTACTCCATGGAAATTGGGCGGTTCCCTTATCTCCATACCTACCCATATTTCTGCGCAGCCTATTCTTGCGCATCTTCTTGTGGAAACTTCGTGTATCCTTTGATGCCAATTCTGTAAACCTGTATCTGAGTCTGTCGCACATGAAGTAAAGATTTTCCAACTGAGTATCCCATCTGCAATTGGTTTTATGTAATCCTCATTGCATGTAGTTGCTCTATACAACTGGTTGATTTCCTCCAAGTCCAAGCAAGTAGGTTCTACAAACCTTTCCCCTTTTGATGGGTCTAATGGTGTGATGACCCTATATTCTCCTGACTCAAATGTCATTTTTCGTGTCTTTAAATTGATTATGTCCTGGTTATCAAATGCCCAATCCAAGCCAAGAAATGTTGGATATGGTGTTGTGTCATCCACTATTTCAATCACTTCAAACTTTGCTTTGGTGTGCACTCCATACAGGCCTACTGTCAATCCTTTCAGTCTACCAATTGGCAAAACTTTGTGTTGGTTTGCTAGTTTCATATGAACAGGTGAATATCTTAATGTGGGCTCTCCCATACATTGCCATGTTTTCTTGGGTAATACATTAACTTCAGATCAAATATCCAGTATGATATCTCCCATGTTGAAATCTTTGATGTTGGCATTCATTCTGAACTCCCTATTTGTTCTTCTCCTTGTATGTAGGTGATTGACTCTTTTTTGTTTCAGTTTTCCTTATGTCTTTATGCTACATCTTTCTAATATATTTTGAAATATTTTGATAGAGGATGGATCATTCAATAGTTTTACACATGATTGCAAAAAGCCTTTAATTGTACTTACTTGTCCCAGGGGATGCATTTCTTTGGTATGATCCAACAATGGAGGAATCTCATACTCTAGCACTTCCTTTCTCTGATGCGCAGTTGAAGTCGATGTGGTGTCTTGCTTCAAAAATTCTTGTCTGGATTTCTTAAATGTTTCCTTCTCATTCTATGCGTCAAAATGTCTCCTTGGTTCAACATTCTTCTTCACCCATTGATGTTGTACTGGCTCTTGTCAGGATGCGTTGTTTCCTATTTTATCTCCTTCGCGCGTAACTATGTTGATGTTTCGTCCTGCATCCCTCGCTTTGGTTGAAATCCATTGAAAATTATGGTTTTTCTAGTTCCTCTTTTCCTGGATATTCCCTAGTAACATAGGAAATTCTTCCATGTTATGATTTGATGCATGACAATACATACAATTCGTTGGTGGAAGTGGACATTCTCTTGCATAATGTCTCGGTTGTTGATAGTTTTGGCATACCACTGGTCCTATACCTCTTTAAAAGCCTCCTCTTGCTCTTCCTCCACCTCTATAGCTAGCTTGATCTCCTCTCGGTGTGTTATACAAAGGCACTTAATTGTACTCCACGATAATGTACTGAGGTTGTGATGTGTTATACTGTGGTTGTGCGGTATTATATGCTTGTTACACAATATTATATTATTGTTGAGCAGTATTTTATGGGGCTGGAACTTGGTTAAACTATGGTGAGGCTTGCCCAGTCATCATTTATGCCTGCACTCTATATGCATCTAATGTCCTCTCTCGCATTAAATCTATAGTTCTACAATCTTTGTCATTATGTCCCACTGACTTGCAAAAGTTACAATATGAACTCTTTGGGACTGTCTGGTATTTCTGCATCATTGGGAAGTGATATGGATCATGGCCCGATTTCTTACATAGTTCGCACCATATTCCTCCTGTTGGTAATGGATTTGGCATTCTGGCTGCGATGTACTGTGTGAATGTTGGACATTCGTTCTTTTGTTTTCCTTTCATCCTGCATGTAGTACAACAAACAACTTCTCGTTTGTCCTTACTTTTGTTCTGGTTTAGCTGGAATGTTAATTTATTCAAATCCTCCTTCATCTCTTTGATGGCTAGATCGATCTACTGATATTGGTTTTCTTCCAGTTGTAGGGCTACCTGCAGAACCTCTTCTTGTGTCTGAAACTTCTATTGTCGCAATGGGTATTTTAAGTGTGGTAGGATTGAATTGATGAACAAGTTCATGTGCTCCATATCGGTCATGAGATATTTCAACTTTCCTTTCAATCGCTTGATTCTCTAGTCAATCTCCCATATGGATTCCCCTGGTTTCTGTTTAATTTCTATCATCTCGTTCATGTACTGATCCTCTGAACTTGGCTTCTGAAACTCATTTATCAGAAAATTCTTGATGTCCACAATTGTTCTGGTTGTCCCTAGTGGATTTTTTGTAGCTAAACTCATATACCAATCAAGTGCGTGATCCCTTAGTGTAATCGCTAGTTGTGCAATTTTAGTATCTTCGTTTGTGATCTGTTTTTCAACGATCGAATATACCTTCCTTGAGTCTCGCGTAGAAACTCTTGCTCCGCTGCACTGTACAAATTCATTGTATCTACTGCAAATTCTATTATAAATCCTGCTACAACATTGTCGAGCCAAAAATCTACTGCACGGGTGAATTTGTTGTTCACCTATTGTAACTGCTCAATTTGAACTGAGGTCCACTCCAACGGTTGGATCTAGTTTGTTGTGTGTTTATCCTTCAATCTCAATATTCACTCCTACAATAAGTGTGGAAATTCATAGAAAAAGACTTCATGTAGATCAGTAAATAGGTATTTCTCAAGATATTTGTGCGGTGTTACTCTACGGTTTTTGTTATCTTTCTGTGAAAAATCTATCTATTTTGTCTTCAACCAGCATTCAATCTCTACTTTTGTGGGATTCCACAGTCTCAACATCCCCTTCTAGCAGATCATTCTTATCATCCTCCGATTCAATATTCCCTTGACCTGCCTTCCGCAGATATTACAAATTTTCAACAGATCCCATCTACTCAATCCTATATTGTTTGAACCGATGGAAACATAACCATTTGTTGGTTATTGTTTTATCTGGGTTTATACCTTTAACTTGATTGACCCAAGGTTCATGTCTACTAGGGTTCCATAAAGCCTCTAAAACTATCGGACCTCCTAGTAAACCAGAAGGCAACGTAGCACACAGAGTGCACTGCGTAGTCTCACCCGAGATAGTCTTAATGGGAGAATGCAATACTCAAGTGTTTGCAGTCCAAAATTGAGTGGAGATCTGAGAAGTGTGCACTGAAAGTTATATTTAACTTATTGAAGAAATATACTTTCATTCATGATTATGCATGGAGTATAACCAACTTCATTCATTCATCATACTAATATCTACTTAGAAACAGTAATGAAACACATGCATTAAATCTCATAACATAGGTTTTACCATGGTTCACCCCCTCCAGGGCTACGTCCACAAAGACCAGGCTCTTGAGATCTTCTATTATAGAATTTCCAAAACTACAGCATCGCGTGCTTTACACTCCTCTCAGACAATTTGGGATCTCTTATGAGGTGGACTATATCGCACCAAGATCCTCAGCCTATGATTCAACCCTCAATATCTACCATCCTTCCTCCTCTCCAGCTCAACAACTTATAAAATTCGGTCGTATATCAAAATATTATAACTCGATACACTATATTTGTCTCTAGCTTTCTCTCCTAACTCTGATCTCCCACTATGAGACCTAGGTATCTATATTTATACATTTATGGCTCATCAACCATTACAATGTGTTGAGAAACCCCTAACCCTAACATCATTATGTCTTCCATGCATGTGTCCATGCTTCTCTTCCCTCTAGCTGTCATTTTCCTCATGCATGCCTTCCTTCCCAAAATAGCCTTTCTTTCCTCTTTGGCCTACATCCAACAAGTATAAAAGTGAATAACTATAAGTAGCTTTAATATTTTATTTTAAAGTTATTTATTTTGCATGCAACTTTCTTTTATAAAGTAACTTCATCATAAAAGTGATCCCATCTTCATTTTATAAAAGTGGGTCACTTCATCAAGAAGATTATTTGTAAAATTGGGGCTATTTTGAGGGTTATCACCACACGTACCAACTTATACTTACCACGTGGCTCTTTGGTTACCATTTATGTTTTTTTTAAAGGGCATAACTTTCACATCCGAAGTCTGTTTTCAATGTCATATTTTTTTTAAAAACTGCCTAATTTTTTGAGATATTTCCATCTAGATCATTGGTTTCAATTTTTAAATCCATATTATCTGCATATTTAATATGTTTTCTTCCAATGATCTTTTTCTTACCAACACCAACTACTTCCAATGGAAATCCCATATGGAGAATTTATTAAGAAGTAAAGGCTTGTACCAGATTACCTTAGGAAAGGAAAAAGAGCCCACTGATGATGAAAATAAAGTCAAATAGGATAATAGGGATACGAAGCACGTGGACTGATCAGAATATCCATCTCTCCTGATTTAAGGTTCCACCTTCAAGAAATTGATGACCCCGATGAATCTTGGGAAAAGTTTGAATCTATGTTTTGTAAACACAACATTATTCGAGCACATCAATTAGAAAATCAGATATTGAATTTAAGTCCAAATGATTTTTCTTGCATTGAAGACTATCTATCTAAGTTTAAAAAACTTATAAGTTTATGTACATAAATCTAGAGGAAGAACGTTGCATCTATATTATTATTTCTAAGCTAGGTAGTGCATATTATGTGTTTGTATCTGTTAGCACATGATATGTACTGAAGGACATCATTAGTTTTTCTAATCATGTGATTTTTCCTTCTCTTGGGAGTCAGTTATTTAAAATTTCATAATTTTGGGTCATAGGGTCAAGTTTCTTAAACGTTTAAGTCATGTCACATGTAAATAAATCAAGGTGATTGATTTTTATATTGGGTCTAGAGTTGATCAAATACATGGTCAAGTCTTGATGTCATGAAAGTGGGTGTCATCATTTGCACAGAGGGAAGGTAAGGGTCATTTCTAGTAATGTAAAGGTCATCATAAAATGTTATAACCCAAACAAGTGTCCAAAGGGTCTTGGAGGATCATCCAACCACAAAATGTCTTTTCAAATTTGTCAAATCAAAGGCTTTTCTAACTCTCTTAGAAGTTCAAAACACCTTCAAAAAAGAGACATGTGTCAAATATTTGGTAATGATGTTTTCGAAAAATATATCTAACAATTTTTTCTAGTCCTCAATGTCTTTCCATATTCATTCATGCTTCAGGGTTATTTACTGCAAATATTATCACCATTTGTGGAATATTTCTGCAAACTGGTTCAATGCTACAAACTGATTTCCTGTAGCATCCTTCTCTAATGTTTTCATCATAAATTTTGAATCACAATCTAGGTTCTTCTAAAATTTTGTGTGGAGAAGAACCATATTACCATTGACTTGATGAAAAAAAATCATCCTAACCCAGTTCGTAGTTTGGGAGAAAAGTCAAAATTACCATCTACAGGAAATTTTGCAGTGCATCATGCATAGGCTCTATGAATTCTAATAGTCTGACAAATCTGAGCTATGGGAGGGCTTCCAAATATCAGGGAAGGTTAGAATGGTTTCCTAGGAGGTTGCGGGATATGTGTTCTATCACGATATCAAGCAACATGACATGTTTCAAAAGACATTTATCACAATAGACAAGATCTAAAACAAATAGGAATTTGTTATGTTTTTGTTGGAATCTTTTGTAACATACTCCTAAATGGAGGAGGATTCTATGTAGCTCCTTGGTTTTGACCTCAATAGAGTAGAGAGATATCATTCACTATATATGAAGGGGATTTTGATAAGGAAAAAGAGGGATGGATGATCCAAAGAGGAGAAAATTGGAGGAGCAGTCGTGTTTCTTTTTTGTAAGCCTGAGGGCATTCATGTTTTAATCATTTTTGTTATTGAAGATCCATGAGAGTTGTGCTACCATAATTTTTGAACTGATTTTTTTGTATTTCTTTACATCTTCTTGCTTGTATAAATTGCAGATTCATAGGATCAAAATCTTCCCTTGATTAATATATTCTTGAGTAGCATAAGATCTGTTATAACTTGCCTATTAAATCATTGTTTTATTCAAGTACCTTGCATTCACTTTTTCAAAAAGGTTTATTGTTTTGTGAATGATCCACTTTTGTTATCTTCTTCATTCCTCTACCCATCATTATATAAAACTTTCGTCTGTTATGCAGCTTGATTGCCTTCAGTAAACATGGTGTTTATGACTCCTTGCCCAATGGTAGCTATTGATCTTCAGTTAGCTTGTTTCCCTCTTCCTTTCCCAGTCTTGTTGATCCACCTACTCAAACCATTTCAATCCTAAAGAATCAAATGGGTACTGGGATTTCCTTTGAAGCAGTTTAAGGACAACTTCTAGTGCTAACATTTTTGGCGTTGTTTTTGGGGACAAAATTGAATATCTTCCCTGGGAGAATGACATTGATTAGACCCAACTTTGGATGGTGAAATGAAGTTGGAAATATTCAGACTAAATCTTTCACTTGGAGACTCCACTCCATGAAGGAAAGATCCAGTGGCAACTACACAATTTCATAATGTCGAAGGAATTTGTTGTTGTTTTGGCTCAGAGGTTTGCACCTCTTAACTTTTCTGTAGTTCCTGGTTTTCCTCATCCAATACCTCATGTGTCAGAATGGGGAGATTTTATTCCTATATTCAGAGAAAGGAAGGAAGATAATACTGCAGATTATCTCATCAAATTTCATCAATGCATGGATCAAATTTATCTACATCATGATGATGTTTTGATGAAAATTTTCATGCATCCATTAGATGGTGATGCGCATCAATGGTATTTCTCACCACCTCATTCTAGCATCTCATCATTAAGGGAATTTCATTCAACTTTTAATGATCACTGTAAAAGGTATTTTTTAGCTGAATTTGTAATTGAGAATTTTTGTGAGGAGTTTTAAAAGAATATTCAACATATAGTAGGTATTTCTTCAGATTGTAAGGCTGAAATAGATGTTTCTGTTGAAGAAATCAAGGAAAAATCATATCATTCCTTTCCTAGTTTTCGAGTGTTTAAAGCATATTTTGTTGACTATTCTTATGATAAAGAAATTGGCATCCATGTAGTAGATGCATTTGTCCTTGTACCATATGTCTCTAAAAATCATTCCTTTAATGAGTTAGTTGTCCCAAATGTAGACAAAAATCATCCTATCCTTGATGGATATTCTAATAATAAGGAGACGATCTTTACTAAAGAACATATAGAGCTTATTAGCAACCATATAGTATATGGTAATGAAGAATATAAGGAGGAATTGCATTAACAATTGAAATTCTCTTTATCACCCATTGATGAGAAGAAATCTCCAAGGATCAGTGAGCTCATGTTTATCATTTTTTACCTAGACTTCCAAAATACATCAAACAACATATGAGTAGTTATGGATCATATGAGGACCACAATTTTGTTGAAAAATTATCCTTCACAGAGGAGCAAGATTTCCTTCTTAACCAATTGAAAAGTTTCCATGTTCTTCAAGATCTAGTGGCAATATGGATGGATTCCTTGCTTCCATAAGTCCCAATTGTTGTAACTCTAGGTATATCTCTTATTTGCAGTAATGAGTGTAAGATTTTCTTGGAACTTTTGCTGAAAATATTACCTTCTTTTTTTATTTTCTCAAAGAGATTTCTCCCAAAATTTATTTTCATTAGTCAGTTACTTTAATGGTTGTTGTGGAAGTTTTCTTAAACCTAATCAAATCCGTTAGTTGGTTAGAGTAGGATTATGTATATAAATAAGCTCAAACAATGAGCATGTGTCTTTCAATTTTTTGGTTTTCAGTCGATCAACAATAATGACTCCATAGCCCAATGGATAAAGGGCAGTGGAACTGCAGAGGTTCTTGGAGCCTCATAAGGAGGTCTCCATCCCATGTGGAGCCAATGTTAGCACATGATATGTACTGAAGAAAATCATTAATTTTGCTAATCATGTGATTTCTCCTTATCTTAGGAGTCAGTTATTTAAATATTCATAACTTTGGGTCATAGGGTCAAGTTGCTTAAAATTTTGAGTCATGTCTCATGTAAATAAATCAAGGTAATTGATTTTTATCTTGCGTCTAGAGTTGATCAAATACATGGTCAAGTCTTGATGTCATGAAAGTGGGTGTCATCATTTACACAAAGGGAAGGTATGGGTCATTTATAGTCATGTAAAGGTAATCATCAAATGTTATAACCCAAACAAGTGTTCAAAGGGTCTTGGAGGATCATCCAACCACCAAATTTCTTGTCAAATTTGTCAAATCAAAGGCACTGCTAACTCTCTTAGAAGTTCGCAACACCTTCAAAAAAGAGACATGTGTCAAATATTTGGTAATGATGTTTTAGAAAAAGGTATCTAATAGTTTTTTCTATTCTTCAATGCCTTTCCATATTTATTCATCCTTTTGGGTTCATTATTGCAAATATTTATCACCATTTGTGGAAGATTGCTACGAACTGGTCCAGTGCTATGAACTAATTTATTGTAGCATCTTTCTATGATGTTTTCATCAAAAATTTCAAAACACAATCTAGGTTATTCTAAAATTTGGTGGGGAGAAGCACCATATTACCATTGAATTGATGACAAAAAATCAGCTTGGCCCAGTTCATAGTTTGGGAGAAAGTCAAAATTAACATCTACAGGAAACTTCACAACGCAACCTACATAGGCGCTATGAACTCTAACAGTCTAACAAATCATAGCTATGGGAGGGTTGCCAATTGTCAGAGAAGGTTCGAATGGTTTCCTAGGAGGTAGTTGGACATGTTTTCTATCACCATATCAAGCAAAATGACCTGTTTCAAAATCCATTTATCACAATAGACAAGATCCAAAAAAAAAAGGAATTTGTTATGTTTTTGTTGGAATATTTTGTAACAGAATCCTAAATGGAGGAGGATACTATGTAGCTCCTTGGTATATACCTCCATAGAGTAGAGAGAGATAATTCACTATATATGAAGGGGATTTTGATAAGGAAAAATAGGGATGGATGATCCAGAGAGGAGAGAGTCAAAGGAGCAGTTTTGTTGCTTTTTTGTAAGCCTGAAGGCATTCATGTTTTAATCATTTATGTTATTGAAGATCCATGAGAGTTGTGCTACCAGATATTTTGAACTTCTTTGTTTTTATTTCTATACATCTTCTTTCTTGTATAAATTGAAGATTCATAGGATCAGAATCTGCCCTTGATTAATAGATTCTTGAGTAGTAGAAGATCTGTTATAACTTTCCTATTAAATCGTTGTTTTATTCAAGTACCTTGCATTCACTTTTTCAGAAAGGTTTATTGTTTTGTGAATGATCCACTTTTATTATCTTCTTCATTCCTATACCCATCATTATATAAAACTTTTGTCTGATATGCATCTTGATTTCTTTCACTGGACAGGTTGTTTATGACTCCTTTCCCAATGTATTCAGTTATCTTGTTTCCATATTCCTTTCCTATTCTTGTTTATCCACCTACTCAAACCAATTCAATACTAAAGAATAAAATGGGTATTGGGCTTGTCTTTCAAGCAGTTTAAGGGAAAATTCTAGTGCTAACAATATCTATCTTTTATGCTGTGAGAGAGGCTCTAGGGAAATATTATCAAAAACCCAGTCTTGAGTCTTTTTGTGATTCTTTGATTACATAGCAAGATAATCTTATACAACTTGGAATGATCATAACTGCAGGTACCTCCAACAAAGCCTTAGTATTCCAACATAAATATAAACCAAAGAATCCCAATAAGAAAAATCCTCACCACAACAACAAGCAAAACAAGGGTCTCAAACCCACTCAGACAACTTCAACTCCTAATGGTGACAAAGGAGCAAAGTCCAAAAATAATAAGATTGACAAACATTGCAACTTTTGTGGGAAAGATGGTCATGATGAGTCCAAATGTTTCAAGAAGATGGCAGATTTAGAAGCAGGGATGAAGAAGCACAACATTAGTATTGATTCTACTTCTTCTTATAGTTCTCATGGACATGCACTTTATGCTTATGGATTCTCCTTCATTGCAACTTCTACTTCTTCTTCTGATGAGTGGCTTATTGACTCTGGAGAATCTTATCATATGGCTAAGGACAAAGATATATTTTCCACTCTAAATTAATGAAACACCAAGAAAATATTTCTTGGTGATGATAGATCTCTTAGTGTTGTAGGACCTGGAAAGTTCAGGTAGATAATGGTCATTTCAATGATGTATTATGTGTTCCAAGTCTTTCATGTAACCTTCTATTAGTATATCAAATCACTCATTAAGGTTAAGGTAAAACTGTAGATTTTTCACCTCACCAATTTGTAATCAAGGATCTCAAAGATCCTCAGCATGTTCTTGCAACTATAATTGTTGATGATATTACCAGGCTGTAAAAGTTTGACAACTTTGGGTCATAAATATTCCTTGAGCAAATTTTGGCATGAGCGGTTTGGTCATATAAACTATCTCTTATTGAAACAACTATGTAATCAATAGATGGTGACTGGTCTTCCTCTTGTTTCATGCAGAGATGGTGTTTCTGTCGGTTATGTTCTGGACAAACATCATCGAGACACTTTTGAAAAATGTTCCTCTTGGCACGGCTCAGGCCCTTTGCAGCTTGTTCACAGTGACTTGTGTGGTCCACTTTCTTCTCCTTTTTTTGGGTGCAAGTATTTCATAACTTTCATTGATGAAGTTTCCAGAC